>JAYRBT010000177.1:46612617-46647971 GCA_036023395.1 Myiotriccus ornatus | reverse complement strand
GCAAAGGCGTTACTGAACTTTTCGATTGGCTTCTTGTCTGGAAATTCACCTGGACAAAACCATCTTCAGCCCCAGGGGCTGGTGGGCAAAACCACGACATTATCATATCCTAGAAACTATTTATTTTAAAATATTGAGTTGTACTCAAACACCTGCTTGTATGTTGTGTATTCAATCCTGTACACATATCATGTATTTATTAGCAGGAACTTGGGGATTAAATCATTGATAAAGTGGTAAAGACAGGCAAGAGGCAATGAAGATATCCTAAATGAAGGTCAGTAAAGCCACACTGCTGTGTTACAGAAGTCTGTACTCCATTCCCTGTACCACAGGAAAACTGCTTTTGGATATTTCCAGATTCTTCCAGTGGTCTCCACTGCATCCTTTCTGTGTCTCATGAAGGCAGACTCCTTTATTCACCCTCTACGTACGGCACCGTCAAAATTGTCCTCCTGCTGCTCCCCCAACCAATCTGTGGCTACAAGTGTCATGGAAACAAAATGTGCTGTTCATCTGTTTGAAGAAAGGTGACATTTTTGATCAGTAGGAATCTCTTGTCTCTAGCTTGTAAGGCCTTTGAAGAATGGCCTGCCACAGTGTATATGGACAGCATTTAGCACAGGGGGGCTGCCCCACTGGGGTCTGGGGGTGGGATTGCAGTACAAATGTTAGTGGTGCAGGTTTGTGGTAAAATGATGAACTGCACAGCCATGTGGCACTATTTATCTCACAGCCCTCACTTCAGAAAACAAAGCATGTAATATAATAATTCCTATAGATGTATATTACTTTTTTTTCCCTCCCATTTTGTTGTATTTAGAGGGGAAATTTATACACCACTATGGTAAATTGTGACTAAGAGGGTTGGTACCATTAGAAAACAGGGCTGCAGAAAAAAGATTTGTTTCAAAATATGAAAATGCTTAAGAAAGCTTCACTAGAGGGGGCTGAAAAATACTTGATGATAATCTGCCGTCAATCTCTAGGAAGAGTAAGATGATGCTGATAAAGAAACATTTGAAACTTGAGCATTTGTTGGTGGTGTTAAGGTTTTTTAATTAATCAGCTTTTCAAGTGCACTACAATTTATATCTGCATTTGGCATTTAGTCATTGCAGATAGCAAACTGTATTTAGTAATCTTGCCTCTTTCTCATGAATCTTCTTGACAGACAGACGGGAGCTGTACATCTGCCTGAAGCCAAGGAGATTCTCTCACACATGAGAAAACCTATCATCAAAACCAGACCAACCAAAATGATGCCCCAAAGTCAGAAGACCTGTGATAGCAATGCACAGGAGAGCTGGAAAGGGTGGGAAAAGGTGTAGGAAAGCTTGATGGGAAAAAGTATGCAGGGTGGACCAGAACCCACAAAAGGATGGGGAAGTCAGGTCTGAGACCAGTGGAAAGGCACAGGGATAAACAAGGCAGTTTCCCACGGACCTGAACATGCAATTGGCCTTTTGTGCCTCACTTTATCTGTCTCCCACGGGGAAAAGTCTGGCATCTCATCTCCTGGGTTACTGGGAAGGAGGGGGGCTTGCCAGTGCATGTGTGACTAGGAGCTTCCAGCTCCCCCTCACACCCACCACTTGCTCTGCTCCTAAATGCAATATGCTTTGCCATTACCTAGCGGTAATTTGTTAAATTGTTATAAAGAACTTTATCACTATAAAGGAAAGCTTCAGCCGCTGAGTTGAAAGGCTTGTTTCAAATGTGAATATTCCACATGAAAGAATTTCTCTTGTTTCAAACAATTTGCATTTTCCTTACATGTTATTGATCTGATTGAACAGTTCCCAGATCAAAGGAGTGCTGGTAAATGAGCAGCCAAGGTGGCAATATGCGAAGTGGACAGCTGTTAAGAGAGCAGCTTAAATAATTGCCCAAGGATTTATTTGGTAACATGATTAATGATTATGGAAATATGATGACATGGTTCCAAAGAATGGTGTAAAGTGATTGATGGGGAAGTTGGATAAGGCCAAGCATAGATACCAGAGTATGGGAAACAGTAATATAGCTTGTAATTATGGTACATGGGGTGCTTAGTTGTGAAGGAATTTTGATATTCAGTTTTGCCTTCTGGTAAGAACTTAAACTGCTAAATATCTTGTGTAATATTTCTCTTGTAATGAGGTAAGGAAAAAACCTTTCTGCTAACACTGCATGGTAACAGCAGGATTGATACAAAAAGACACCCTCTTTTAAAAAAAAAAAAAATCCCCATAAAACTTACTGGAAGCTCATGCTGCTGTTTTAATTAGCACCTGAGAAAGCTATACATGGCACATTAAAGAAGAAAAAGATGTGTTTGTGGAATTGACAGTAGTTTGCATATAGACAGCTTTTTTTCCTGGATTTTTTTTTTTTTTTTTTTAACCTCCAGCAGCCAGCAGTAGCATAAATGCAGAAGAGGGAAAGCAGAGGACCAAACTGCAGGCTAGAGCGACTCCATAGCAAAACTGCACTGCAAACTCTTGGAACTGATCCTCCATTGAAAGTTGTATGAGATTCCTATTCACTCTGTGTTGGTGGGTGATGCAAACCCTCCTCCTCCTTCAAAAATTGTTGTTTAAGACTCATGAAAGAGAAGGTAATATTTGAAAAAAATATAAAAAGCTATTATAAAATGTGAAACATTAGCAGACAATTTTACAGGTGAAAGTAGGCAGTAATAACCTCAGTGCAAAGCCCCAGTGCAGGAAATTAGAATGCAGACTTGTTACTGACTTCAGCTTGGGGAGGATTCCATGATGGTTTGGTTTAGTTTATTTTGTTTTTAAAGTCTATTTCCTATATTGTATATACTTGAATATAAATAGGATCCTACACTCCATCTGAGACATACAATGTCTGTGTGCCAGAGACTTCGCTGCTGTAAGTGAGAGGACCTTATCAAAATTTTCAGTTGGGTCGCAGCAGATGACAGCTATTAGGCCCAGAACTCCAGCTCCTGCCATTAGATGGTTGTGGTATGACAACAATTGTCATAGCTTTAAAAACAGAGTGATGTGGGTAGAGCTATTTAAATGAAAACAGCATTGCTCATGCTAGGCAAAGCAGACAGTTCTGAAAAGAGATATCTATATTTGAAACCTTGAAAATGCTGTTAATCTCTTCAGGGATGTGAGACAACAACAGAGATGGTGTAGGATTTGAGAGAGATACCAGGAAGCCTGGTATTTCAAAGCCATAATCTAGTTTGCAAGCCTCAAAAGTGAGTATTAGTGAGAGCACCGTTTTGGTAAAGATTTTTCACAACAGAAGGCAAGAGGTGGAGTTGGAGCATCTGCTGGCATTTAGGAACAGAGTCAATTGTAGCCTTAGGTGGATGACCTGGTGTTATTCACATGTAAGATTACGTATGGGACAAAACCCCAATGCTTGTAGTTATGGTCATGCTCAAACATCCTAAAATATTGTCTCTTTATTTAATCCACCACAAATACCATCTGCCCCATCACTCTTCACCACTGGGAAGCCCACACCTCAGTTTATGTCACACACAGGCAGAGAAAACTGGGATCTCTCTGCAGCCCTTTCACACCAGCCGGGTGTGCCAACTCTGCCTGGCTCTTCTGAGAGCTGTTTTGAGGCAATCACAAACGATGGTTTGCTATAGGGTTCACATACCACTTCACTATTTCCAAAGTGTATCCTGTAACTACTGCGCGGCAAGGACTGTGTCTGTCCAAGCGTCTCTGCTGCACTCATTGTGTTAGAACCATTGAACTACAATTTACAGCCTTGTGCACACCTGAAACCAAATCTGTAGGCTTCTCTTGAATATTAGACTGCCGACACTGGCTTTTTTTTTTTTTTTCCTAAAAAAGAAAGCATCAAACCTGGGCCAGCCCCGCCCGGCTTCTGCAATGCACCGTGGCAAATTCTGTGGTACATAGGGATTCCTGCAGTGGCCTTATTCTAAAACAAACAAACAAAACTCCACAAAAAAACAAAAATAAAAAGGTTTGTAACTGATTTAAATGTGATTGGAATGGTTTTGTTTATCTACTTTACTAGAGCATTTATTTTTATACACTGTTGATTTTTCTCCTAATCATTTTGGTTCTCAGTATTTTTCAGCTGCAGGTTGTGCAAGCCTACACGATAGAATTTTGGAAAGCATGTTAACACCACTGAAACTGTGCAGGGGTCAACTGAGGTTTTCTGCATCAAGTTGGGGTTGAAATACTCATGATGCCCTTGTTTTGAGAAGGTCTGACTGGGCAGGTGCTTTCTCCTTTCTTGCCCTCTACCAAGACCGTAGCTCATTTCTGGCCAGCCCAGCTTTCACATCCCCTGGCAACCCCACTGGTGTTCCAAGTCCTTAGGACTCCCCCACATACCCCAAACAGGCAGTCCTGCTTCCTGGTCACCCTCAACACCCAGAGAAGTGGGAAGATGGCTCCAGTGTGGCCTGGCCCCTGGACTGCTCCCTCTGGTACCTGGCTGCTACATGACTGGGCAGCCCAGGCCATTTTTCAGCCTGCCCATCTTCCTGGCTAAGGCTCTCCCATGAGGAGTCCTTTACACCTTTAATGGGAAATTTTGCAGTTCCACTCCATTTTATATTTCTACTTGAGAATTTAATTTTTTCAGTTACCCAAAAGCAGTTATTTAGCTGCAGGACAGGAATTCAGGTAAGAATGAATGATCGAACCTTTCATCTGTGACTCCAGCTTTAAGCTCAGGTTAAACTGCTCTTGCTGTGTCTGGTTATAGCAATCAAATTATTAGTAAAAATATTAACTGGGCTAATTTGAATCCGTGTACATGACTGATTAGTACTATAGGCATTATAAGAACCCAGTAGCTCAAGCAAGAAATGAATAAGGGGGTTTTTTTCCATGTAATTTTTTTCCACTGGAAATTTACATGGATTATTAATAAAAGAGGGTGCATTTGCTGTCTTTTCGAAGGCAGTAAGGTTTGTAACAAAGCTCCTTTCACAGAACATGAGATTGACTTGCACTGCAGGAATCCCTAAATCATTCTCAGATTGTGAATAGTTGTTGGCATAATGAACCTGAAAGCTTCACACCCACTTCTGATGGAAAGGTGTACAAAGTTACACTTTGTTGGAAGCTGTACTGATGGGCTGAGGACTAAAAAAGTAAATTAGTGTGAAAGCTCAGGTCTGGAGAGGAACTGGAGTTGCCTGCATGATGGGTTCAGTTGTATATCAGAACTGTGTCCAGTTCTGGGCTCCCCTGTACATGACAGACGTGGACATACCATGAGTCCAGCCAAGAGCCATGAGAATGACGAAGAGATTGGAGCACCTTTCATATGAGGGGAGGGTGGAAAAGCTAGAACTGTTAAGCTTGATGAAGAGAAGGCTCAGAAGAGTCTGTCTGGAAACAGACAATGTGCTCTAGGATGACCCTGCTTAAACAGGGAGGCTGGACCAGATGCTGTCCCTTCCAACCTTACCCATCCTGTGATTTGGTGATTCTGTGATCTTATCCATGCATATAAATACCTGATGGAAAGGAATGAAGACAATGGAGCCAAACTCTTCTCAGTATTGTCCAGTGATAAAACAAGAGACAATGGGCCCAAGTTAAACCACATTAAATTCAAACTGAACACGGAACTTTTCTTTTTTTACTTTGAGGGTGGTCAAACAGTGGCACAAGTTACCTAGAGAGTTATGAGTCTCCATCTATGAAGATCTTTGAAACTCAGCTGCACACAGTCCTGGGCAATTGGTTCCAGATGACCTTGCTTGAGACTAGGGGTTGGACTAGATGATCTCAAGAGGTCCCTTCAAACTCCAACCATTCTGTGATTCCATGGCTCAAAACCTGTAATCAGCTGGTCTTCAAACTCAGAACAGGGATGCCAATGGTGTGCCAGAAGGCCAGAGCACATTGCTCCACCCTATGCACAGCATTTCAGAGGTATCTGATTTCCACCTCTGCTGGTGCACAGAAGTGCTTCAGTACTGGGAAGCTTCAGAAGCTGGATACATAAGGTCACAAACTCCAGGTATTACACTCAGGTTTCAGAAACAGGGATTCCTTTGTTAGCCTGTTCTGGTTAAACCTGGTAAGTGACGTGAGAACTAGCTCTGGGGACCAGCTATGTGGGTCCAAAGCAGCTGCTGTTCTTTTTTATGAAATGTAGCTGGAGGAAGAGTAAGCAGTGGCAGGTTATCTCTGCTGTAGCTCAGTGGTTCTCTCTGTCAGAGAATCCAAAAAGATGTGTTACATTATTTCCTCAGACAGAGATATTCAAACCCAAAACTGTCACTGCCCCGAAGCACCAGCTACAAGACTAGTCTACTGCAAAATAGAAACATTTTCAATTTTTCTGTTGAAATTACTCAATGTACTTAAAATAACTCATACTTTATTGCATCAGACTTGGAGGATGAGAAACTGGACTTAAATCTGAAATTTTTTCTTGGGTGTGCAGGCCTTATCTAAGCTCAGTTTGTCTTGTAAAGCATCCACCTCAAAGTAGACTACAGCCTTGTTATTGGGGTATTCCTGTTGGAGGCAGGAGCTGCGAGTATGAAACCTAACTAGAAAGACATAATTAAGACCTTGCAGCACCAGGAATTAAACCACACTGCTCTGCTAAGCATTCTCTATTGTGATGATCACAAAACCTGCACACTGGGTGTGAATGTTGCTGCAGATGTTGAATTCTGCAGCTGTGGGGACTCCATTGTGGAAGGTGCACACTTAAAAGACAGGAGTTGCAACAGTAAATGACAAGTGCTAAGTGTCCTTCTGGATCTTGGCTTTGGTAGCTTAATCTCCAGTATGCTTCTCCAGATCAGACCTGAGGTACTTCATAAGACATGTCTGTGGAGGAAGGAGGGAGGAGATGACATCACAGTGCAGTATTGCTGTATTTGCTTTTTGAGCAGGTTCTAGTCATTAATGCTGTGACAATCCTGGAAATTTACTCAGAGAAGATATTTGAAGGAACACCTCTTTATTCCTGCACACACAAACACACACAAGCAAAGTTTTTTTGATCATGCTTTCAGATAAACAGCCACAGCAAAGCCTCAGTTTCATTTTAGCTCCATTTTAGCTCTAGGAAATAAATTGCTACTTCTGCCTGCAGCCTAAATAATTCACTTTGCTGCCAAGTGCCATCTCAAAAAGAGGAACAATATAAACTAATTTCATACCTATTCAGTTCAATAATAGGTATTGTTCTAACTATACCTCTAGTGATAAAAGACAGAATAGCTTATTTGCCATTGCTAAGCAACTGTTAAAACAGTGTGTAGAATTCAGCCAGCTCTAATGGGATGATAGGAATCAGTGTCTGAAGTTCTTGTTTGCATTCGGAAGTCAACAATAATTGTCCTTGTCTATTAACATTCATTTAATCTGGCTGCACCAGATTCAATCAGGATTCTGTCTTAATGGTATTCTGAATGGTCTGCTCTGCCTTAGAAAAAAATATTTTACCATTATGCATTGACCTCCTTTAATCCTCTTGTTTTGTTTTGATGTAGTGATGAAGGTAACACAGGAAAAATAAGGCAATATGAAACACTATGCAGAAATAAAAGCTGATAGTATGAATGGTATTAAGTGGCAGGCAGAATTTGAGGTATTTAGGTAGTGTTCCATCAATCACAAGATGGCATTTGTGTCTGAGATGAAAAGACATCTCCAACCCCCTGTATTTGGAAACACAGATTCTAGGCAAAACAGATGTAAAATCCTAAGTGCATAAAACCATGGGATTTTTTTTCCAGCCATAATTTATGAGTTCAGAATTTAGTCATTTTCTGTATATGATTTAGGAGAAGGGACTTTCTAGCTCTGATCGTGCCTTACTGAGATAAGGAGAGGGCAAATGAATAAATGCAAAGGAAGAAATGTTGCACAGGAGAATCCTGCATTTGTAAGCATTGCTTTGTAGCTGCAGAATTATTTCTGTTACCCCAAAAGAGAATGCATTATTATGAGAGGATATCTCTTCAGATGCTCTGTTCCCTATCTGAAAGTAAAGATGTATACGTAAGTAACAATGCATAAGGAGAGGGACTGAAGCCTTACTGATGCTGGACCTGGAAATCTGTACTGCTACTCAGCACTGCTCCTTTGCTTTTACCGGTGCATAAAACATATGATTAATGCTTGTGCATGTGAGCAATCCCATCACATTCAGCAGAACCACCACTGTTCCCTGTTAAGTAAGTGCTTAAATGCTCTGCTGGCACAAGCTGAGAAAATCAGCACTTTGTCAGCTGGAGCCCACGCAGGTGAAACAACATTTCCTTGCTTAGCCCACTGCACCTCACACCACGACTTGCAAGAGACAGGTCTTAGTGTAACAACAGAAGAATAAGTGCTTTGAAATAAGGACTTCAGCCAGTGCCTGAGTCAGAAGACAAGCTCATCATACAGTGATATGAAAATATGGGGTAAAAAGTTGAGACTGTCCCTCTGCAAAGCTTACGGCAGTGTCTGAGTCACCACAGGACATGAGAAAGCTGTAGGCAATGGCATGCAAAGTAGGCTGGGTCTGAATTCTCTTATGTAACTCCTACGTTAGCATCTTCTCTGCTCCATATATCAACCTGGAAAACATTAAAAAGCTGTCACTGAAAGCAGAGATTTTATTTATTAATTTGTATGAGCCAAATATGACTTAAAACATTAGATATTTTCCACACAAGCTGGACCAGGCACTTGCATTCCTGGTATTGACGAGACCATTTATTTCTGGACTCATTAAAAGGATGTTTGCACCCCCTAGTGTATAAGAATTTGCAAGAAATCAGATTCTTCTAACAGCTTTAGCTGAATGAGGATGTTTAATATTAAACCATAATAAAATCTCCCTGCTACAATCTTAACAACTTTGAGAGAAAAAAAATTGCAAGCTTGAAGATCATCTTAGGTGTAATCCCTCATGTCCCTGCACTCAACAACTGTAGAACCTGAAAATGAGTTCTACTGAGTTGGATCTTTATCTCACTGGAAGGTATCGGGGATTTACAGTTAAAAAATGAGACTGTACTGAAACCACAGAATTCAAATCCAGACTTTCCTGAGACTCAGGGATGTTGCATCCAGCTTCAGCACATTAGTGAGATAATGTCTGAGCTGTGCTTCAATTGTTCTTCAATGAAGGACTGGATCTGGACTTTACTGAATTTAACAGAAACTGGAAAAATGAGAGGCAGGCACTTAACTGTTCTGCAAAACTACTGCCCCAATTGCCACAAGTAGGTAGACTGCTAAATTCTGAAGTGGTCTGCATCACACTATTTGGAGTTAGATCTTAAAATACCTTTGAAAAACTTCTTACAGCTGTGGATTCCTTTTTCATTCTTCAGATGTGACTTCTCTTACGCTCATGAAAACAAGGTAGATCCACTCCTTGAGATGAACCAATTGAATTTCCCTTCTTGGGACCCAAAATGGCAGTTCAGCTCTGTGTGTTTATTGTGAGTTTGGAACCTGAGCGCAAGAACCCGGGTGCTCTTGGAAGCAAACCAAACCAAACCCAAGTGCTGACTGTGAGCATGCAAAGGGATTGGCTTATGGGAGCACTTTCTAGTAAGTCTTGCACTGACTTTTGAGGGTTGCAATGTGTGACCCAAACCTTTGCAGCATGGTCTGGTATGTGCTGTTTGGCTGACTGTCACCAGTGTGGTCATGGGCAGGCTCTGATCTGACCAAATTACATATATCTGTTTTCAGGAATTCCCCTGCTCACCCCTCTACTGAAAACAGGATTTAACCATTTCCCCTGAGGTGTCTGAAATTCAGTCACTGCAGCCTTGGCAAGTGTCTGACAATCAGAAAAATGTTACTGCCAAAGGAAAAAAGCACTCTGTTTTCATTATCCAAGCAGAATTAAATGTAAAAAGCAAACAAACTGCATAAATGATGGAAATTAAATTAGATTTTTAGATCTGCTTTCATTATCTAAGTAGTTTCTTATAATAAATGTATTCTAAAATATGACTTTCAGCCAGTGGTATTTACTATATTAAAAACAGACTGATTTTGTTTACTGTACTATGCTTGTTAGTTCCTCCAAGACACTTTATTCTGTAATTTTAAATTAATTCTTTGGGCTTTTTTTCAAAAAAAGAAACTTGGCTTTTTTACAGAATAGTCCTTAATAAGTCACACTGCAGATATTGCCAGGAGCTGTGATGACTTTTGTCAGGTATCCCTTTCTTCCAAAGGAATGGAGTTATTGTGATATTAATGCAGTTATTTTTGTCATTTGTGTAAATAAATAATAATAATGTAATACATGAAAAGAGCCAGCATATCACTGCTAAGTGTCCCCAAAGAGTTACATTTCAAGGCTCAGTAGTACCATTGTGATATAAACCAGGCAAGTGGTATAATGAGAACATGTTTTAAAAAGTATGTTAACATTCAAAAAATTAGACTGGTATGTGCAGGTGTTGATTTTAATAGCAACTCTCCACCCATATTTGGAAAATTAAATCTTTCTATGTTGGAAGCTGGGCTAGTTATTTGAAAAGCTGGGGGGGGGGGGGTTTGTTGGTTGGGTTTGGGGGTTTTTTTTTGTTTGTTTGTTTTTAATTAAAAGCCCCGATCTTTCCATATCAGTTTCTGGTTGGACCCTTTCTTTTTCACTATCCTAACTAGATACCTACAACTGTGATTTCTGTTAGATAAACTTACAGTTGGAAAACTACTTAAGTTTACAAACTCTTCATTGTAATTAAGAAAATGCTGGGGCCATGCCTCATTTCTAAGAACAGAAAGAAAAAATACTCCTTCTGTGGATTTCACTGAGACTGGGCTGTAATTGTACCACTTAGTCCTGGCCTCTAAATCTCTCTGTGACTCGTGCATATAGGACTGGTGTTCCTGGTCACTGGGTGCAGAAATATTGACTGTCAGGTTAAGGTTCAGATGCAGCTTGACTTGGCAATGGTGAAGTCATCACTTCTACAGCCTGTTTGAAGTGAGCTGCTGCAGTTTTGATTTACAGCAGACACTGCTATTGACAGTAACCAAGCAGGAGCAGGAGACTGCTTGATGTTTCACCAAATGGCCTGAGTGAACATTTGAATTCTTTTCCCATCTAAAATTGAGATGTTTTAGCAGGAGAATATGGTGGTATTGGTATAGGATCTGTTACTGCGTATAGAACTCCTAGGTTACAACTAAATTAGCCACCTAAAAGCAGTGCAGATAGAAAACTAGAAGAATTTTTATTACAGATGAAAAGAAGTCTTGTGCAAGCCAGCAAAATCTGCCCATCACACCTGTCATTTTTCAGAGGAGGATGTCAACATAAAATGTAGGTAGTGATGCACAGCTTTCTGGGGATTCAGCTGAAATCAAACAAAGGAATGGAAGATGTGATAATTCCCCCACTCCAAATAGTGAAAATAACTGATGAACTTGGAGCTATCACATGGCTTGCCATGAAATATATTTGCCTACATTGAAATTCCATATAAACTGAAATGGTCATTTGCTCTCAGAGCTCTCAAAAAGATTGTCATTCTTTCCTAGTCTTCCAGTAATGCCCAATGAAATAGCAGAGTGAATTCTTTCCACTCCTTATAACATTGCACTGTGCAAAATTAAAGTTATAGATGAGACAGATCCCTGCATTGATTTTACATACAGGATTGCCTGAGATCATACTCAAGGGTTTGATGTTTCTTTCCTTTTTAGGGAAAACCAGTCCTACTCTGTCGTTGATATATATAAGTGCTGTATATTGGATATTATTTAATAACCTGTTCTTGTCCCTTTTGAATGTCTAATATGGTATTTTATATGAATATTAGAGTGTGTATGAATATTGTTCACGGATAAATTTTTTTCCTGCTTCAAGAAAGCTGAAGAATTCGAGCCTTTGCAAAGATCCAAACACTTGGTCAGATTTCCCAAAAGCCTCATGCAGCTATTATTCCAAGAGGTGTCTCCTTAAAGTCTTGGAGAGAGGGCATTATGGTTAATGCAGTTTGGCAAGTCAGTGTAATATTCACTGCATTACCTTGACGTGGTTTTAATGGAATGAGCAGCATGCACTCTGTGTCAGGGAAAATTACCTGCTGACCCTTGCTGTAGCTTGATTCCTATTCTTGACTGGATAGCTATGAAATGGTGTGGAAAATCTTATATGAACTCCACTCCCTCCGGCTCTGTCCCATAGGAAACTCATTTCCTATCAGCTTGCCTATTAAAAAAAGAACGAAACTTGCTTTGGTGCTTTCATTTGCTACAGTATTATTTTATACACAGAACAGAGCTCCCTGGTGAGCCTTCCTCCTGGCCTACCCTCCTAATGGAAAGACAAACCAATAATGAAAGTGAATACAGAAAGAATTAAAGATAGGGAAATGCAAAGGGACTCTTTTTTTTATTATTATTATTGTGATGAGAAGCAAAGAGACTGTGGCAGTCCCTTTGCAGGAAGCAGTATTGGTCCATTCCAAGGAAATTCTTTTTTCACTTAGAAAACAGACTTGCAGAGTGAAATTTATAGCTAAGTAATGTGAGAGAACTAAATTTTACCCTCCTGTGTGAATAAATAGATTAATTATGAGTGACAGGTGGAAAATGAATTTCATGTTCTTGAAAGACAGTGGATGATGTCAAAATCCTCTGTTGATTCACTTCAGGAGAGTCACGTCCTCTTCCAAAGACCTCATCCCTGACCAAAGCACCAAATTGGGAAGCAATGTGCAGGGCAAATCAATCGCTCATCTGTTCTGACTGCCAGGAAGACTCCCAGTCACTGCCAGGCCCAGTAAGTGCACACAGCTTCAGAGATGCAACCATGCAATTTACCACTTAAGAGCTGGTACTTCCTTACTTCGGTGGGGAATATAGGTTGGGGCAGATCTCTCTCACATGCTGACACTCAAAACTCGTCCCTTTGGACTTGTACCAGGAAACTTATTGGTCAGATGTCTGCATCACGGCTCCAGCAGGAACCTTCTGCTTTGGCACCTCACTTGCCCAGAACAGGAGATTTTGCTATGGGAAAGAGGCAGCTGGATGCAATGCAATGGGAGAATACACTGTCAGCTACTACTGCCCCGGCCCACACCTCGTCTTGTAGGTCCTGGCCCATGCTACCTGGTGAGCTCAGGAGGAGGACCAGCCTGTGGTCCAAGGCACAGGCATGTCTGCCATGTGGCTAGATGTGACAAGATTTAGGCTCAAAGCTTCTAAGAACTTGAAAGCCACAAGCTGGCGCCTCTGACACAATAAAGACTAGCATGCCACTCGTGAACAGGGATGCTATTTTTGCAGCATGTTGTACTCATTAGGCAGGAGTGTCAGTGCCTGGAAAAGGTGGAAAACAGTAAAGAGGCAGGTCCTCAGTACCTCCCTTTGATGTCTCAGGTAACATGAAAGGCAGCCTATGCCACTGTTCTGGTACAGTGACATTAAAAAAAAAAAATCAAAAAGAAATGGAAATCATCAACCGTAGAGGAGATCCCTGCAATTTGGCAGGGGTCCCAATCCACAAAGCTCCTTTTCTGGTTTCTCCCATTAGCCCAACTGCAATATGTGCAGAAGCAGATTATGTATCAGGCAAAAATATTAATGTTCACAGTATTAATGCTTTGGAGCCTTTAAAATGAAGAGCCCTATCAGAAAAATCTATTCAATCCTTTCATATAAAATCCCACCATTCAGAACTGACAAAAATAAATGCAGTGAACTTTCAGTGATATTGCACCATATAAAAATGTTATTAAAAATGTATTTGAAGGACTAGCTTTGTCAATACTAATGTACTCAAGAAAGGGAGGGCCTCCCAATTCAGGCACTGATGTTCAGACTTAGTGAGAAAGTGATTACTGCATAATAGATTCTAGTAGCTTTAAGTTAGCGTTTTTAGACTTCATATGCAAACAATCACCCTCAGTTATAGAAAAATGAGCTACTCAGTAATATTGAGGTGAAATAAGAATATGTGTTTTAAGAAATTCTGCCAACTAGATATTGGTTTGGTTCTGAAAATGTGTTTGAAAGATGGGGGGGAGAGATAAAATAGAGCAGTGTAGAGTACTGGCAGGAATGTTAATGATTTATTGGTTTATTTGTTGATTCTTATTTTCATAGTAATCACAAGAGGGTTTAGATGTCATCTGTACATTCGTACAGTGATATGAACACAGAAACAAAGTGCCTGTGCATACAAATTTTAAAGCACAATTGCCTTCACTTTGAGAACAGGGTCCACTCTCTTATCTTGAATTCAGAAACCTCTGACCTTGCCACTCATTTTGGACTAAATAACTGCTTGATCAATATTCAGTATTACTACTACAGGGTTTTGGCACACATCTTGCAGAACCAAATGAAAACCGGTCAAACTTGTTTTACTGCTGTAATGAGCCTACAGTAAAGAGATAGCAAGAAAGAAAAAGCCAAAGTTTCAAACCTTTACGTTCAGTCATTTAAGATGATGATAAGAGAGGTAAGAATTTACTTTTAATTATCATTGTAAGGTTTTTTGACAATGCTCTTCCCAAAGAATGCAGGAAATACTTTACTCCTCCCACAGATATGTGCTGCCCCTTTCAGTCTTTTTCTCCTCAAATATCCCAGCTGGTGCATTTCTTCTGGTGTTTGAGGGAAGGTGAACATCTTTGACTCCAGGAGTCAGTCCCCGTTGAAGTGAGAAGGTAAGTGCCAACCGCCTCAGCTGTGCTGACAGCTCTCCCGCAGGTTTTGTACATTCCTGCCTTTGTGAGTCTCAGCTCCCAAAGAAAGAGCTGTGTTCTGTACTGCTTTTTTTCAGTGTGCAGTTGTGTGCTTTTTCCAGGTCAATTGAATGAGTAGAAGCCTCCATTACTTCTTAAGGACTATCTTTCTTAAGGGTGTTTTAAATACTAAACGCAGTACAATCGTTCAGTTTGTTCAAAGAGGGTGCCTTTGTCCTATAGCTGGAACTTCTGGCATCTCTTGCCCTACTGGTGACAGGTCCATCCTCATCAGGACTTAAAAAACCTTGCTGAAATTGTTCTTGGCTGTTCTGCCTTAGCAATCATGTGAGGCAGAAGAAGAACAAACAGGAAGTTACAGAGAAAAATATGGTAATGTAACAAGCATTCATAAAGGATTTTTTAATTTTGTTTTGGGTATTTTGGGGTGTTTGGCTTTTTAAAAATCGTGTTTAAATGTGTTCTGGGACTTCTTGTGTATTGATGCACTTGCATGACAGCCTCCAGTAGGGATTTCATTGACTTTTCAAAGTTCACAGATGGGCATGAGGTAACTCAGGCCGAGCATGAAGAGGGGCACACAGGAGAAAACTGCATGGTCTTAGCAAGGCAATAGCATTTTTTCTGTTTTCCAGGGTATGACAACAAATCATGACAATATTATATTAATAACAAATAATCTGTAGGCCTTTTGTTTTCTACAATGTAGTTCTCCTAAACTTCCATTGCATTACACATGTGCAGACAGGACACACACATATCATCTAGAAAAGCATTAAAGCTGCCACTGGCAGTCATCATAGTTTTGAAGATTGAAAAGCCTGCAACCTGGTTTATTATTGAGACATGTCCCTAAAACAACACATCAAATAATGCATGATTAATACATACATCTGTAATTTTTACAAGAATATCTTTGTCGTGATGACTAGAAATACAACTTAGACCTTCTTGTTATTTCCAGAGTTAGTAGATAATTAGGATGAAATGCTTAATGGATTTAAACACTTAACCTTCACTGAATATTTTCACAATAATTCAAGTTCACACGCATGTAATGAGTACCGTTCAGTGAAGGTGGACCTGCACCCTTTTGGTTTGTTGACTGTATCTACTATGCAGCTGCCTGATGGAACTTTGTTTTCCATGGGCCAGCAATAATTGTTCAGTGTTTAATTTCAAATCTCACCACTGTCATTATTACAAACTATCTGGGCATTTATGTGAGGGAACACTTGGAAGGAAAACTCTTTGGGCAGAAATCACATATTTACACATCTAGCACCCAGGGTACTGCAGACCCTGATCCTGATGTGGACTTTGGGGTTTATTTCCATAGTATAACATTCTGTTTTTTAAAGACTTTTCTAAGCCAAGCCAGGTTTATGAGCTATCCTTTCCCATTTTCTGAGGCAAATCTGAATTCTATATAAAGAAATAATAGTACAGAATCAAGACAGGGCCCTGAATATTGCTTTCTGAAAGTCATACGACTGCAATAATTTTATCTGCCACTAAGTTTTAAAAAAATGTCCAGTCCACACATAAGTGATCAGAGAACTCTGCTTTAACCTGTGCAGTTAGAAGTCATGATACCCAGCACCAGCTCTGGATACCAGCAGCATACTTAAAAATGGGTCTGGCAGCATTGATGCCTTCCACCTTTGAGCTGTTCTCTGAAGCTTCCACATTCCAGCTCTGAGTTCCAAAACCTCTGTGAAGGTGGTTTGCAGGCACCAGGTGGTAGAACTATCTGGAAATCTTCTCTGAGGTCCATGCTCAGTGCTGCGGGGGGGTCATGCAATAAGTGATGCTGAGACCCCGGGCAGCACCTCTGGCCTGCAGCAGCCGAGCTCAAACTTCCGAGGAACACCCAACCCCTGCAGAAAAAGAAACACCACACCTTCTTATATGGCTTTGTCACGACAAGGTTTTTTACTCCTAACCGGTACAAATCAGGCTATATGTCAGACACTGGCCCACCCCTTATTCCTCCTCCGGTGCCTTTGCCGGCTCGGCCGGACGTGCGCCTTCCAGCAGGTTTATTTCCCGCTATTGCAGAGGGCCCAGGGACCCTCCCGCGGCCGGGGCGCTCCCACGGAGCCGCAGCCGGCTGGGAGCGCCGGGAGCGCTCCAGAGAGAGGGGCAGGGCGGCCGGGGCGAGGGGACAGACAGGGCGGCCGGCCGCTCGCCGGCGGGCGAGGAGCAGCTCCATGCGGGCCGCGGGCTCCTCCCGGCGGTGACGGTGGAAGTGCCGGGGTCGGTGCCGAGGCCGGGGGCGGTGCCGGGGGTGGGAGAGCGGGAGGGGTGGGAGAGCGGGGGGGCGGGAGAGCGGGAGGGGGGGCGGGAGAGCGGGAGGGCGGGCGGGGCCCGGGGCGCCCGGCAGGGGGCGGTGGGGAGGGCGGCGGCCGCTCGTTACACACAGCCGGGGTGGATTTTGAGCGGTGGCTCCATAGCTCAGTGGTTAGAGCACTGGTCTTGTAAACCAGGGGTCGCGAGTTCGATCCTCGCTGGGGCCTCGGGGCTTCTGTTTTTGCTTTCATCTTAAGATGGCACAGCCCTGGGCTGCACCCACGGGTAACGAGCCTGATTTTGGGTATTTTGGTGGCGGCGGACTTGAGCGTGCGTGCGGGCTCCGGGGGCTTTCTGCTAAGGAGAACGGTTTGGAAACGCATTCAGTAAAATCTGAGTGTTAACAGTAATACCAAATTAACTTATGGCTATGCTTCGTGCCGGCAGGGGTGTGGGGGGGAACAATAACCTCTTTGGGAAGCAGTGTGGGGATGGTTGAGTAAATATTTGCACAGCTCGTGTCACAATTTCCCTGATGGCAGCTTTGGCAAAATGCTGTTAAGGGGTTTAAAAGGAACAAATTGCCCCTGAGTGGAGAATAAGCTGGACAGGATTATCTGAGTCTTCACAGCTTGTCAGGCAAGCCAGTCTGTTGGGTTTATTTCTGTGCTGGAGGCTGGACAGCGGAGGTGTAATGATTCTTTGCCTTTTTATTTTTTTCCTTTTAGGTTATAGAAAGAACTAGAAAGCTCCACAAAAATCCTCCTGAGCACAAAACTTCAAAAACATGCATTTGTTTTTTTCAGAAACCTTGTTAGCAAGGTTTCTAGCACTGCAAACACTACAGCAATCGTTACCGACATCAAACTGAGATTAATGCATGAGTTTGGTGAGGGGGGAGGACAGCACCTGCAGCGCACAGGCTGCACGGGGCTCAAACCACGGCAGAGCTGCTGGACAGACAGGCAGCTGCCGCAGGTTGTGGCTCAGCGTGCCAGATGTGCCGAGAAGACCCGTGGGCTGCATCGTAGCACTGCAGCCCATTTATACCCCCATAGCTCCTATCACAGCTTCTCTCCAGCCTCCTTCCTCTGCTGAGAGTAGATCAGAGTTGAGAGGATGCATGGGGCTGGATGAGTTGCCATTGCTGTGGTGAGAGGAGCCGGGGGCTAACAGGCTATTTCCCCTGTATGATTGAACTTGTGCTGTGCCATGAGGCCCAAAAAGCATTTGAATTTGCAGGACTTTGGGGTACTTGCACGTAAGGGTTTGCATGGAATGACTCCTTGTTTGCAGCATTGCCTCCCCATCCCACCTGGGAAAACACTGCTTGATCCTAACCTTGGTGTTACCACCTGACTACCATCCTAGGCAATTCCTTGGTTCAGCAGTCCTCAGATCCATGGAGATGGTGCTCAAACTCATCCCTTGGGAGGATCTGTTCTCTCCAGGGGGTCCGGTGGAGGCTGGGTGCGGCGTTTCCCTGTTGGCAGGGAGCTGGGTCTTGCCATGGCCAACCAGAGCACTACCAGATCCCTGGCTTGGCACAGGTGGCCTTCAAAAGTCATGCATGCATGTACTTCTAGAGGCTGCATGGTTTGCTTAGTCTCCCGCAGGCTCCTCCAGGGCAGACGTGCAGGAGCTGAACTGCTGGGCCCGGCACAGCGCAGGGCGATCGCTGCCTGCGTGCAGGGAGGGGGCTGTGGCGCTTCAGCCACGGCAGGGAGGATCTTGCGCCAGTGCTTGGCCGCAGTGTTCCCCACGTCCACCGAGTGCTACAGGAATTGCGCTCAGCTATACCCGTTTGTTGGAGCCGTGTATGTAAGCTGCTACGGGTGCCTTTCTAGAGCGCTGCCGGGACGCTCGGTGGGCCCCGAGAGCCTTGTGGAGGCGGGAGTGGAGCTTCCATGCCAGGGCTGCCCCGAGGGAGCCCCGGGCACCGCCGGGCCCGGCCGCTGTTACATAAGCGGCGCAGCGCGGCCCATGCCGCCGCAGGCCTCCAGAGGGAGAGCCAGCTCCTCCGAGAAGAAGGGAGGAGGGGAGGGAGAGCCGCCTCCGAGCGGGTGGAGCGCCCCCGCCTCCTCCTCCGCCCGGCCGCGGCCGGGCCCGAACCCGCTGCTGCCGCCGCGGGGGCGGTCGCGGTGCGGCCGCGGGTTCCCCCTCACGGGGCGGGGCGGCGCGGGTGGTACCGAGCAGCGGGGAAGGCGGCCGTGAATCCCGAGTTTTCGTTTTCCGAGGATGTTTCTTCACAGTGAAGCAGAGGCTGTTTTAAAACAGCGGACCCGAGAGTCTCGCCCCGGTGCCCCGTGGCACACGGCAGAGCGGGTGCCGTGCTGTGCCCGCCGCCTCCTGCAGCGGGCACAGCCGCAGGGCTCGCCGGGCGGCACCGCTCCGGGCCTTCCCCCGGGAAGCATGCCCGGTGGCTGGAGCCATCGGGGCCACCTCCCCTGCCCCCAGTGCATCCGCGCTCTGGCATGAATGGGAAGCAGGAGGTTCACCCAGGCCTCTTTCGAGCTGATCTTCCTGCCTTCTCCGTCTTCCATAGGACACGTATATACCATTCCCTGATTCCAGCCAATGGGAGACCCCAAAATTTCCTCCATCCTCTGCAAGTGGTGTCATTCGCACTCCATTTCTTGCTATAAAGGGATCTTTATTAGTAGCTGCTGTTGCTGAAGGTGAGAAATGTGTAAAACCTTTGCTCAAAAACGTTGAGGTGACCTTCACTAGATCCAGTAATACAGTCATTGGTGATATCATTAGAAAATGTCTGTACGGTTTGTTTCTGCAAGCTGTGGTGAGGGGCCTGGATAGCACTAATTGTGTTTCCATTTTGGACTGCTAGCAGAGCCCCTGGGAATTACCACAGTGTCTGGAAAGACAGATACCTTTCCATCGCTGCAAGGCATTCTGAACTCATCTTGGAGATATTTCTTCTTCTGTTTTTTTCCAGGAAATTTATACCCATCTTGCTCAGTTCAACAGCAGGAGGCCTTAGACAAGAAGAAGTTGTTGTTTTCACGAGTCTTTTTTTTTTTTCCTGGATATGTAACAGAAATTTACGTATCTAAACATAGCTTACTGCAGTGTGGTGCAATTTTTGACAATGAGAATAAGGAGTCAAAGTCTATGACTGTGAAACTTGTTTCATCAATTGAGGAAAAATTAATTACATGTAAACACTTTCAACATTCCACGTGCTTTAAATATTGTACAGATGCTGCCAAAACAACACAAATTTCTAAAAAACCCAAACTTCTCTCATACCAGGTTCCAAGCACTTTCTACACTTAAGATTAATAAAGAATGTTTGGATTTGTTTTGTAAGTAAAGAACTGAAGAAATTCTGACTTATGTTTCTGTACTTTTTGCAAGTACTTTAGTTTGATATCAGACTTGGGATTTGTGCCAGTGAGATAAAGCCAAAAAGTGAAAGTTCAGGCTTATCTTTCCTGATCTGATGCAAATACAGTTTTCAATGAACAGTGGAAATGTTCAAGTAAAATAACCTAAGGTGTTAATAGTAACACCAAAAAGAAAAAAGTGTTTGTCTTCTAAAGATACTGGCTTCAGTTAGACATTTCTCCTCTCCTAGTTTCTAAAACAACACAAAATTCCTTGTGCAGGACAAGCTATCATGGTCCTAGTCAGGCTCTTCCAGGATGTTCCAAGCTTGATGGCTGACCACTTATTTTTTACAAGTTTAACAGTCCTGGTCCTTTGTGTAGGGTTCCTTTCTCTAGGGTGTCATTAACAAATTTGCAAGAGTTGATTGAAGGTAAGTCTGCACACCTCAACCACCAGCTGTAATATTGATCCAGTCTGGTATATCCTGACCTCCAGACTGAGCTGTCTCCTTGCCCCTTTTCCTCCTCCTCTATCAAGAAATCCCTTTTAAAAGGAAGTAACTGAAACACTGCTGTTCAAGACAAGACACAGGCCAAATGCATCCCCAGATGAAGTGGGAGCTCAATGCATTAGGACTTTGAATGATGATGCAAGGCAATCTTCACAGAGGAGTAACGTTGGATAAATCTGTGCTTACTGGTATTCTGGGCAAAAGACCATATTTCTGAGCCAGTTTGCTATGGATGGAGGCACAGCTAATGAACCCATTTGGCTTCCAGTATGGATGTTATTTACTGCCATGCTGGCATATGAAGAAGGATGCTTAAAAGTAATGGGGGCCTCTCTGGTAATGAAAAAGTGCAGATGAATTAAAACATTCAGTGTTTGCCAGGGCCCTGACTGTTGTGTTTTAAAGAAAAATAGCGTTTTCTATTATTTTCAGGGAATCTTTCCTAACACTTGAAGAATGGAAGAAAAGCAAATAGAAATGTCTTATTTCAACTCCCCAATATATTTAACTAACTGTGCAATATGTGATGCTAACCATGCTTATATTTTAATATCGATGTATGCCCTTAGGTTTTGATGGTGCACTTCAGTAAAGAGACGTTGCCTTTTTTTCATGCAGTTTATAATCTAATGATGGGAACACCAGTTCTGACATTACAGAATCTAGGCACAGTACAGTAGGTTTGAATATAATGAAATGCATACAGCAGTATAGGGGATGGTCCTTTAAAAAGTTTGCATACATGCATAATTTATTATGACTTGAGAGATCTGAAAAGAGCAAGAGAGCTTGAGTTTATAAAGGATGAAGCACTGTTCATTTAGAATCTATGCATGTTATGTATAGACAAAAAAATCCCTTCTGACATCACTAAACTCAATGGACTTTTAGACTATTACAATATTTCTGGCTTTCAGGTGACCAAGAATTAGCACGCAAGTAGAACTAGTCTTTGGGACAAGTTGAGGCTTAAATAAAATTTAGAATTGCAACTCTGAAGTCTTAGGGAAAAAGAAAAGGTAATTCAGCTTTCTTGCCTGCTTCTCTTGGACTGGTTCTCTAAATTTATCTAGTTCCAGCTTATCTTAATATGAACATAAATTTATCCAGAGACTGTAAATGGAAAACTTTTACTGTAAAATAAGGCTGGTGTCAACTCTGTTTGAAGCAGAGACTGCTCTGCTAACACTACCTAGTGTTCTGAGTATCTGACTGCCCATCTGCATATATTTGATCATCTCTCAGACAGACCCTGCGCATAGGCTTCTCACATTGAAAGCACTGTGTGTTTCTTAAAACAAAGAAATTAAGATAAGAAAGCATAAATTTAAGACACTGAAGTGCAGCCTATGAGAACCTTTCCTTGTAGATTAGAAATTCCTCAGCTATTTACAACTTTTTAAGTATTGAGTAATGTGAGTATCACATTTTGTTTGGGCTTGTCATTTTAGAATTATCTGTGTAAGAACTTTGGGATGTGACAGGTTTTCACTGTGATTTTCATCTCTCTGCCCCATTCTGCATAGCTTGCTTGGCACAACAGTATGTCTGCTCAATTCCCCTCCAGCCAGTCGATGAAATAGCAGACTGCTGAATTATTACAGGTGTCTGCCATAAACAGGGGATGTTATAGTATACAGCTTCCTGTAGTGCACACAGTCTGCATTCCAGCTGTGCTTGGGGGACGAGGGGAACTTGCTGTGCAGCTGTACAGAGGAATTAGCGACTTAATTCAAGCACAGCAGCATCAATCATGAAGAATCAATTCTTGCTCCTCCCCTCAGAGCTGCAAGGTGCCAGGGGCCAGCTGCCCTCAAAGAGAGTTGATAAACACATCTGAGGAAATGTCAGGCTGGTTCAGGCAAACCTAATACTCCTAAACCACTGCTGACAGAAGCTCGCAACTCATCCAGCCCTCAGTGATGCTGCTCAAGCCTCTGATCCAGCATGTCTTTTATCCATTTCTCCATCCTGCCTTGGGCTTTCCACTCATCCTTGCTCCCTTGGCTTCATGCTGCTTTGACCCTTCATTTGCATTTATCTCTTACTGTTCTAATCTGCTTTTTAAAAGCTGGTCTTTAATTTGTATCTCTTTGTTGGTTCATCCCGCCACAAAACCCCTTAGATATGCTTTTTCAACACACTCTCAGACAATTTCAAGCTTTTTATTTTTTTTTAATGCCGCCCCCAAAATAGGTAAAATTTTCTGTGATGATTTTTCATTTTCCTTTTTCTTTTTTGGTTTGTTTGTTTGTTTTTTTGTTTGGTTTTGTTTTGGTTTTGAGGTTTTTTTTGGAAGGCATTTATATCCTAGTACTCCAGCATTTCCTATGCCATTTAATATTCAGCTTGGCTTTTGTGCTTCCTCAGTGTTTCAATTTCCTTTTGGCTAAGAAAGAGAAACTAGGTGAAGATGTAATACAGCTGGACAATTAGCCACTAAAATTAGTTTGCAAAAGGTTTGGGCAATACAGCGACCACTATAAACATCAGATTTGCAGATGATGTGGATTCAGGCTGAGTGGTTTCCTTAATCCTCATTGCTATGCTGAATGATTTACTAAGGCTGCTTTTTAATAAACATTCTTAAACCAACTATATTCTCCTGCTATCCACAATCCCCAAACTTCAGTTGCCCAACTTGGCCTACAGAGTTTAAATTAGAAATAAAATCTTAAAATAAGATTATGGTGACATCTGTATTGGTTTTTTCTCATAAAAGTGATGTCGTATTTTCTTAAGTAAAAACAACTTCAGCATCAGTTAAATAGTGGTAGCTGAATTAGAGTGTCGTAAAATTAAAGTCCAATGGAACTAACTAGGGTTTGAGACCTATTTTGTTCAGCTGTGTCTCTTGGTTCCCTGTATTTCATTCAAATGAAAGCAATGACAATTCACTTAGTGCTCTGTGGCAGCATGGTCCATCAGCATTTCACTCAGAACTTCCATTGACATCATCCCGAGGAAATGTTGGCTAGATGCTAAGTAAGGACTTCAGCATTTGGCTGCCAGTGATGACAAGTCCATTAGTGCCTATGTGAGTATTGCATGGCTAGAAGGAACTGTACTGACACTGAATGTCAGTGAAGTGCAAGACTAAGAGCAGGAAGTTACACCCTAAGTTCTACACAAGCTTGATCTTTAAGGGTAACTTAAAAGTTACTGCTCTTTAGCTTGTGACATCAGAGTGGAAAGTTACTAAGTTCTGTTCTAGGTAGAGTGCTCATCTTTAGTTATCACATTCCCTGTATTTCTGAGATGTTTTGTCAAAGCTGCAGACAATTTCTGAAATTGTTTGTATTCCTGAAGATCTCAAATAAAAATTATTTCATTAGTGAAACTGTTGGGTTTTTTGGTAAAGTAAGGTTATTGTATGATTCTTCATTAATTCATTACCTTTTCATGCATAATCATTCCTGCTTCACTTACTATTGGCTCTCAATTTTCTCTAATTTTTAGGTGTATCCAAAAAAACCCCAAACAAACAAACAAACCAAAATACCTCAGCACATTTCCTTGCCTTGGTTTTCTGATCCTACAATGTGAAATTGTGTGTTTGTCCTCAAAAAAGCAGAGGTTTCTGATATATCAGAGTTAGCACCAAAGAGTTTTGTGATAGTGAAGAGTGATGGTGACAAAACAGGGAAAAGAAAACCTTGCAGACCTGAGAGCTGTTTGCCCTAACCAGGTTTTGTTTTTTCCTGAGGATTCCAAAGCACAGTAACAATGCAAGGTGTCAGCTAATGCAAAGGATGATCAGACCTATTATCTTGATAAGGCTTACCTACTGAAAAATTAGTGAAGGATATAATTACACTGATTGTTAGATGCATTCCAGATTATTATCTGTGACAATAAAATTATTATCAGTTAAGATTTAAAAAGCCATTCAACCAATTAGTTCAGGGGAACTATTCAAAACACTGTCCTTGAGGTTATTAGAATTAAATTCCTAACATACATAGTGTATATTTCAAACTTAAATTCTGATATAGCTTGCTCCACACAAATCGGCAAATGCCAGGATCTGGCAATATTGTAAAAAGTAGACCAGAGGCTCTCTTGTCCTAAGGTTTATGAGAGAATTCATTGAAATTTTAGCCAGTCAAAAGAGGCAGCTGAGGCTGGGTGGACAAAGTGCTACAGAGGAACCCAATGAGTCTGTTGAATCCAGACGTTAAGCACATATTCACACTAATTTCTGAGCTGCAAGTCTTCCCTAATGAGGTCTCAGCACTGCTATCAACAATAGTGAACTCTAGTGCCTCAGGGGCTGCATCTCTCTAGTCCTTGGCATTCAGTCAGTACACAGCACAGTGGAAAAAGCTCCCTGCCACCTTTACAACTTAAACTGTAGCATAAGTACTCACAAACTGTTTTTACAGTAGCATTTCTGTTACTGCTATCAACCAATGAGGAGAAGACATCAGAGAAGATTTCTTCAGAATTCTGGAAGTGGACAAAACCAGAGGCTTATTTTTCCCTTCCCTTTGACCTTTTGACTGCTTAGCTACTGCCTCTTCTAGTGCAGTTCCTTTTTATCTAAGAATGGCTTTGGCTAGCATGGGAGTTTTAGACTCCTGTCATTATTCTTCTTCCCCTCTGAGCTCCACAGAACAAATTATATTTTATGTAAAGTTGTTTTGATGGGGGACGCAGAAGTAAGTTTGGTACAACACCTTGCTGTTGACTCATATGTGATGAATACGCGGGTTTGAACATGTGATGAAGATTCCTCTCTTCCCTGCTTTTCACCCTCATCAAACTGAGAGCAGGAATCTAAGAAGCCAAAGATGTCATAGCACTTGCTGTTTGACAGGGGAACTTAGAATCATAGAATACGCTGAGTTGAAAGGGACCAATCAGGATTATCAAGTCCAACTCCTGGCCCTGCATGGGACCATCCCCAAGAGTCACACCACGTACCCAAGAGTGTTGTCCAAACGCTTCTTGAACTCTGTCACTCTTGGTGCTGTGACCACTTCCCTGGGGAGCCTGTTCCAGTGCCCAACCACCCTCGGGGTGAAGAACATTTCCCTGAAATCTAACCTAAATCTCCCCTGGCTCAGCTTTATGCTGTTTCCTTGAGTGCTGTGACTAATCACAGGAGTGAAGAGATTGGTACCTGCTCCTCCTCTTCCCCTCATGAGGAAGTTGTTGGCTGCAATGAGGTCTCCCCTCAGTCTGCTCTTCTCCAGGCTGAACAAACCAAGTGACCTCAGTTGTTCTTCATAAGGCTTCCTCTGCAGATCCTTCACCATCTTTGTGGGCCTCCTGTGGATGCTCCAAAATAGCTGAATGTGCTTTTTATATTGCTGTGCCTAAAACTGCACACAGTACTCAAGGTATCTGCCATTACACTTTAGTCTTAACTTGTTAATTACAAGCATTTTGCCTTTGTACCATTTGCTTTTGGATGAAATCTTACCCCTTTTTTTGAGTGTCCCCAGTAGACAAGCCCTTAGGTGAGTCTTGCAAGTAACTTAATTTCTGTGACACCACAAAGGCCCCAAGCAGAACCTATAGATCAGTTTCTACTTGAAGTTAAATCCAATAAGGTAAGTTATAATTTAAAACCCTCCTGAGGGAGAGATGAGTTTCGCATGGTCTAGTAGCTGTCCCTGACTTTGCTTATTGAAAGAAAATGACCCATAGGAAAGCTGACAGAAAAAGAAGCATTTTAGTCACAGAATATTTATTATTAAAGATGTAGTTTTACTTCATGGTTATAGTAGAACCTATGACTTGATCTCCTTTTTTTTAAAGATGAGAAAAAAACAGTCTTAACTGCTTTTATTATTAAAGGATTATTATATATTAATATAAAGCTTAGAAAAGTCTAAAAAATACACATAAAAATATGGTGAACTGTGTCCAGATGTATTACAGGGCTTAGGCACATGTGAGCCTATCCAGTGTGATCCAATTAACTATGTCAGCCTGTCAGCTAAAGTTACTATAGGGGACTGCATGTATGCCTCAACTGCTCAGATAATTGCTCAGTTCATGTATGCCAGTTGATGAAAATCAGTAACTTAGGAATATAATAAGTAGCTTACTGATACTCCATGTAAACAAATGTACAGCTCTTTGTAAACAAATGTATGTGTGCAAAATAGTGATGCATGCCGTGTATTCAAATAATCCCTTAATTCTCCCCAAATTATCTATTTTATGGCAATTTCATATTTAGGACTAGTAGTTAATGATCTGAAAGTCAATTCAGTCACTGTGAATTTGTATAAATATATTACTGTGCAATCTGTGAATTGGTGAATATTTTGATAAAATTGCAGCTACTTTGAATTTGAAACAGTAAAGACCAGCTGGATGAACTTGCATGGGCATGTGCCTCTGGTATCTGAGACTAAGTGTTACCAGACATTCAGCACAGGGTAGATACAACCGGGTTGAATTTGTTTGCTGTACCTCAAGGATATGAGACAGGTATTGGTCCCCTTTTTTCTACTGAAATGCTGAAGATGTTTTTTGAGGTTCCTTAGTGAAATGCATTTTTTTCCACCTGTAAAAGTCATAGGATCTTCAGACCAAAGGGTACCAAGGAAGAGAAACTCAAGTGTAGCCAAGATGCCACAGTGTTGTAGCACAATACCAACGACTATTTCCTAGGAATAATTTGGTTTACAGATAGGGATAAAACTGCTAGTTGCATTGGGAGTCATTGACAATCAGGGTCACTGGAACACAGTCGTGGCAACTCCCCTCTGTCCTGACACCAACAGTCACCCAGCACAGGCAGAGAACTGGCTTAGTGGCTGCTCTCCAGCAGAGGTGTTTTAGTGCTTCCAGACTAACCGTCTTGTCTGGTGATAAGTTCAGATAAGGTCTGGGACACTTCCTCTGCACAGGGCTGCTCTCATTGCTTGCAAGAAATCACTCCTTCCCATTACAGGTGTGCTGAGAACAGAAATTCTGCTCTGTGAAGGATTTCACTATTTCAAAAGCTGGTGCAATTTCAAGCTGGAATTGAGAATAATATTGACTATTCTTTGAGCAGGTATTTTCCACAGCTGATGGGCTTATTTTATGGTGATATAATAAAAGCCATATTCCTGAGTTTGTTTGTGGAGAAGTTATCTGAGACTGCAACAACTTCAGTGAACTGAACATCCATTTTCTCTACTACCTTCTTCCACCCAAAAAGGCAAATTATTCTGAAAAGGCAAATTATTCACTTGGAAAGAACTTAGGTTGGTTTAGCACACTTTATTTTGATAAATACAAGCTGGCTGTTTCTTATCATGTTTATATCTCTAGATGCTTGTACACAGATTGTTTCATATTTTATTGTGGTATCATTCCAGGTATTAAACTGAGTAGCCTACAATTTTCCATCTTTTCCTTTTCCCTTTCTGTGAAACAGCACTGTAGTTGTTCTCATCGGTTCTCTGTGTGCCCTCAAAGTAGTTCAGATTGTTTCAATTACTTCTTAACCTTCTCAGGTTCTTAAACTTTCAGCAGGCTCTGTTATCATGGACACGTCACAGCTAAATATTTGCTATCTGTTCTCTTCTAATTCTAGCCAGTGTTCCACATCACTGAAATGTGTTAAGAATCTGATCACAAATACTATTTCTATGAAGGCTCAGGCACTGAACACTTTGTTCTTTTACATTCCTTCATACATTTTTCGCCATTCCTGCGTAAGACCAGTGCAATGCTCTTGCCTTTTATCCTGGAAGTATTTATAAAAGCTTTTCTCACTGCCTTTTACGTCCTTTGGTGGTTGCATCTCCTTTTATACCTCAGATTTTCTGATGTTATCTGCAAATCAATTTGTGTTCACGGAGCATCTGTGTTTTCAATTTTAAACAGCAGTTTTTTGATTTGTAGGTCATTAGTAAGCTATTGATGTTCTTGATATTGATCATTTACGATACATCTTATCTCTCCTCTGCAGAGAAATAACCTGCAATTCTTTCACTTCTTTCACTGCTGTATTCTATTCCCCAAAATGGCAAAAGAATATTTCAGCACCATCTGAACTATTTTTCCAATTTTATTGTATAAAACAGAAATTGTAACAAATCCCATTTCAGAAGAATGTGGATTTTGACAGACTGGATATAAGACTAAAATAAGATTTCATCAACCTTCTTGCAGCCAACTGCTATTTTAGTAATAGTGCTTCAAAAACGGACAAGATCCACAGGAACAGGAGAAAGAGGAAATAAAACCAGTCTGAATATATGTAACATGACAAGAACATCAGATAATGCTCCATTACAGCAATGCTATTGATGACTTACTGACAACAGAGATCTGGCAGAGAAAGCTCTTCTTGCCTTCTGCAGGATAGAAGTGCATGTGGGAGATCCATATCAAGGAAAAATCAGGCTGCCCTTAGGCCATTTCCATGGGGAATACAGATCATTTTGGACAGATGGCAGAACTGTAAAACCTTTTCTATATGCCCTAGTTATCTTTGATAATCTGCCAGGCCTGGTTTATGTGTGAACTGTGTACCCTTCTTCCTGGATAACTCAGGTTTTTGTTTACAGCTAAGGTGGTGAAATTTCTCATGTGAAGGAAGTCCAACTAAGAAAAAATCAGTCAATGAGAACTGTCAAAATCGTGGAAGATGCTTTGTTGGGAACAGTAGAGCTTAAGCCCGATAGCTGTATATCTAATTTTTACGTATGAATTATCTTTGGAATTCTGTCCTGATATTCTTTATTCCTTAAGTTGAAGAGAGTGTAACTATAACATGTTATAGTTATAACATATTATAATCTGTGTTAGATTCCTTTTCTGGAGATTCACTCTATTCTGAACTCACAAATGAACTCAGTGTCTTAATTTGGCATGGCAGAGCATTCACTCATTTGCTTTCCTTTGGGTATGTGGAGCCCCATAGTCCAGCTGTCTGCAGCCCCAAGAGCTGTGCTGACTCCCCAGATAGGTTAAGATCATCCTCCCACAGAACATTTCCTTCCTTATCTTCATAGATACTCTGATTAATAATCGTATCTTTCAAAGACTAGAAGTTTCATTATGTTTTGCACATCTTTATATAAGCTCTTTTAAATTCAACCATTTTTCCAGTAGATCTAGTGCATGAGATGCAGAGCTCTAAAGAAAGCCCTTGGCCAAAATCTTCAAAATCACCTCTAAGTTTTGCTGACTTATTTAAGAGAACTTCTAACTCTAATAGGAGTCTTTCACAAATTAGAGCCTTCTTACTCCTTTGGCTGACTCCAGAAGTTTGTCTCAAACTGATTTCCCTGAGGATTTTCTTCTCTCTACTCTGCCATTTCCAATTCTCTGGATGATTACAGCAAATAAGCATCATTAGCAAATCAGTAGTGTTTGGCAGGCTGTCTTCATTCTCCTGCTAGGGCAGCATTATGCTGTCATCAATAGTCCATCAGTCTCAGATTTCACAGCAGACAGTGAGGCACAGTGCACAGCTCTTCTAAATGAATTATGTGATCCAACTGGATCCGATCCTCTTGGAAGAGCACACCTTATGACTTATTCTGGTGATGGGGGAGAGGTGAAAGCCACTGACTGATGATGCTACCTCAGTCCTGGAAGTGACAGAAGAAAATGGAATATATACAGGCACTTGTGCTGTGCAGCTCAGCAGGTCAGGATGGCGTTAAGGACCCAGGGCAGTGCAGTCTGGAAAGCTGTGGCGATGGAGAACAGTCCACTCTGAGCAGGCTCTGATGGGTTAGTTCTCCTTGCAGGCTGTACATAAGCTAAAGGCTGAGCTCTTCTGATGTGATCAGAGGTATAGAGTAACAAACCTAAGTGAGATTATAGTCGTATGGAGACATGGATAAGGTCAGACCAAGCACATTGGTTTATACAAATAGCTCAGACTGTCAGGAAAACACTGTATGACTGACAGAAAGCAAAGGACATTTTTTCATGGAGAATCAGTTGTTTGATAAAAAATAAATATTTCCAAACTGCACAATACTCCTCACAGGAAATAGATTATGTTGTTAGCATTAGTTAGAATGAATCTTACTTAAGATATGAAGACACGAGTTCAGCAGTTAGTGGAGTTCCTGCAGCAGGTACCACGTCTTGAGTGGTTGTCCAAAGGGTCCTGGAGCTTGGTGGCCTTGTGGTCTTGGCTCAAAGCCATGGACTTTCCAGTTGTGTAATAGTGAACATCAGCCACCAAGGACTCCAAAACTGTTGGGTTTCAAGAAGACCACAAAGGAATTAATGCTTTTGAGGTTAGTTCTTCCTGTTAGGACACAAGCGGTGGTTCCCAACAGCAGGAATTTTCTGCCTGCACTTGGGTGGTGTCTTAATGGTTTGACTTGGGGGCATGGTTTAGGGGTGATGATGGTGGTGTTGGGTTGATGTTGAACTCTATGATCTTGAAGGTCTCTTCCAACCCTGATGATTCTGTGACTCATGACAGATATTGTCACTTGTGAGGGCATTTGGTTTTTATAGTCAGCTTTGCCTCTCCTGTATAACTCAAATTACTGACCAGACTTCTTTAGGCAATATATGTTTTTCTAGTTTTAAGATACTATTTTTTTCCTTAGGTTTATGCCAAAAGATGGATGACTCTTATATTTCTCATTTTTCTTGAGGCTGATTATAGTCTGTACTGTATCCCAGCATGGTGGGATGATGATGGGAGAAATGTGCTGTAAAATGCAAGATAAGAATTTTTTTAATTACTGGTTTCTTAGATATGGCTAAACTGATGCAAGCAAACAGTATTTTTCTCTTCTATCCACTCCCATCCCCTTTCCCCTCCCTTACTATCACTAGGCTTCTTCCTTGGCAGTGAGTAAGATGAGTTCACTTCTCTGTGAATAGCTTCAGGCTGTGGAAGCACTGCATGGCCTTCCAAATAGCCTGCACATATCCTGGTCAATCCAGCTGTGGTAGAGCTGTTATTTTCAATATTGTCAGCAAATGACGGGAAGTGCTTCCTGACAGAGAGAGACAGACAGACAGACAGACACATAGACAAAGAAGAGAGAGAGTTAAATTGTTCCCCAGCTCTGCAAGCTGTTGCAAAACCAACTGCTGACCTGCCACTGCCCTGAATGTGGAAGTCTTACCACAGTGAAGGTTGAAATATATGAGCCTGTGCAACAGTATTAAGCCTTACAAGGGCTATGTATCTCTAACGTAAACAAAAGTAGCCTAGAACATTTTCTGAAGACCTATCCATAGTCTAATATCTCATCTGTATTAATGTTCATCAGGAGCTGAAGCCATTTTGCTGTGCACTCTGTGCAGTGTGTTAGGGAAGCTTAGCCTGTGCAAGCAGCTAGGCTGGAGTGAACTACTGGCCATCAAAAAGATTTAAGTTGCTTTAAATAGACTTGTAGGAATCTGAAATACTTTAATCGCCTAGCTTGCAGCAAAGCTTTTACTGTGTCTGGATTTATTTATATTCTCCTCACATCCTCTGGAGCAAGACATAATGGCTGATAACATTTTCTTCTACCCCACTAACTTCACGTAATTATTGTACAAAGGTTTTTGCACATGTCCCCGGACCAAAAGCATGGTGACAGGGCTGCCTGTGCAGAACAGAGGATCTGTTCACCAGAGTAAATAGGAAGTAAAGAGTCAGGATTAGATACATATTTTATGAATAAGCAATATGTGGAAAACAATTACTGTTGTGAAAGAGTAGGTGGTTCATTAAATTTTAAAGTTGAAGAATTTGAAACTATCCATTAGCTACAGCATGCTAGGTTTATCGTGGCCTTGGACAAGGGTAACGGCGAGGTGGAAATCTCCTTGCTGTGAGGAAGGGAGCAATGTATATGATAGACATTGCATAATAACTACGTATTTAGTATTCACCCTAAATCTTGCTTTGAATATTTCAGTGATCTTGTTGAAATCCCAACTCAGTTGCTTTCATCATTACCATGATTTGAACTTGTACTGCATGTTTGCCTGATACAGGAGTGGGTTGGGTTGAGCTCTGATGGACCCAGATTCAGGGTCCCTATGTCCGAACTCTTCAGTCAAGCACACACTGTCCTGCATTTCCTGCTCCTGAACATGGACCGCTGGATTTGGCAACAGGCGGACATGGATGAGGAGCTCTTTATCAGAGCATTAAGAGGCCTTACAGGTCTCAACCTGCCCAATCTGGGGTCTCACTCACCTCTGCCACAGCCCATGTCAACCGCCTGTCAACCCCATCAACCCCTGTCCCAGTGCTGCCAGAGCAGGGCTGGTCTCCAGCTCCCCACAGCCCTGCCCTGCTCAGCCGTGGGCCCTGCTAAGCTGGGCGTGCTCCTGCTGCTCCTGATGTCCTGCCTCTGGCTGGGGCAATGGGATCAGCCCAGGCTGCCAGGCTCTGTCCTGCTGCCCTGGGGCACCCCACACCACAGGGACCTGTCAGCTATGCCTGCACCCCACTGTGTCCTGTCAGTCCCACTTCCAGCTCACACTGAATTTTCTAAACAAAATGTGAAATGCAACTGGGTATTTCTTTTTGCAAGAAAGGTCAGCATAAAGCTCATTTGGGAGTGCTCTTCCATGCCTTACACATAGAGAGATCTCCCTGTATTATGGAAAAACAGTGTGTCCTGTGGGACTGGGCCCAAAGTTAACTTGCATATCCACATAAAATATATCAACATTTCATTTCAAAACCCCCAGCCCAGCTGATTCCTCCATGTACTTTTCACTTCAGTGCTCCTTAATCTAAATTTTTTCTTAGTTTATGCCACCCACAGAAGTTTGAACTTTCAATGCCCAAGGGGCATCCTGGAGTGAGGCGTGTCAGGCTGCTGCCGAGAGTGGGGGAGACAGACGGAGTTACTGATTGCCTTGATCTCTGACTGGTCATTTTTTGGGATGCCACCCATGCCTGCTAGACAGCTGCCAAGTTAACAGAAGAGAGCAGATTTTATTGCATAGTTTCTGAGATGTTGCTGCTTCTCTGATGTCAGAAAGCAGAAACCTGTGAATGCAGCTCTCCTACTAGTCAGGTTCCAGTCTCTTACAGAGGTAAATCTGCATTCCCAGTACTGAGTCTTGGTCTTGAACACCCCAAAGTCTTGTGGGCTGAAGTACAGCAATAATATTTCAGTTTGGATTCTGCATTTTGATGCAATTCAGCTCTAAGCTTAAAAACATCAGTAGTCAGAAGACACCTCCTACTCAAATAGTCATATTCCGGTAATCACAAGGACACGGAGGAAAAATGTCACTTGATTTGGATGAATTTTCTCTCCTAATTTTCAGTGCAGCTTAGGCACAAACAATGGTAGGTATTTTTATATAAATACACACATAATCTAACATCTCATCACCTCTTTAAAAATACTCAAAGTACATTTTTTAATGGTGTAAATCTAGTACAGTTTCATATACAGACACAGCTAGAAGTGGCACTAAACTTAAGATGAGGAACAAACACCATACTATTGATGCTGTTTGTGGATCATCTACAGCTTTTCTTCTTTCTGCCCTTCTGCAAGGAACAACAGGTTCACTGAGAACTCCAGCAACGACAATTACTCAGAGTTATCAGGAAAGAAATTTTTTGGGGGAGAAGAGACAATGAAAAAAATATTTGATTTGACTGACATGCACTTAAAGTTGTATATCATATTTCTGGGAAATGCAGAAGTGGAGATGGAACTGTTGTGTGGATTTCCCAAGATGGCCTGGATGATTCATGTAGCTAAGCTGGTACTCCAGATGACTGCTTTGCTTTGTACAGAGCGTGTCATGCCCTGATTTATCCCAAGTCATGCTGAACCTGGTTTATATAAATGTAATGGTCATGGATCTCTTTCCTGGGGACTTTTTGTAACATCTTGAATGGTAGTCTGGTATAAAAAACTTCAGCAAAATTCAAGTTAAAAAAAAAAAAAAAAATAAAAATTTGCCTCTTTGGGCTGAAAGTCGTGAGTTTCCAGATATTTCTCTTGCAGCTCCAGGCTTCATGATTTGATTTTGGAAGGCCATTTGTCCCAAACCTGATATTTTTTTACAACTTTTTGGTGACATTTTGTTCCATATTATCAGTAATTGTGACTTGTCTTTTTCATAGAATTTGTCTCAGTGTTCCAGGGTTGTGTTATGTAAACAGAATTTTAAAATACAGCAGTTAACTGCCTTTCATACAAGAATACAAATAAATCTAGTCACAGAAAGGATTAATAGGGCCTACACTAGGCTGCTGTTTGCATATCAATTGGCCATAAAAAATAAAATTTTATATGCACTTGAACAGCTTGGCAAGTTCGAAAAAAGGCTTCTTAGATTTCCTTTATTTACTACCATTTGGCCAATATTTTTAGAATATGCAGTGCCTGTATGCAAGATACACTATCTGGGGTTTGTGTTTATCATGAATCCTTTTGAAAGCTGGACATTTTCAGTGTTCGTGATAAAAATCTCTCAGTGTTTTCTTGTATATAATGTTCTGTTTCTCAAAGTGGCAGAGTTCACTGTTCAGTGGCAGAATGAGTATAAAGAAAGCAATCGAACATTAGCTGGTCTGATACAAACTGGGACCAAAAAGTCCATCACACATAG
>JAYRBT010000177.1:46584700-46612517 GCA_036023395.1 Myiotriccus ornatus | reverse complement strand
TTATCATGAATCCTTTTGAAAGCTGGACATTTTCAGTGTTCGTGATAAAAATCTCTCAGTGTTTTCTTGTATATAATCTTCTGTTTCTCAAAGTGGCAGAGTTCACAGAATGAGTATAAAGAAAGCAATCGAACATTAGCTGGTCTGATACAAACTGGGACCAAAAAGTCCATCACACATAGAAGCAGCCATCCACATTTTTCACGGTCCTGCATAAAGTTCAGAGAGCAGTGTCTTCCAATGACAAATGAAGCCAGAATAAGCAGCAGTCACTCACTTGTCTGACCCATCTGTTTTGTTCTCCATTCAGTGGGAAAAAAAATAAATTGGTATTGTAAAAGACCTGGTCAACATATTAATTGATCTCAGGTACCTGTAAGCATCCGAGGCACGTGCAGCTTCTGTACTAGTGTGAGTCTTCATCAAACTGATCATTCTTCTTCAGGAAACTGGCATGGGTCTCAGCTGTGACTGTGTGTGTACACATGCATGTGCACGTTGAATCTGCAATGTTATAAATGCAGATGATAAAGCATTTGCCAACATTTCTCAATACTGAGATTATTAAATTTGGACTATGAAGAATAAAGAGGTAAATCATGGTTTAAAAGCTTCACAGCATGACGTGTCCTGCTTAACATGGCCCTCTTACTATTTGTTCGTTTGACATAATACTGACAGAAATTTTCAAGCATTATCTGTAATAGAGAGCAGTATTAGCTGTATCACTATAAAAGGTAGCCTTTATATGCTACTTGTTTATTCAAATTTATTTAAAAGGCCTGAAAATTTCAAATGCTTCTGCATATGTATTAACATCTAAGAGCCAGATCAGAATTCAGTCTGGCTGTTCTGACTTGGTGCACTGAATGACTAATGGGATAAAAATCAGGAAATCTAGGCTTTCATCCACATTTTTCTGCTTGTTTGTCTATTTTTTTTAAATTGGTTTGTGCCTCGGTTTCTCCATCTCTAAAAACAGGAACATTTCACTTGTCCATATTTATAAAGTGTTTAAGACGTCAAATAAATTTGGTCCATCAAAGGAAAGTTTTATTTATCATCTCTAATGCTTATGGACATTTTGAAAATGTATTCATCAGATGCAGTGGTGCATTTGCGAGATTATTTCTGTTCGAGAACTAATTAGAAAACCTCAAAATATTTCTGAAGATGTAGAAATAAAAAATAATGTAAGATTTAACAAAGGACTAAAGTCTCAAGAGTGTAATGAGCAAATCTTGAGAAATCTAACAAATTAAATACACATAATGAAGTTGACCAGCTTTGTGCCTCAGTTTCTTTATCTGCAGAATGGGATTAAGGAAATTAATGGCTTCCCAATAAAGCAGTGAGAATTCAGTCATAACTGCCCTGCATGTTGAAGATGTAAATGAATTGATAATCATTGCTTTGGGTTTTTTTGAAGACACAGTAAGAAGGCATTAAGGAACTGAGACTTCCTTAAAAAAAACAGGAAACAAAAAACTTGGCTTCAAACGCATGTTTACAAACCAATGATTGGCCTCTCCAGGTGATTTTTTGCCTTTGACATCCATGACAGAAATTAGGTAGACTTTTCTGGAAATAGGATCAGATTATTTTCCTGATACATCTAAATCTAATGATGTCAAGTTCTGGAATTCATGTGGGTAACAGTTGGCAGCAGTCAGACAGATTTATGGACCCTGACAACACCCAGATGTATACCAGGAACAGCAGACAAGCAGCAAAGGCTGCAAGTGAATATATAATGAAAGTCAGAGGATAGAGTTCATGAAAGCAATGGAAGAAATTTGGATAAAAATTCCAGTAACCTTGCTGCGATTGGTTCCTGTTGACAAGCAACAGACATCTGTTCTACCCCTCCTGCCATCTTGCTGGGTGTCTCACAAACACACATGTTGAGCTGTGGAAATTGAAGTGTCAGGAACTTGAGCCCAATCCATTTAGGAGTTAACTCAAGGAGCATGTGCTTTTTATTATAGCTAGTTTCATGTAGTGATAATGAGCAGCCATGTGGCATTGCAACCTACTCCTTATTTAGAGCATAAAACAGCTTTATTCCTGCAAGGGCAGAGCCAAATGTTTTACAAGCAAGCAGTCTGCACATTTCAAATGAACTGCTTCTACAATTCTAGCACATTATAGTAAGAACCAAATAGCATAATTATAGGTAAGGCAGTGGTGGTGCTGTGAGGAGATGATGGAAGTGTTTTTCATTAAACAAGCAGAGCTGGGAGCTCGTGTCCTCCTGCTGCTGGAGCTCCACAATGCTTCCAGAAGCAAGTGAAGGAAATCTTAAAAACATAAGAACATACAATGAACATATCCTAGAAAAAAGCATGTAGCATAAAATGAAATTCAAGTGTGCCTGGCCCATAATTAGCTGAGGAGATATGGACAGGGGTCCTCTGATTGGAGCTCAAGGCTGGCAGATGGCTGCAGCCATGTAAGTAGCTCTGAATAGATTACTTTTGAAAATGAAATAAAAATCAGTAAAAAGTGGGGAACAACAGGGTTTTTCTTTTCTGGCTGAAGCAGCTCTGGTTTAAATTGATAAGGTAGCTATACTGGGCTATTTTCTTCTTTTCACACTGTAGAAGATTTGAAGAAGGCTGTGCTGTGGGCCTGCTCAGGTGCTGTGGGGTCTTGTCTTGTGTCCAATACTTTAACAATCACTTGCTTCTGCACAGCATATAGAAGGGCAATTTGTTTATTTGATAATACATTTTGTAATAACATGGAAAGCATGAAACTAGAATCTGTTATTTCGCCATGTCTCAGGATATGCTATTTAGATAGACAAAGTAATATATTGCATAAAATGTTGCAGCAGTTGTACGGCAACCCACTGTACTCCTCTCTAAAATTATTTTTTCAAGTCACTATCTTCTGTCTCATTAGCAAGGATTTAATATGAATATATTTATAATGTGCAGAAGGGGCTTTTCACTGGTGTGAAACAATTCTGTATAATCCACATTGCACTCGGCGTTTAGCCGGCCACGGTTGTAGGCAAGTGCCATATGTCATTTCTCAAGTACGATGATACATCATTGCTTGAGACCCAAGCATATTTTACCACACACATTGCCCATCCGTTTCTTGTTTTTATCTGTGGATTCTGCATGTTTCTCATTGCAAGCTTTCTGCCTTCTGTTGTCTTCGGGAATCGTTTTGCTGATTTTGTATACTGTCAGCACAACCGAGAGTGGAAGTGATGCCATATCCTTGTTTCATGTAAAATTGAAGGTTATATTTCTGAGATTGATCTGTTATTATGATGCCCACAGGAATTCTGCAAACCTAAGGAACAATACAGCTCCTTTGTTAGCAGATTAAAAAGAATAACCCTCAAAGCAGTTACTGAAAAGGATAAATTTTTTTCTCTGGTCTGCACTTTCAGGTGTCTGGTATCTGTTCTAAACTGTAAAGAGATAACAGTTCTGGTTTATCTGCCTATTTATTCCACTTGCAAATTTCCTCTTTAAGAAAGCTTTTTAGTTTATTTCAAGGTTAATTACATTATGCATGACCAACAATTATTTACTTCTCAATCGCCAAATAAATCCATTAAAATGGAACAAGCCAATAGTAGGACTATCAGATTAGTGATGAGGACAAAGACATTTTGAAATGGAACTTTCACATTGAAATCAGAGTTGTATTTCTGCATGGGGTGTTCCATTAGATCTTCAATAAAATATTCTTTGTGGGTATATGAGACTGAAAAATATGATGAGTTACAGTTCCAGTCTTGGAGACAAAAGACTTTAAGCCAGTAGCTGTGTGTTGAGGATTTTCTCCCAAGGTATTGGAAACTCAGATTCAGTTCTGCCCTTTCCAGCAGGATCAATCCCATGTTTTCTGGTTTTCTTCCTCTCTGTACAGGTAAACTTCTGGCTGACCTGCTTCACTTTGCATAAATAATTAACCTATTCCTGGGTCTGGGGCTTGAGGTGCTTTCTTGAGGCTAGAATGTGATTCCTACAGTTTGGCTCCATGGCTAGAAAATCTTGTATCATCACCAGCATTGCCCTTCCTGCTGTGCTGAGGATCTAGCCCTGGCAATCTGACCAAAACTATCTAGCAGGTTCTGGGGATGTACAGTCTGGGGAATGGCTGAAACAGTGTTACTCAGTTATAATTATCTTTGTCATGAACAGTTTGTACACTAAAAGACATAAAGAAAACTAAGACAGCTGGAAACCCCCAAACTATCATTAATATTTTTTCTGTGTGAAGGAGTTGGTCACTTGAATTTTGTGAGTAGTTGCTAACAGGCACAGTGGAGGAAGAGCTCTGAGAGGTGACATGCCAGTTATGGTGAGATATATAACTGCTTAATGCTTTAAATCACAAAGGGAAGAAAGAATCCAGCTTGGCTCTTCTCCCATATTCTGTAGGAGCTCTGCCATCACCAAGGACTGAAAGTGACCCATGAAAATCCACAGTAGTTATTACCTGAAAGCAGATGTAGCCCTGACAGGAATCAGTACTCCTTGTGGTACCATTGTTTGCAGACTACTTTGAGACGATGAGTAAAAGTTGCCAAGCCATATAGCCTTGAAGAAAATTGATTATTATGGTTACTTTACATGTTTTTACTTTTGAGAAGACCATAAATGGGATCTCAAGAAAAAGTATTCCCTGGATATATAATAAATCCCCTGGTTTTGGGATTTTTAAGCATTTGGGTATCTTAATTCACAAGGAACTCTCTTATTTGGTAATTTGTAGAGATTTGGGGAGTGCGGGAAGGTACCTATGTTCAAGATTGTTACTGATGATGATACCAGTTTGCAAGGTACAAGTTACTTGAATAGATGAAGGAAATGTTAGCGGAGTCTTACTTTGCAGTTTTGAATGGGCTTTATATTAATCAAAATATTGACTTTATAATCCTTTTCTACTAAAACTATCTTGTACACTTTTAAAATCAGGTTCAAGGAAAATAAAGGTATAATTAGAGAAAGTATTATAATTAAAAACCAGCTTCAAAGCAATTAAAAGTGGCTAGGTTTCTGCATCACTTTTACTTTGATCTGGAAATTCATTATCCTTTGGAATAGGTGCAATATATTTGCTGAAATTGCTCCCCATTCCTGATTTTGTCAGAGACTAAATATTTTCACTTTAGGACTCACTTTAGAACAGCACTTTTCCTCATCAAGGTGTCCTTAGTTGTAGTTTAAAGATGATAGCATTCCTTTATTTCAGTATTACAAAGATAGGTTCCTTAACCTTCTTTGCACTCAGACTGAAGGAGCTATAGAAATACAACCCTTGCCACAGTCGTGCTAAAGGATGAATGATATCTGGTACTGCACAGGATGGATTTTGTGCATCCTTAGGTAGGCTGTGGTTTAAGACCTATCTTCTCAGCTGGGCTTGGCTGTTCTTCCTTATCATCCTTTCTGTTCAAGAGTGCTTGGTTGTGAATCCCCGTCTTTGCTCCCAGTCTGTATCCCCATTTTCAGCAGAGGAAATGTAGCACTCTATTCCTGCAGTCATGTCTAAACTACTTCATTGCATGGGCCCTTACACTCCCTTTTAATTTACTGGTTACCATTAGCTCCTCTTCCAGTATAGTGTACCACTACTGGAGGGGGAAAGTAGCCAATATGAGACAGTATCAGACAAAGACTGAATTTTTTCTTTGCTACTTCGCTGCACAGGAACAAGACACAGCCTTGTTTTAGTCAGTAAAAGTATGTTTACTTGCAGATGAAACTTCAGTGTTGATGATATGTTGGGTTCTTAGCCGAATTTTAAATACATAAACTGACATGTCAAAATGTAAGCATAAGCAAGATCTGAGATTGCTATTATTAGGTTTTTAAGTCTATCTCCCAAGTTTGAGTTCAGTGCAGGACAAAAGATATCTGAATTTAAATATATTACTGTTTTACTTGTCATCAATATAAATGTTAGAAATTTTCTTTTCAGAATATGGGACTGCATCAGTACAAGTCATTAGCTGTAAAGCCCTTTACTTTATGTGGTGTCATTTGCTGTTGGATTTGCATACATTTTTCTAATGACTCCACCTGTCAGCTGCCATGGTTTCTGCAGTATTTTAATATTTCACTGTTCAGAGTTAAGAAGGCTTATGAGATCTTGGATCATTTATCAGTATTCAGTGTGGAATTTCATTATTCCACGGTGGATTATGGAGGCACAGAGTGTTATTCTAACAGTTTCATTGCAAGTGACTAACAATGTCTTATCAGAGGCATTTTGTGTAGCTTTACAGAATGTTAAAAAAAAAAAAAAAGATGATGTGAGGTGCAGTGGACAAGATACCAACATTTGTTTTATTTGTATTCTAGGACACAAGGGTATTAAGGAGAAATGAAATGGCAGCTGCAGCTGTTGTAGGCATTCCTCAAAGGGATAGAGCTAATAGGATATATGTCTTCATCCACATCTGAGTTAATTTTGAGAGCAAAGGGTGAAAAATGAAACTAACCACACATACAACAAAATCTTGGATAACGGGGGTGGGAGGAAGTAGCCGCCCTCACTAATCTGTGACATCATTGTGATAAAAAAGGAAATATTTCAACTAGAAATCCTAAAAGAGAAGATTTTGCAAGGCAGCTGAAGTATTAGTCTGTCTAAAAAAAAGACGACTTAGGGGAACTGTACATCTAATGAACAGTGTTTAAAATCTGCAGATACTGTATATATAGTGCTGGAAAAGCATTGCTTAAAAAGGAAATAACTTTAAATCGTTTTTAGGTCTAGCATTAAAATTTGTATTTTCTATGTTTATGCAGTAGATTAAATATGGTGATAGAAATACAAACCCACAAAATCTAGAGAAATCTAGCTTTTAGTCAGACCCTAACTTCATTCTGACTGGATTTATATTCTGCATTTCTTCTAAAATGGTGTCATTTTTTAATGGAGCCGAATGTGGCTTTTCATTTTTATCTTTGAGAAGCTTTCAGTCTGTCTCCTAGATCTTGGGGTTTATTTCTCTCTGGAGATTTGCCAGGTGCAATACTGTGGAGAAAAATGCCTCAAACCTTTATTCAATCTTTACTTACCAGTGACTCACAGCAAAATGTCCTTGTGTGCAATGATTTCTCTGCTGCACACTGGTGGACTTTAATGTCTTAAAGCTGCATCTTCGATGGCAATTTGAAAAAAAAAAAAAGTAGTCTCTCAGAGGGGCAGATTCACAAGCTGTGATGATGCCATGGGTGTTACATAGCCAAAACTCTAATTTACCACTTGGTAAGCTACTATTACACAGAACAGGTCTGGACAAAAACATGTCTGTCTACATCCTGGCTCTCTGAGGCATAGGCAGCCTAATGCCCCATTCTGTTTTCCCTTCTTTGAGTTCATTTTTAAACAGACTTTAGGAGCACAGCAACCTTGTCCTCTAAGGTTTCTTACTAAAAGATTTCCTTTTTATCTCCATGGTCTGTCTCTATAAACCTATGGAGATGTTCTTGCAATATTTGTGTTTCTACTGTCAAAGCAGTCTAAGCAACAGGTGTGTTTCCAGAATCAAATGCTAGCTGATTTTGTGCAGTATCATTTCACCAGCTGCTTGATCATTAGAGTTGTGCAGGTGCCTCTAACCTCCTTTTAGGCTTCTGAGGAGTTCATGCAGGAACATGATGTCTGCACTCTGTCCAGTGTAGGTATGCTTGAGCAGAAAGCATTCTTTGCTGATATGAGGCTAAAGGAAAATATTTGATATGAGGCTAAAGGAAAATATTATGTTAGAATAGGGATATACCATGATAAATGCACCAAGACAATAGACCAGCACCTTATAGGAATGTCCTTTTATAGTGTAAGTGTTCTATCACTTGTGATTATGCCGCAGCAGCAAGTAGAACCACAGAATCATAGAATTATTTGGGCTAGAAAAGATCTCTAAGATTATTAAGTCCAACCATTTAACCTAACATTGCCAAATCCACCTCTAAACCATATCCTTTAGTGCCACATCTACGTGTCTTTTAAATACCTCCAGGGATGTGACTCAACCATGTCCCTGGGCAGCCTGTTCCAGGGCTTGACAACCCTTTCCATGAAGGGTGCTTTGGAAAAGAGGTTGCCAAGTCTCGGTGGTAGGATTATGAAAATCTGTAGATTCTTTCATGTTGTTCTTCTGTTTGCCTAATTTTTTTAGTTCACAAGATATGTTTATAAAATTTAATGAGAGAGGATAAATTTATCAGGACTGAATTTGGTCAAAGGTTCTACCTGTGCTCTTTCTGCTATTCACAGAATCATAGAATTTTTAGGGTTGAAGGGGACCTCAAGATCACGCAGTCCAACCTCTCTGTCAAGGCAGGGTCACCTAGAGCAGGTGGCACAGGAATGTGTCCAGGTGGGTCACGTATGTCTCCAGAGAGGGAGACTCCTCAACCTCTTTGGGCAGACAGTTCCAGTGCTCTGCCACCTGTAATGTAAAGAAGTTCTTCCTCAACTTGAGGTGGAACTTCTTGTGTTTATGACCATTACTCCTTGTCCTGTCACTGGGCACCACTGAGAAGAGTCTGGCACCATCCTCTTGGCACCCATCTTTGAGATATTTATGTGTACTGATGAGATCCCCTCTCAATCTTCTCTTCTCTAGACTGAACAGTCCCAGCTCCTACAGTCTCTCCTTATAAGAGAGATGTCATGAGAGATGCTCCAGACCTCCAATCAGCTTTGTGCTCCTCCAGTGGACCCTTTACAGCAGCTCCTTGTCTTTCTTAACTATGAAGACCAGAACTGAACACTATAGTTTATGTTAATACATAGAGCATTTGAAAGTGATGAGAAGTCTTTGTTCTATACAATATATAATTTTGGTGGGATATAAAAGTAAGGAAACCCTCTCTGTAAGGTATTCAAAGCAATATTTTTTTCTTCCTTTCTGAGAAGTAGATTTAAAATATTATAATCTTTCAATTTCAAGATAGCAATCATTTATTTGATATGGTGAACAAAAAAATATTTATGCTTATTTCATCAAACTACCCTTTTTAGAGATTTAATTTCCATTCTCTGAAACATCAAGAATGGGTTGCATTGATTCAGTGGCCCTTTGGGTCAGTTTTCTTTTTCTGTTTAGTCCCTGCAGAAATAATATAGAAACTGGTGCTAAGAGCTTATAGAAAGAGAGGTCATGGTGGATTCTGAGCTACCATTCAGAAAGCTCATATTTTCCTTTGGTTCCCTTCCAATTTTGAGAACATGTCATGTTGGCTAATAGGAAAGTTTTCCATGGATATAAACATTTTTCATTAATTTTTTTTTCTCATCATTGCCACTTCCCCATCAGCATAATTCATTGTACTAATTACAATATAACTAGTTATCCTAAGTTCCATATTAAACCCACATATATTACCAGCTGTTCTGCAAAAAAAAAAAAAAAAAAGAAGAAAACAACAACAAAAAAGATATGCACCCTAAAAGTAATCTCTGGAGATCCGAGGTTAATGGATCAGCAGGTACAGCTGCATAGTGGGACTTACCCAACAGGGAGCAGAGGTGGTTGTTTCTGATTTCTCTGGGGCATGCGCAGAGCTGCTCTGCACCATGGAAACGCTTATCTCGGTCCTGCAGTGGAAGCAGTGGAGGATGAGGTTGTTTAAGTGACACAAATTCTCTCTCCACTGGAGTGTGAGGTTAAGTTTTTCAAGCCCAGTGCTCAGAGGTTGCAGTAGCTCAGTGTCAGCACCAGCTCCTGCAGCACTACTTGACATTGCATGGACAAAGCCATGCAATGTACACACTTTTCAAGGTAACCACTTGTCTTTCTGCAGTTAAATCAAAGCTCTTTGCAGGGCAAGAAGGCAAGTGAGAGAATAAACAAAGTAAAGAGAGAGAAAGCCATCAGCAATCCTACAATACTTTTCTTGTACTCTGTGATAAATTGCCTCTTGAGTTTAATGGGGCTCAGTCTGACTTCTAGAATCACAGAATCAGCGGGGTTGGAAAGGACCTCTGAGATCATCAAGTCCAACCCTTGATCCACTACCACCGTGGTTACTAGACCATGGCACTAAGTGCCACATCCAGTCTCATCTTAAAAATCTCCAGGGACAGAGAATCCACCACTTCCCTGGGCAGCCCATTCCAATGCCTGATTACCCTCTCTGTAAAGATTTTTTCCTAATATCCAAGCTAAACCTCCCCTGGCAGAGCTTAAGCCCGTGCCCTCTTGTCCTACTGCTGATTGCCTGGGAGAAGAGACCGACGCCCACCTGGCTACAACCTCCTTTCAGGTAGTTGTAGAGAGTGATGAGGTCTCCCCTGAGCCTTCCCTTCTCCAGACTAAACAACCCCAGCTCCCTCAGCCTCTCCTCATAGGACTTGTGTTTAAGTCCCTTCACCAGCCTGGTTGCTCTTCTCTGGACAGGCAGGTAGCGAGGGAATGTTCCCAGATATCTGAACGTAAAACACATTGTACACATGACATGAAACTGGTGGCAACATTTCTCATCTTGCTGAAATTCCGGTTTTTAAACATGCCTGCTTAAAAAGAAGAGTGTTTCAAGACCAATTACTGATATAGCACCCTGCTTGGTTCAAGTTATTGTTTTATGAATTCATTGTAATGAGATAATGGGAGATCATAAAAAACCTAGCCTCAATAGCTTTTCCTGTCCTGGTGGTGCTTCACAAGTAATTGATAGTGACATAACAGTGTCTTTGAACAGGGAGCTACTTGTTCAGGTTAGAAAGCACTTTGAAGAGAAGGATTCCTTTGATAAAACCTACTAAAATCAAGTTTTTTTCCCTTGGGAGAATCACAGAATCACAGAATCAGCTGGGTTGGAAAGGACCTCTGAGATCATCATGTCCAACCCTTGATCCACTACCACCGCAGTTACTAGACTATGGTACTAAGTGCCACATCCAGTCTTGTCTTAAAAACCTCCAGGGACGGAGAATCCACCACTTTCCTGGGCAGCCCATTCCAGTGCCTGATTAAGAATGGAGGAAGGAACTCACCCACATGAGGCCACATAAGGCTTCATGCCTTATGCCACGCTGGCTGTGCTGGAGGCAGAGAATCCTGTCAAGCAATATATGCTGCGAGACTGGAGCCAGAGCAGCCATCTGGCTAATGAAGGTGTAGCACTGGTGGAGAGGAAGGCGAATCCTGCTAAATACTCTTGTGACTCTGTAAGGTATGAGAAGAAAACTAACTGGACAGGGAATGATTTGGGCCTGAATGTGATTAGTCCTCTGCTTTCCCCCACTAACTGCTGAATAATTTGAGCAAAGGTTTTAAAGCATGAGGGTTTGTTTGATTGGTTGGTTGGTTTTTTTTCATTAGCCAGTGACTTTATAAAGTAACATTTATGGTTAAAGCAATCAAGAACTCCTATGGTCAAAATTCCTCTGCTTTGTTACTGGCTCAGTCATTAGCTTTGTATGTTATGGCAAGCAGCACACTCACTGAATACTTGAGGTTATTTATAATAATTATCATCCTGTGAATCAGGGCATAATATGGTATAGCTTCTTGGAATTCATTAAGAACAGGCTTTACTCAAAACAAGAACTGGTTCTTCACTCAAACATGCCTGATGAAGTAATCTTTATGTTTTAAAATAGCCTTGATATTATGTTCTGTTTAATGTTTTAGCTGTTCATTAAGGGAAAATATAAGGGGAAAATATTTTGAAACTGAGTAGATCTCCCTCTAATATATTTGGTGATATCATAAGGACTTCTGTCTACAACGTTCATATCTAGAATTTATCCTTGAGCTCCTGGCAGGGTGGGTTGCGTGTAGGTAAGCACATCAGCTACCAGATTTATCTAGTGTTTTTCGTGTGAACATTTCTTCAAATGACAGTAACCTAGCATTTTAGAAAATTATTGCCTTACCAAATAGTGCAGCATGATGAAAATTGATGTCTAGAACAAAACCACCAATGCTGTGGATCAGTTGTCCACACTGTACACCTTTCAGGAATTTCACTCCAGTCTCTTTCGGGATGAGTCTTGAGAAGTGAGTTCCTATTAGTGGTTCATCCACTGGTCTTCCAGAATCCAGGTTGTGTGTACCAGGACAACTTTCTGGTGTAACCAAAACCACAGAGAAGTGAGAATTACTAAGAGTTCACTTCCAGAGCACCCCCTGATCTGAACTTAAAGACTAGTGTAGACACACTCTTCAGCTGATGCTGAATTAGCATTAAGTATTTGTGGCATGTATCCATTAGAGGACTGCGCCTTCTCTGCTAAGTGCAGAGGAAGTATCTCCAAAAACAGTCTCTGAACTGTAAACCTCCCCCAAGGTCTTTGAAGTAGAGGAAATCTGCATTTATCTGCCATCTCAGTTAATCCGAACAGCAGTTATTTGGAACAAATCATAATCACTCCTTCCCATAATGAACGTAAATATTCAGATTGCCAGATGGATTTGAATGAGCGACAGCCTAATTATGGCTTACCAAAATAATAATAAAAAACTCAAGTGGAAATATTTCTGCCCCTCATCTACAGATAGAGTTAAAAATGAACAACATAGGGAAATGTTCTGAGGAATAAGAGACCTCAGATCACTATGTAGCATTTGGGCAATGGATTCCACCACATGGAGTCTTAATATGGTGTGGCAGAGAAGTATGATATTTGCGTAGAAGGTGTATCCTTTAGAATTATCAGTCATGTCCATGTATGGACATAAGACTCAGTAGCCTTAATTAACAGCACCTGCCCCTTGACTAATATCTAATATTAATCTAATCTAATATTCAAAACTCATTGATTCTCAGAGTGATAAATAACCAAGAGTATTGAACCAAGAGTATTCACAGAGTATGAAATATGACCCTTTCCTGGATAAGTGGAGCTACAATTGCAGTAAGCAAAATGTCTTGGGGTTAGCTTGAAATCTGCACAATATCCAGGATTGCTAATGGCTTTGCACCTTCTGCTTTATTTGTCTGACTTGACAGATGGTTTATTTTCATTGCAAAGATGCTGTTTCTCAGCTCCTTCTATTGCTGTGTCTGCTTTAGATGGAAAATATCTGGTTTAATTGGAAATTCTTTATCTTCTGTGAGAATTATCATACTCTGAGACACACCAAGAGCAAGGGAAACATTTATACTCACTGTGGGACATCTTTTGTGGTGAAGTTCTTATGTCAGAAGATAAGAGATCGGGGAAACCACTATAAGCAAGGGGCCATTGAATGTTTGTGTGTTGTTGCACTTCACAGGAGCCATTGAGGACTCAGAGAAATATATTTTTTTTTCTGCTAGCTTGATAAAAATATTACTCCAAGATCAAACTTCCAGATTGATCCAGACATGTAGGACAGGGCAATGCATGGAGTAACAGTCAGTGAGACAGACTGAGTATTCCAAAGGGTTTGGATCTTTTTTTTGCAAATTAAGCATCTGTATCATGAATCAAAGGCAGTAAGTACATCTTCAGAGTGCTAATACATAAGAAGCCTGTATGTCTATAGGATGCCTATAGGATGTAGCTGTGCACAAATAATGAAATAATCTCTTCAACTTGTCAAGTGGTGCATGTATTGCTCTTGGCTATATTAACAATACAAAGGGTGTATGCTAGAGGCTAGAAGAAACTGCTGTTTCTGAATAACCCTGAAGTACTTCTGAACAGGGGGAGCTTTCTTTAGTGGAGATATTATCACATGCTTGTCTCAGCACCCTCTCTTTCAAGCCTCAGTGAGCCCTAAGGATTCTCAACAGGAAGAAGGCTGACAATAAAGCACTGGTTCCTAAGGCAAGCTCTCTTTCTGTCTTTGTTACCTTAGCTGCACACATTAATTGTCCTGCTGTTGCAGGAATAATTCATTTTGTATGATTCAGGTGCTGTCTAGATATGGACGGGGACTGGTGTGTGTATAAGGAAACCAAAACATCTTCTTTGCTCTTAGACAGTAGAAAGGAATAATGAGTCATTATTTGTCTTTTTTGTTAAACAGAAATTAAGGACTTCTGATTTCAGGGGTTCACAAAGAGACAAAATTCTTACCTTTTTTTTCTTTTTCTCTCTCCTTTTTAAAAAAATATTTATGATGCGTTCTTTTTATCTTAGTTGTGCGACATCCACTTTATGACTCAGGCTCCTTCAAGTCTTTGTAAAACAGCTGTAGAAAATTACAGTCTAACTTTTCTCATCAACAAAAATCCCCATCATCAGAAAAATTACTACCTTGACCAATCCTCTGACTGACAGCCAGTGTCCTGAGAGCACAGAAAGTGGGTGAGAAAGGTGAAGCTTCCAGGACATTTGCAGAGGTAGGGTAGGGTAGTCTTTTCATATAATTTACTATCCACTTTGCCTTGCTGACAATGCCCTCTCCATACCGCAGAAACCAGCTCTACTGCAGTTTACCTGACATGGGATATACTATCTTGAGAGACTGTCTTTGCTGTGCTTCTCAGGGATAGAAACTTTTGCCACTAGAAGTCCTGCTATTAGAACAGTGAAAATGCATTGCCTATGACCATAACCAAAATCCATGTCTCAGAGGAATTCTCAAAAATTATACATTTCACTAAATGATGTACTTCAGTCTAAGAATAGCTTCAAGTAAGGAGACAATCATGCTCCTCTTCCAGTTCTCCCCAGCTTGCCAGTCCTCAGGCATAGCAGCTCAGGCCCACACCTCTGTTCCATGTTCTAAACATGGGGGGGAAAAAAGTGCAAAGAGTGCAAATGAGCTCATCAGCTCAGCTTCAGTCTAGGAGGTAATAGAAGAGCAGAGGAAGGGGAACCCCTACGAAAGGATTGTGGTTGACAGTGTTTGTGATGCTGCCGTACAGAGAAGGTTCTGCTGGGTCTTCCTAGGCTTTATACCTCAGTGGTGAAAAATTGCTAGAAGTCGAAATATGTAATTGGAAAGCTAAGCCTTCAAGGGCAGAGTTTTAACTGTGAGGATACAATGTGGTATTTGTCTACCTGTACATTAGTAGTTTCTAAATTTGGAAAAGCTATAGGTGTGATTCCTTCTGATGCTGGACACCTCCACTCATATCTAAGTGACTTCAGAGGAGAAGTGAAGAAATACCTTATGACTTATTCTCCAAGTTTAGGGCAATATAACCCTGATTAATCACTTTCAACACCCTTTACAATGTATCCTGTAATGCCAGTTGAGCTTCACCAGTTGTTTCCCACACAATGAACTGTAAAGGTCCTGATGTTGAAACATCTGCACTCTCTATTAGGCAGGGCACTCTCGCAGGAAGGCACTGGAGAATGCCCATAGTAGCAGTTGGGGGAATCTGTGAAAAGTATTTAAGACGTATTTGTCACAAAATTATTTATGATGATGAATTTCTATTCCCTATACTCCTCTACAAACCCATCATAACTTGAAAATGAGGGTGCAGTAACAGTTATTGATTATTTCACTGCATATCTTAATGTAACTAAGAAAAAAAAAGTACTTTAAAAATTTGGAATAATAAAAACTGTGTGTTATTTATTAGCTACTCTAATGAATCATGTTGCTATGAGAGTTCTGAAAAGGCATAAAATACCATCTGATTTAAAATCAAGTATATTGTCATATATGAGGGCTTGTTAGTATCTGTGAGCACAACATTTCAAATCATTTTATGACAAGGAAGTGTTGAATCTTCATTAAAAATCTGTAAGGTAGTCTGCTTCTGTCAATTATTCTGAAGGCAGGGAAACTGTGGAGCAAAAGGGCCATCCCACTTGTTCATTTGCTTAAGTTTGAATAGAGACAGCGTTTCTGCTTCCCAGTCTTGTATTTGGACCACATGCAATTCCAGCATTTTTAAAGAATTACTGTGTCTGATGTGACCCACTGGCATTTAAGTGTTGTTCTGTCTTAGAAATCCAGGAGGTACAAGTTAGGGCATGGAAATCCACCTCCCCAGTTTAGTTGTGGCTGTCAACCTGCAAACCAGGGGTCGGCTCCTAAACCGCTCCTGATCCTTGCTCTAGAGCAGAAAGCCAAACAAGATCCTGGGCTGCATCAAAAGAAGCCTGGCCAGCAGGCCAGTGAAGGTGACTGTCCCCCTCTACTCTGCTCTGGTGAGACTCCACATAGAGTACTGTGCCCAGCTTTAGGGCCCCCAACATAGGAAGGATGTGGTCCTGTTGGAGCAAGTCCAGAGAAGGGCCACAGGGGGCCTGGAGCACCTACCCTATGGAGACAGGCTGAGAGAGTTGGGGTTGTTCAGCCTGGAGAACAGAAGGCTGTGGGGACACCTCATAGCATCTTCCAGTACCGAAGGAGACCTACAGGAAAGAGGGAGAGGGACTTTTTTCATGGAGAGATAGACAAGGGGTAATGGCTTTAAACTGAAAGAGGGCAGATTTAGATATTAGGAAGAATTTTCTTACTGTGAGGGCATTGAGGTACTAGAACAGGTTGCCCAGAGAATTTGTGGATGCCCCATCCCTGGAAGTGTTCAAGTCCAGATTGGATGGGACTTTGATCAGCCTGGTCTACGGTGGGAACAAGTTAAGCTAGAGGCACCTGCATTCAGTTAATTAGTATCAAAAAGGAGTGTTTTGGCCTTGACTGGTGTTTTTCATAATGAGAGTGCTGTGTTCTCAAAACAGAACACTGCTTAGCGGTCTGCACGGTTTTCCCACGGCGGAAAACAGTCAAACATGATACAAGTGTGAATGTGTGGAATCAAAACACCTGTTTAGCAAGATCCTGGGAATTCTGGTTAACTGAATGCCAACACCAGGTGGTGTTTACAAAGGAATCCTAATAAAAGGAGAACACCAAAAAAAAGATTGGCAGACAAATCCTGAAATCGACTTCTGTGTGGTGTTCAGCTCCATTCCTTTCAGCACCCGTACTTGCCATAGTCTAGTGGAAGATGTCCCTGCCCATGGCAAGTGGGCTGGAAGTAGAAGATCTTTGAGGTCCCTTCCCACTGAAACCAACCTTTTCCCCTTGCAATTAGGATGATGAGAAGATGAAAGAAATGAGGAAACATACTGATGGACTCATGAGTGTTTCCAAGCCACCCTATATCGGCATGTACCTGAATGTGTCTTAGCATCATCTCAGAGTGATCATTCCTGGTTGTTTGCCAGCAGATTTCACCAGGATTTCCGGACAGCATCAGCTGCACTCCAGCTTCATCACCCGGGGCTAGAGGCCAAGCACAGATTCTCCTGTTTGCACTACTGCTCTTATTAATGCTTTCTTCTTAATTATCCAGATTTCTTACTAAAGTAAGTGGAAGGTGTCCAGGATCTGGGATATGTACTTCAAGCCCTAGAGCTGGAGCTTGTGATAGGAATCATGTACTTGGCATTAGAATTTCACTCCAAACAAATAGAAACTGCAGATCGAATGAAGCTGATAAGGTCACCACTGCTGCAGAAGAATTCCTGCAGAGATGGTTCCATTGAGGTGATTTTCTTACCTGTGGAGACTTGGTATGATCGTACTGTAATGAGGAGGATACCTGCCCATCCAGTGTATGAAATATAGAAACCTTCAATGAAAACCTCAACATTCAGGGAGGTGATTTTCACTCTGACTGTATGACTGGCAACAAATAACTTGTTGCACTGCAGAGTATGTCTAGCCCAACATTTTGCTCTCTACAGATAACTGGAAATTAATGCGGTTACATTCATTGGATTGAAGATAAAATTAGAAGTTGAGAATATTTCATTCTAATAGATCCAGATCAATTGCCAAATTCTCATCTAATTTATGCAAGGTTAACTTTGAGATTAGTCCAGTTAATGACTGTTATGTCTATTATCACTTAAACCAAAGTATATTATTATCCTGTTATTAAAAAAGTAGGCCATTTCACTGGACCTATGTATCATTGCTCATCTTTGGGCAACGCCACACCTGAGGCAGGCTTGTCTCACGCACAGACTTATGCCATATCCACTTGATCTCACCTTCAGCTTTATTCTATCCTCTCTGATGATTCTGATATGTTTAACAAAACACTTCTTTTCCTTTTTTTTTTTTTTTTAAGAAGAAAAATCACAAAAAAACCCCACACAAAGCCTTGTTTAAAAACAGGTACAAAGGAAATCTCAGAATTTTAATGAAGAGTATTCCTGTGGTAATTTCAGCTTCATGATTCAATTATGTGTTCCTATAATTGCTGTAATATGGATATGACACATGCATAAATTCAAATAAATTAGATACCACTGTCAGAGAATCCATTTCATCTATAAATTTCTAATATATTCTAAGACTCTTTTCCCATTGGGGTTTTGTCTTTTGAAGCTTCAGCTTTTGCCAAAAAGATGGTGCAGCTTAACTGCCATGGGTAAGTAAAGGAAGTTTTGCAGGAAGTAACTTGTTTATATCTACATGTATGTGGATAGGATTCAGTCCTCTAGACTTAGATTTCTAATACCATTTTACATTTCCTAGGATATGCTGCCTGGCCTCCATTTGGCTCTATAGACATGGTTCATGTTTCCCAAGGTCTGTAGATGTTTAAGCAGCTGAATCCAGTGCTTGAGGTACAGTGCATGGAGAAGTGCTTTTCACACTACAGACCATGAGGAACGGGCCCTGATGAAGGCATGGTAAAAAAATAAATAAAAGAAGCTTTGTAGGGGCATCTTGTGAAATTATTCTGAGATATCAAAGACAAGGAAAGCAGTCCTACTTGAACCACACCTGAAACTGTAGGAGTGAGTCAAATTAAGAAATTAGGAGGGGTACAGGTCAGGTAACCCTGGATGAAACTGCTCCAGTTAACAAAAGCGTCCTGTGTGTTGTTCCTGACCTTGATTCTGAAGGACTTACTTTCCTACCATGAGACTGTCCAGCAACAGGAAGACTGTTGGCCTCTCAGTCAAACAGGACTGATGTTTTTCCCTTGTTTTCTACAGGGAACACCACTCTTTACGGTACCAGAGAAGAGAAAGGAAATTTGGTACCGCTCTGTAAAAAAAAAAATTTTTTTTTAAATTATAGGTAGTAAAGATGGTCTAAATCTACTTAATTCCTGATCTGGATGTACCTGTTATTTCATCAATGAGAAATACAAACTCTGATTGTAACAGATTGGCTGGAAAATCCAAACTATAAATTTTATATTTCATGAACATGTATGTGCTTTCAGGTGCCTGGACCAAAGCTTTGTCTCTCAGAAAGTTCTTATTCAATGTGTGTCATCAAACCACAGCTGTACACTCTGAAAATAGTAAATGAACAATAGGTCAGTTAATTATAGACAAACATAAAAAATACTTTTTTTTCCCTTAAAGATGGGACACACTGAGACTGTCATTCAGGTCCTAGTAAATGAGGAACACTCAGACATATTAATCACTGCTTATGTCATCTCTGACTCTTCCCTGCACCCAAATGATCCTGCTTAAGCATTATGGTTCGTATGCCAGTTAGTTCTTATACTTTACTTACCTGGCTGGAAGCAGTGTCAACTGACATTACGGATGAATAATGCAGCAAACTTAAAACTGTGCCCTCTGGCAAAAAAAACAAGTTCCCAAGGCAAGTGGGATGAATCACCGATAAAAATGTTTAAAATATTTAAAAGTATGCCTGAAACCACCCCTGCATAAGCTTCCTTTAGCAAATCAGAACCTATGGTAGGATTATGAAAGCTAGGCCATGTGCCTAAGTTCTTCAAAGTCAGTTATTACTGACTGCTATTTGAGTAGATGACATCAACATGACTTGTCAAAAAGGTAGGGAAAGAAACTAGGGGTTAACTGAGGTCTTCATGGCTGCATCCTTGTTCTGGGATAGAGAGTTAAACAGCATAGAAACTTGGTGGTTAGTGCTTTCTGGCAGTATTTTGATGGCCATGGGCATTGCCCAGGAACCTTACTGCCCCAATAAGCCCCTGTTTCATGTGTGCATTTCTGCATGTGAGTCCTGGTGGTAAGGGATGAATTCTACCAGAAAATCAGACTTCACCTGGAAAACTGAAAATGCTGAATCCATTTATTTGATCTTGCTTTGCCTGCCATCCTTACAACACTGAATAAGCTGGTATGTTACAGTTACCTGTCGGAGGAGAAAAATGAGACTACATGAGCGGACAGGTCTTTTTATTTCTGAAAACCAGGAAGAGCAGCAAATACTTTCTCTCTGTACTGTTCACACACCTGTCTTTGAGGAAAGGAGGGAAGAAAAGTCAACACAGCACCCACTTTATTAGGTAAGCTTATTTCACTGTCAAAAATATTCAAGTCATGACAATGCTATACAATCACATTAAGAAAAATATTTTTCGTATTTCAAAGACTGTCTCATGAGGATGCTCGATTGTAAAATCCTCCCTGTCCTTTTTTAAGGGAAACTATCCATGGAAAAAGGAAGAAGCAAGGAGTTAGCTGCACTAGCAGTTGGCTGCACTCCTCTTTTAGCTGAGTTGATCTCTAGGAGGTGAAGAGATTGTCAGTGAGGACTGTCGCTCTAAAGAGGCACTGAGCACTATGTGCCAACCTGGAGTGGCCATTCCAGCTTGCATGTGTACTTCAGAAAGGTTTTCTTTCTCAACAGAAAACTTTGAACAGTTTTCCTGATGTCTAGAACTCATGGAGAAACTGCCTCGCTCATCCTGAATGTATGAATCATGTAGAGTAATGTGCATATGTTGGGCAGTTCATGACTGCTACACAAAAGCTTCCTCTTCTCTTTGCAGCCCAGATGTATGATGTTATTTAGCACAGGTAAAGGAATCAGAAAATGATCATCTAAAAATTATTTGTCACCCTCCTGCAGGGGAAAGCTTAACATGGCTGTACCTGCTTCCACCAGCACCTAGAGCTGTCTACAAAGATACACTAATTGTGTTTGTCTTTCTGATGTGTGTTATAGACAGTTGATGTTGAACACAGATGTAGTTTGAATATACTTCTGGGGGTAAATAGGATCTCAGATATATGCCAGACAGTAGTTTTATTCCTCAGATTTTCTAGACATGAATTTTGAGAGGCTGTTGTCAGCTTCCTTAATGTGTCTCTGGCATAGTGAAAGGAAGTAACAGTAATTATTATTGACTCTTCAGCCTAAAAGATCAAGACTTTCCACATGTTTTGACAGCCTCTTTGTATCTCTTTGGTGATGGTGGACAAAAGCAGGGTTGTAGATGGAAGTTCCAGCAATAAATATTGAATGTTCTTTATGCCTTGCCCAGAAGAGAAGGTGAATTTAAATGTATTTCTTGAAGCATGTGGAAAGCACTTCTGTACATCACCAGTACCCATCATCATAAAGCTGCAGCTTTAGGCAGTACTTTTTTCCTGATGATAATAATTCAAAGCTACAAAGACTTTTTTTAGACTATCTGCCAGCAGTAGCAAAAGCTTAGCAGGAGCTCTAGATGCCCTAGAGCTTTCTTTAGAGCAGGATATCAAGAAAGGTGTCATGTCCTGAGCTCCTTGTGTCTGTTGATTTCCCTGACCTTGCTACACAGTCCAAGGGAAGAAAGATCAGCTGTGTCCATCTGCAAGATAGTATTAAAGGAAATAACAGTGATAATTTTTTTGGCAATGACATATCTGGGATGCAAATTATTTTGATACTTATCAGTAGTAATGCCGTGTCCTGGTAATTCCAATCATTCTTCTGCCTAAGTAAGTAGGCATAATTTCTGTAAGTATCTGTAGACAGTGACTGATCTTCAGAATATGGGATAGCCCTTGTGCCTTCTGTGAAGAGATGTGCATTTTGCTTGAGTTGATTTGATAGGATCTGCATCAGGGCTTGTGCTATTGGGTCAGTACTGAAGCAGCACTGTCCACTTTAATGCCCTCCCACTCTGGCCTCTGGGATTTCAGAACAGATTAATGCATCTCATCAGCTAGGAAAGCTGTTGAGACAGAGTTTTCTGGGAAGATTTTCTCCCAGCTGCTGTGGAGCTGATTTCTTGTGAAATTTCCTGAGTATCTGAACTGTTTAAAGTGCTAAGAATGTCTTAGCAAGCGAGGGATTCTCTCCACCCCCTAGAGTTATGGGACTGAGAGCCATGATTTCATCATGTCAATGCACTTGATCTAAGCAAAAGTTGTTCTTTTTCTTGTGTGTTTGGGCATGGGAGTAGCTCAGGTTTTTTTCTGCGTGTGTAAAAAGCGGGTCAAAGCCATAAAAATGGAAGCTGCACTGCATGTTGAACAAGTTGGGGTGCACGTGGTTGCATTTGGAATGTGACCACGTTGCATTCATGCTCTGAATATTCCCCAACGTGCTGCTCCTTCTGCCTAGAAGCAGCTAGAAGTAAATTTTTTCCACAGGTATTGGTCTTGTTTATGATACTGAGACTATATGGATGGTTACAGAAAATGGTTTAATAAATCCCACTGAAGTGGGTCAAATAAATTGTTCCATACAAGTGAGATAATGTGTACACAATGCAGCTGTGGGGCAGCAGAGGAACAACATCCCCAAAAGGTGAAAGCCCGGGTACTTGGTGCTCTCCAGAATTAAACTGTAGTCCAGATTGCTATACTGAAGGAAGTGATAACCTCCAAGTAGGACATAACTCCACATTTTAATTATTTCTCTTTTCAAGGATATTACAGGTGCCTCTTCTGCAGTCCCAGTTCAAATGCAACATATGTGCATGACACATCTAGACAGAAAGAGTTTCCATCTCCTGACTGTGCAGTGGCAGATGGTTCCTTTGGGATTTTCATGCAAAAAATACAATTGAATACGCTGGGACTCCTATCTCATGTCCCTTACAGATCCACAGGCTAGGGATGAGGATAGAAAAGATTATTAAGTGCTTGCTCATTGCAGGTCTGACTGCCTTGTGCTTCACTTGGGATGATTCATGATGTCTCTTGTGGTGGCACAGTTCTAATCTAGGGGTTCCAGACAAAACTATAATTACTGGCAGTTAGACAACTGACCCTATGAGGGCAGGTCAGTTCAATGGCAGTAACTGCCATCTGCTTCTCTTTTCATGGAAAAAAACCTAGACATATAGACAAGGTATAAATGCCTTATTTGGCCACAAAAACATTCAGAAACATGCTCAACATGACAGCAGGGTTCAACATGTTAAAATAGTCTCCATGAAACAAAAAGAGTTTTCTTCTATTCAGTAACTTGGCACAGATCTTATTACCTACTGCATCAGGTCACATCATTGTTGCTGCATGACATGGAACGACACAGCTTGAGAGGAACTGACACAGTGTTGCTTCTCCCCACCACAGAGAAGTACATTGGATGCTCAGGCAACAGCTCCTGCAGCTATTAAATCCTCTCTGTTACCTGCAGTTAGGCAAGTGACCCATGCTCTGAAGCATTTTCATTTAATAGCAAATCGTTTTCTCTGTGCTGACTTGAGGAATGGGTTTTCTTACAGGGCACCTGCACTGCCATTGCATCAGAAACCCATGCAGTGCTGCTGATAGCTGACACTCATCAGAGTGCTTCAGAGACAGCCCAGCACTGAGCATGAGAAGCCTGACCATACTGCAGTGTGTGCCAGGCCATTCCCACTGAATTAGGCAGTTATAGCCCTCTACAGAAATATTCAAATAGCAAGTATAAAACCAGAAGCTTCATGGCTATCCACAGGCATTGAGCGCTTTTCACTGACTTCTTAAACCATAGCGTTAAACCATTGCAGGAAATAAATTTTGTGAAAAGTGTGCTACGAGGGCACCTTTCAAAAATAAAAAGCTTGGGAAACTCATTGAGATAATGAGCTATAGGTGATTAACCCAGTCACTGTCGAGGTCCCCAGCAGTATTACAGCCATAATCCCATTGATTTAGATTATTGTCTAGTTTTGTATTTCAGTAACTTTTAGGTTGTATATTTTTTTGTTATATCTTATGCTTGTTTGATGATGCATAAGACCTTGCCATAAATCAAGGGTAATTATTGTTCAAATAGGTAACCGAAAAGATTGTACCTGCCCTTATCATATTTCCAGACTCTGTGAAATTTATTATTCTTTGATGAGAACATGGGTTTGAAGGGGTAAATTTATCAGACACTGGTCCAAATCCTTTTTGACTTCACTGATGCTAGTGGACTTCAAGTGAAGATACTAAGTTGCAGATGCTTCCACTGTATTATTGTGTTTGAGAACAAAAGTATGCCTCACTTTAGATATTTATGGATGTCTGTTTTAGGTACAGAACAAGAAAGTATGTGAGGAATAGCAAACGTCAGGTATTGTTATAAGTTTTACATGATCAGGCTAGTGGCCTCCTCAAACCTGTCTACTGAATTAAAGCCCCTAGTTACTTGGTTCAGACATTTTGATTCCTTTATTTTTTCCCAAAGCCCTTGGTGTTGTCAGCTCAGCTCAGCCTTTGCTCAGTGCAGTTACCTGACATCTTCAAATGCAAGTCTTGGTTTATATGCTTTGAGCTGCTGGGAAGTATATTGGAGAGGAGATTGTATGGCTGCTGCCACTGGGACCAGTATGATAATGGGACAGATATTTTATGAATAACTGCATCAATAATGTTTTGCCGTAATGAAGGCTCAGGAAATAAAAGAATAAGGAGAATAAAAGAACGAGAAGCCCACTGCACATCATAGGAGTCAAATGAAATGCGAAGTGGAAAGCACAAATACATACTGTGCCAAGGGATTGCTTACTTCTTCACTGTCTTTGACCTTTTGTTAGAAAGGGTCTGTTCCTAAATCCATCACATCACTTGAGAAAGATCAAACATCTCACCAGGGGAGTGCAGGCCAGGGGATGAAGTTCTGACTAGATTGGAAAATATGAAAAATGTTGCTCCTGCTGGTCTCAGGTCTCATGCATGTGCCTCTCTAGGCAACATGAGTGACTTGCTGTGCTGCCAGCCCTTGTTTTGTGCTCTGGGGGTCATGGAAGCATGTTGATATTTTTCTAATCGTGAGCACCAGGTCCATAGCAGAGTGAGGACAAAGATGGGAAGCGTTTGGAGAGCTAGTGTTAGGCTACTGCAATGACTCTGAGGACTATTTTACATGGAAGAATGAATTGCAGTATTGTAGTTGGAAGCTGGAAGATGGTTGTGGCTGAATTGCTTTGAAAGCCTGGGGAGATCTATTGACTGAATGCGCATGTAAAGCAGAGTAATGATGCAGTCTCCATGGCAGCATTGAAGAATTGTACAGTAATATTTTGAAATGTAATATAAATTCTAATTTTTCAGTCTTAACCCATCAAATCAGTTTTACTAAAAATATCCTCAGCATCCAGCTTTTTGCACTGCCACGCTGGCGAGGAGACTGGGGGTGCATTGGAGGTTGAGAGGAGACACAGCTGGACAGGTGACACAAACTGACCGAAGGGATATTCCAGACCATATGACATCATCCTTAGCATATGAAGTCAGGTGAAAGAAGGAGGAACAGGGGAGATGTTTGGAGTGATGGTGTTTGTCTTCCCAAGTCACCATTATGTGTGATGGGGCCCCGCTGTCCTGGAGATGGCTGAACACCTGCCTGCCCATGGGAAGCTGTGAATTAATTTCTTGGTTTTTTTCACTTGTGAGCACAGCTTTTGCTTTCCCTATTAAACTGTCTTTATCTCAACCCATGCATTTTCTGACTTTTACCCTTATGATTCTCTTCCCAGTCCTGCTGGTGGGGGAGTGAGTGAGTGTTTGTGTGGGGCTTGGTTACCAGCTGGGGTTAAATCATGACAAAAGTTATCATTAGAAAACATGCCCTTATTCATAACTGGAAAATGTAATTATTATGCAAAGAGCTGTAACTCATTTAGAAGTTATTTGTGTTTGTGGTGTAACTATAAACAGATGCTGTTAGGCCTGAAATATCCCAGACTAGATTTTCTAACCCCACCCTCATTTTTGCCCCTGCATGCAGGGCACTTGGATATCTGAATCCTGGACTATTTTTGCAGATTGGGTGCTTTGAAGTCCAGATATCAGAAGTCTTGGACAGACGTGAAGTGGTGTTCTCTATAAACACTAGAAACCCAGTCTTACCCTCTGATGGAAAGGAATGGGCTACAATCTGTCAGTCAGGCATGACAGCTCTCACCCATGCTAGAATTACTAATTAAAAAAATTAAGTTACTCATACTCTTGGCAAGTTAAATGTATTGCCATCTGTAGTAGCAGATACATCACTGGAGCCAGAATTTCTTTAGAAATTGAGAGCATTTTATTCTTTACAATATCCACAGGAACAGTAAGGTGTGGCTAGCAGCTTTGCTGCTAATTATACTTACAACCAAAGCAAAATGAAATAAATAAATAGAGCATGAGAGAAGGTGCTGAGAATGTCTGATAAATAAAAGAATAATCAATAAACAAGTATTTCTAACAACTGTTTCTGTGGAAACTGGAGACTGATTATCAAATGGAGATACGGACTCGGTGACTCAGGTGCTGGGTTTGAGCCAAGGATCTACTGAATTCTCATTGCTCTTTCCCAATGCAGTCGGTGTTTGTAGGTTTAGGCCCATTTGTGAAGGGATGCATTGTGCTGCTTGCAATTAAATGACAAATGCTTGTCTGTGTGAGATGCTGGGATTCAGTCCAGCCAGTATCAGGCTGCAGCCACCTCTGGCTTCTTGATAAGAAAGAGCAGAAAATTACACAGCAGTTTCAAGGCAGTGTGGCAATCACTGCTCAGATTCAGTAACCCAGTATCAGCCATGATGCTTTAGAGGATCCTCCTTGATCTCCCAGAGGTCCCATGTGATATCTGCTGGCTCTGTGCAGGTGCTTCAACTGCCCTGAACACATATGCATAGTGAGCATACACTGCTGAACGCCAGTGTATGGCATTTCTTGGTCAAGTGTCATCCCATTGCACCCACAGTCCTGAGGGTCCGCGTGCTGCCGCTCCTGCAGCCCTGTGTGTCAGGCTCCTTCAGTCCTCCAGTGCTCACTGCAGGTCTTAGCTGACATTGTTCCATCATTATCACTCTGGTACTCTGAGAGCCCCAGGAGGAACCCGGGTGCTCAACTTTAGTACAACAGCAGGAATCTGCTCCACCTTCACTGGCAGCAGTGCAGGTGACGAGAACGCATCTCAGCACTCAGAGCTGCCTTCGCCTGCCTTTCACGTGGAAAGCGGCATTGTAAACACGAGGTCCTTTCTCTTCAAGGCTGTATTTGTCTTGGCAGGGCCTCCCCGAGGTTGGAAGTTTTTTGTGGTTTTGTCCCTCTCTTTCAGCTCAAGCGAGCAGGCTGCAAGAAGGGGAGCAGCGCTCCCTCCTTCACCCGGTCCCAGTCCCCACCATGATGAAAAGCCCTTGGGCTGCCCATCTCCAGTCCACCGGCACCACCTCCCAGGCCCCAGGCAAAGAGGCAGGAGAGCTGAAATGCAAGTGCATGGTGACAAGTGAAGGACAGCCTGATAACAGAGAGGTCACCCACTGGGACGTGTGGCCAGCACAGATAACTGGCAGCACTGGCTAATAGCTTCTATCTAAGGAGGAGGAGGAAGAAAGCTCATGTTGCTGCATTTAAACATGAGCCAAATGCTCACCCACAGTCATTTTCAGGCAGAAAATTTAGATGTGGTCTTCAGTCTTTTCTATTTGTACCACAGATGGTGAATATATTACCCAGCTTGTCCCATGTTCTTGCTGTGCCTGTATATGTTTTCTACACATATTCCTCCCTTTGCAGAGGCTCCCAATTCAGGTGTTATTCTCCCCAAAATCTGAGCTAATTGGGAGTTACAATCACACACTTAGGGACAGAAAAAGTGAGACATATTAGAAAGTGGGAAAGGCCACAGATTCAAAAACAACTCCCTGTCCCTCCTGCTATTAAATAAGCCTGTATTTTAAATGTAGGAGCCCCTGGTGGTCTCAGGAGCCCCTGGTGGTCTAGTGGTAAAGACGCGGCGCTGTCACCGCCGAGACCCAGGTTCGATTCCTGGTCAGGG
>JAYRBT010000177.1:46544582-46584600 GCA_036023395.1 Myiotriccus ornatus | reverse complement strand
CCAATGCGCAGGCTGGAAGGTGTAAAGACCTTCCCCGGTTCTTCGTTCGCGAAGTCTGGCCATTATTATTATTATTATTATTTTAAATGTGCTTTCTCTACAGGGGTGGATTGTACCTTGTTATTCGTACAGCATCTGGTATCATCAAGTATAAGTGTAGAACCCTTGGCATTACCATTATATAAATCCTTTAAAAAATGTTCTTGATTAAAATTAAACAAAATTATTTCTCTCTGTTTATATCCTAAGATCATATCTCTGACATATTTTATAATTAAAATCTATATAGAAGAAACAATTAGAAAAAAATTCAGTTTTTTACCTTTCTGTGTAAAATATTAAAAATTTTGCAAAAAAGCAAAGATGTTTCACATTTCCGTAAATACAATTACGTATTATTTCTTAATCTTCATATCAGTCTGGAGCACTGATATGCTCAGTCAGAAAAATCAGCTGATCCATCAAACCTTATCTCTCAGCTTAACATTAAAACCTAAAAAACAGTATGTTGATTTGAAATAAGTAGGCACACCCTAGAGGCAAATATTAAATGCTATAGTTTCATATGGGATTGCATTTAATATGATAATAACATACGAAATACAATGCAGGAAAAAATTAATAATAAAAAGATCAAAATCCTTTTCTAAAAAGTGCAGCCCATTCTATGTTTATGCATAATTTAGGAAGGGATTTATTGTTCACAAGAGAAAAGCTGTGAAAATTTATTCCAGCTTTGAGTTGTTGCAAGCACTGTGGAGAATTCAAGGGAGACAAATATGTGCTTTTTTGGTTGGCGGGGGCTTTTCTAACGTGTGATTTGCGAGCCTCAGAGAACTGTTTATTTTAGGACAAGTCAAGGACTGAATCACAGGGAGTCACTTTTTATTTTATTTTACTTCACTTCTCTCTGGAGAGATGCCAGGACCGGCAGGACTCCCGTTCTGTGGCTGGTGCTGCTGGCTGCTTGCTGCCTCTCATTGCCTAAGGGGCTCCCAGCCCCACAGCACCAGGTACCACTTGCTGCAGCAGGAGCGGAGAGCAGCCTGTGTCACTGGGCTTCCTAAATAATTCATGGTGCTTAAACGTCCTCCTTTCCAGACACCTGCCATTTCAAGTGACTTCTCTGGGCCCCTTGCAGAGATGGTTTCAGACACATCCCTGTGGGTGTCCCTCTGCCCTCCCTGCAAAGCGAGGAGACAGCGCTCGCTGCAGCCCTCTCCATCTTTCCTCAACCCTCCCTCCTGTAACCCTGCTCTGCCCTTTGCAAAAACCTCTGACATGCCACGTGCCCCTAACTCAGCTGTCGGGCAGCTACTGCCAAGCACCCTTGCTGGCCTGGGGAGGGGTAGCAGCTTCTGGCCCGCAGTGGTGTGGGCAACATAAGAAATTCCTCTTGCTTCCAGATCCATACAGGCTTGCCTGGTGAAAACAATCAATGCCCATTGACCGCAAATTTCCTGCAGACCCAGGATGCCATGACAGGTGGGGTTTGTTTTTTTGCGCCCAGGGTCCCAGTCTGGGCTTTGGACTCTGGGAAGAGCTCAGGGACAATTGGCTGTGTTTGGAATTCTATGTCTCTCTGGTGGAGATGCAGCATTTAAGCATTAATTTGTTCTGCATGAATTTGCACAGGAGGCAAACATAGAGGTCAGTTTCTGCCACGTTGAATTATGAGGGCCTCTTAGTTCTGCCTGCCTGCCTGCCTGCTGATCAAGGTTAATAAGAGCTGGCAAGCTCCAGAGGCCCAGTTACACTGATTGCTTTAAAATTCTTCAAAGGCCACATTGACTGTCACGAGTAGAATCAGCTGTGCTGGTCTCACTGGAGTTATGTTTGCTTTCCCCAACTTCCAGTTTATCTATTAATATACAGATGAACCTGTTGCTGAAATAAACCACCTTAGGTGAATATTGGTTTAGGCTGAAACTGCATTGAGATTGGTATAGAAAGCATTTGAATAAAGGACCATTGACTTTCTATATTGCACCTTCAACATCTGCAGTGCAAAGAAAATTTTAGAATTGAATTAAATCTCATGCTGCTGTGGCTGACATCAGACACCCCTGTGAAATGAGGACTGAAGAGATTGGTCTTCGCTTCACACTAGAGAGGTTGCAAAAAATTCTGTCATTAAATAGAATTCTTCTTCCATCAGATAAATCTATAGAGTGAAGATGGTGAAGGGCCTTGAGGGGAAGCCATAGGAGGAGCAGCTGAGGTCACTTGGTCTGTTCAGCCTGGAGAAGAAGAGACAGAGGGAAGACCTCACTGCAGTCTAAACTTTCTTGTGACGGGAAGAGAAGGGGCAGGCACTGATCTCTTCTCTGTGGTGACCTGTGACAGGACCCGAGGGAATGGCCTGAAGCTGTGTCAGGGGTGGTTTAGGTTGGATATCAGAAAGAGGTTCTTCACCCAAAGGGGGGTTGGGCACTGGAACAGGCTCCCCAGGGAAGTGGTCACAGTAGCAAGCCTGACAGAGTTCAAGAAGTGTTTGGATGATACCCTCAGGCACATGGTGTGACTCTTGGGGATGGTCCCGCGCAGGGCCAGGAGTTGGACTCAGTGATCCTTGTGGGTCCCTTCTAACTCACCACGTTCTGTGATTCTGTGATTCTGTAATTCAGGATGGCTCAGAGAGGCAACTGTGCTTCGCACCTGAGCTGAACTTCTCTAGTCTGCTTTACTGAGCTGCAGCCCAAGGCCCATATTCTCACAAGAATAACAACAGCATTCAAATTAAGAGCACTGCCCTGCAACCATTGTCTGTGCCCTGCACACTGAGAAGTCACAAGCCTCTAAGCTCTTGGTGTTCTGCTACTGCCCCTGCTTCCCTGGTGCATGGCTGGACGTCTCCACGCTTATCTTGCTTCTGCACCTGGATTAGAAATCTGAATCTCTTCAGTTTAATCCCCCATGCACCATGCTTGCCCTACCTGGTATAGCTATTACAGATAGCTGCTGTCCTGAAGTCAAGATAAAGTTTATCAAATTTATCAAACTGTTTGTTTCAAAAGAGTAGCAGTGGTGCTGAGGGAAGAATGGGGAGAAATCATCCATGTTTTCTAGAGACTGTAAAGATGAATGTAGCATTGTTTGTGCTTTGAAAGAGTAAGTTCACTGCCTATTCTGAAGAATGTTTAAGTCCAAAGTGGGTGCTGAGCTTTGAGTACCAGGTTTGCATAGACACCAGTCTTAGGTTACAGAGAAATGCCTTTCAGGGGTGAAAAATCAGATTTTTTACATCCTTTATTAAACATTTCTGCCTTAGGAGACTTCTTCCTCGGCCTGCTGTCTGGCAGGAATCCTGATGGGAGGTATCTCACAGTCCCAGTGCACCTCAGCAGAACTCATGTATGTAAAGTCAGTTGGGTCTTGCATCCTGAGGATGGAGAAGACAGCAGCAAAATACCATGTAAGAATTCCCAGAAGAATACCTAAGGGCTAGCTGCCCTCATCCTGACACCAAGGCAGGGCAGGAGGATAATCCTCTGGGCTACATGCAGCTAGGAGGTGTATTTTCACCTGCTGGGCAGAAGTAGCAGCACCAAGTGATTGCAAACTGATGATGCTCTGGAGGAGAAGGTTCATGCCACTGGGTTGGCTGCTCACCATTGACCTGTCCTCTCAGCCTGGACACTGGGCTGCCTGTTGGCTATCAGATGCTGATCTAAAAGAAAGCATATAAACTGTTTTATGTCCAAGCATTCACAGGCACTGCCATCCCAGCAAAGGCTCTGTGGCAATGTTAGGTTAACGAGAATCCGTGTGGGAGGGAACAGGGTGCAGCTTTACACTCAGTGCTAATGCTTTTGCTTAAGCATAATCTAGCTGAAGGTCTTTTCAGTACAGCACAGTTCAGTGGAGGACTAGCTGAGTGTGCTGGTTCAGAAGGCACTAATGCAATTGTGTGATTAATTTACGGCTGTGCTTTTGTTTGCTGTGCAGGCTGCAGTTGGTGGAGATGGACAGGGGGATACGGTCACTCGTCCAGTGCTCCCTGTCCTCTGACAAAGATGACCGCTGGCCTCTGAGAGCTGTCTCCTTCAGAGCAAGGATGAGTCACTGCCCCCGGGTAAATAGTGAATGCTATGATGGCACTCAAGTTTGAAAGACAGTGAGGTGGAACAAACAAGGTAATTTCTTAATAAATATTTATTTCAAGGAAACATACTGAGCTTAATCCTTTTTTCCACTGGTGTTAATGAAAGTTAGGCATAGACAAAAGGCACTGCAGCATTTGTAACACATTTTGACATCTGTGGATGAAAGGTTCTAAATAATAGCTAAGGATTATGTATTCCTCAGGGGGAGCATGAGTTAGCCTGCTGGATAAATTAATAAACACATTGTTATGTAAGTATGGTAAAATGCTGCTGATGCTTCATATTTAAACTTGACATGCTAACAAAAGGAAGCTGGGGATTGGGTTTATTTTGCTTTATTTTATTTTTCATTTTATTAAATTTTTTTTTCAAAAATTTCATACTTGTAAGGCTTGCTTGAAAAATCACCAAGTGCTTTCAGTTTAAAGACATTGAATTTCCAAATGGACAAGAATATTTCAGCTCTGTTTCATAGGTAGAGAAACTGAGGTATTCAAAAGGTCACTGAGACTTCAATGTCTTGGGATTTGTGAACTAAAGACTGCACCCCTGATCGATAAAAAGACAGAGAAAGTGATATTTAATTGTTCTCATGATGCAAAAACATCAAAATGGTCTCACAAAAAGAAAGGGACCTTCACAGTGTAAAAATGTCAGAAAGCAGATGTTCTCTGGGCTTAGATATTTAATAATGGCCAAGAAAATTTACTAGGCACTCATTGTGGTATATCTTATATTCTGCCCTAAGTCTCGCCACGAACGCTACCAGTGTGGGAGACCTCGGATGGCTCTTTCGGCTGTGTGGGATACACTTCCCTGTTTCAGGGGTTTCACCATTAATCTCATCCCTCCACCCAGCTGAGTCTGCACTTGGAGACACTGTGCAGTGTTGCCAGTGGCTGCTAAAGCCTGTTCTTGCGCTCCAGCCCCAATGCTGAGGGTCTGCAAAGTGCCACTACAATTAAGCCAAAGACCTTTCTTTCTCTCTTCTTTCATCTAGGTCCCTGATCTTATTGGAAGCGTTTGTACAGTGGTCCTCATTGTGGTACTGGAGGATCATTTAAATACCTAGCTTGATCTCAAAACTGAAATATCTAGCACCTAAAAGAGATATCTGGTGATAGCACATTTACAAGCATTAAACTGTGGTACATAGGTGATTGGCGTTTGCTACTAAGTGCTAAACAGCCTAGTATGGAGTAGATCACTTTCCAGTGGATGGCAGTTTTCTTCAGAGCTGAAGAGGATTTGGGATTTGTGGTTTGGGTTTTTTTTATATTCTGCCTTCCAATTTAGTGATTTGTACCCAAAAGAGTTTAATACTCTGCCTTGTGTTTCTGGAGCCCTACTCTGCGAAGACTACGTTGGTGTCTGTGCAATAACATGTCAGCCTTTTTAAAGGCTTCTACTCAAAGGAAAACAAGAGATGCAACGTGAAGTCATGGACGTAAATAAGAAAACAAACAAGACTTTACAAAAAAGTCAAGGAAACCTTGTGATATTTCCTGCCATCCTGGTTTCTGTTCTACCTGAAATTTGTTATTGTTTCCCTGTGGGAATGAGGTTTGGCGTGATTTTGTTGTCTGTCTGTATATCTCACAGTATGCCTTCCAGTTTCAGTGCCATTTGACAGAGAGGTAAAGGTCTGAAGGAGATGATGTTTCACAATTCTTTCAAACACGGGTAATCCTTTGCAGGGGGCTAAATCTAAGTGCATTGACTGCGAATCTCATGCGTGATTAGACAGCAGAGGATTCAAGTGATAAAGTCTTTTTATGTATGCCAATCAAAGATTAAAAACAAAGAATTTATACTTCTACAAGGTCACCTTGTAGAAGGTGACAAAACCTGATCATGTTAGGAGAGAATATCCTTGGGAAATCAGGTCCATCTAGTCCTGATGCTCAGGGATCAGCTTGTTCTCTGCCTTTCTGAAATGTTTTATCCACTTAGATGACTCATGAGGACAAGGACTGTTTCTTGTAGACAGTCCGTACTGAGCACAGTGAGTACCAGTCTCAGCTGAGTCAAGGGCCCTTCCACAGTGAAGGCAATTTTGTGCTGATGAAGCCTCTTATACTCCTTCCAATACTCCTCTGGTATTAGTAAGAATTATTTATTAGCACAGGAAATGAAAAAGACGAATATGAGACTGAAACTTGTTGCAACATAGTGAAGACTTTGTTTCTTCTTTAAGTTTCTTCTGTAAGTTTCTTCTTTAAGTTTCTTACACCTAAGACTTAATGGACAAAGAAAGGGTGATGTAAGTGCAGTGGGCTGGCACTTCTAGCTTGCACTACAGTTGCTTGGAGGTAAGGGAGTATAACAACCAAGGATGGAAGAAAACTGGGCATTTCCGTATTGCCTCTTTACAGGAGAGGGGGATGCACTCCCAAGTGCATCTTGTCTTCATCTCACCATTGCTATCACTGGTGTCAAAAGCTTTTATTCTCAGGTTTTTATGTGCAAAGAGACTGTCTGGCTGCTGGGGCAGCACTGGCAGCTGCTGTCAAGGGCAGCACAGCTGGGGATGCCTCCTGGAGGTCACAGCCTGTGGGTTGCTGCACACAGCCGAAGCCCAGCTGCTGGGTTTTGTCTTAATGTTTAAACAGATACTCTATTTGGGGTGGGATGTTTCTCTCTGGACGCAAAATCAGCAGTGAGCAGTGCTTCATTCCTCGTGGCAGAAAAGCTACTGCGCAGTTTGCTTTCCCGCATCACACTCTCCTCCCTATTCAAAATGATTGTGGACAGAAAGCTATTACTTAAATATTGTTAGTAAGATGATCTCTCTGCTACTGACCTTTTCTCAGTCCTGGGAGATCAAAAAGTCCCCTGCTCAGCCCTGCCAAGTGCAACATCTGCCTGTGTAAGCCCAGTCTGTTGTCAAACCAGCTCGTGATGTTCCTCTGCCACTATTATCTCTCTCTCTCAATTTCCCACCCCTGCGTCTTCCCTTCTCCCACCAGCTCCTTTCCCGTAGAAGCCCCATCTGGTTTCCCCACATGCCACTTTCCCACTCTCTCCTTCCCGGTGCAGCTCCCGCTCAGCCTCTTTTCCACCGGGCTGGAGCTCAGCCTGATGGCTGCAGTGACCTTTCAAGCGCATGTAGTGCCGTGTGTGCTGTGGGAACATGCTCCCCTCCACGTGTCAGCACAGCCACAGCCTCTCGTAAACTTTTGACCTTGCCTAGTCCTCTGCCATCCCTGGCAGAAACAATGGCAGGGTGATATGCCCGGGTTTCATTACCAGTATTTGGAGACTGCCAGGGAACAGAGCATTGCAGCTCTGATTACACTTACACTGGATGAAAAATACTCTTAAGGCAACAACTGCCAATTTCTTCTTTTCTGCATTTGTTTTCTAGGCTGTTTCTCCTCTTTTTTTGATTTTTTTTTAAATTATTTTAATTATTTTTTATCTTAAGGTTGCTACTCAGGAGCCAGCTGTGAAAGGCTGCATCCCTTGAATAATACAGTGTGGTGCTCCCTGAGCTGTGTAAGAAGTCCCTGTTGTGGGTGAAGGCAAGAAAGAGCATAAAAACAGAGAAAGGTGGTTGAAGTCCTTTCAGAAGAGTGGAGAGAAGGCAGAAGCAGCAAGTCCACATGTCTGAACTGGAGATTTCATGACAGAAATAATGCCTTCCCCGAGTCCAGCAGAAGAAAAATCCCTCCCCAGTCAGAAGCTGCACAGAGCAGTGTCCACTGCTTTATTCCTACTACTAAATAAATAAAAGTGACTTTCCAAGAAGCTTCAGTGCCACCTTCAATGCTCCAGTGAGTGGTTTGCTTTTCTTATTTCCAGCACATCATTCTCCCACTGCAGCTGTGCTCTAAACAACTTACAAGCTTCAAAGCCTTGCTTAGAAAACATTTTCAAAAGCGTTATTGTTTCACATAATTTATTTGTAATACAATGGTTTTCTTAACAGCCCTTGTCACCTTATTATATTAACCTCAATAAATGACTTGTTTGAACATCTCCTCACACCAACTGGATCAATCTCCTGACATTTTGCTGTGCCCCTTTATCCTCTCTTTGCTCCATTTCCCCGTTTAAACAGTGCATTAATGGGGAGGCTGAAGTCCAGATAAGGTGTCCCCCATCATCAATGTCCTTGACACAAACTGAACTGATAGTGGGATATCTTTCCTACAAGCAACAGTTTGAATTCCTATCTTCCAGTAACAGAAACATATTTTAATTGCTTCTTCACTGGACTCTGACATTGCCTCCTTTCAAAACCTGTTTCTTCTTAGCTGTTGTAGATGCTGCCAGGCAAACCCAGTGGTACCCTGCTGTTCCCCAGGGGCTACCAATTGCCCTCAATGAGACAACAAGCTCACATTTCACTTAAAACCAAATATTTAGGATGTTTCTTGGTGTTACAGAAGAAAGAAAGCTGCAGAATATCTAGAATATCATAGATCCAAACAACTTTCTGTTTGAAATTGCTTGGTTTTGGAGGTAAGGCTGACTCAGGACTTTCTATGGTTGACTTGGCAAAGCCCACCAGCTTTCACCAGCCTAAGCCTCTGAATATTTGCCTGTTTCACTCCACACGTATATCCCTGCAATGCAGATTATAGGGAGGACAAGTTATTTGTTTCTTCTATACCTGGAAAAATATTTTCCTTTTGTATAGTTCAGTGGCACCTAAATAAACAGTTACTGTCTTTTTGTGTCATCTTGAAACACAATTTAATTCTGCAGAGAGCACAGCACACAGCATTCAGTGTTTGGACTGTGTATTTGGCTCCATCCAGACTCCACAGCCTTGAAACAAATGTGCTGCATCACAGTATAAACTCACAGTGGAGAAATTAGACTAATTCTAGTTACTGGATTTAACAGATTATGTTTACAAATTAGTTGTTTGACTCTTTTCATTTCTTGTCATATCCTGTTCCATTTAAATTCAATATCCTATTTTTTAACAGAACAGGTACCATAACTTTAAGGACTGAGACATGGTATCTCATTATCCAAAAAAAAAAAACAAACCCAAGAAGTTTGAAGACTGTCGTCAACTTTCATAAGAGAACTTTCAGACAGAGCAGGAAAGTGCAGTCAGGATCAGGAACCTGATGAGGAATACAGAGAAATGTTAAATAAATTATTACTTATGCATTATTAAAAATAAGTCACACTTCTATAGCTCCTCTCAGATAATGAACTCAAAGCCATTTATAATTAATTTCACAACTCCACATAGGTGAAGTAACAATGCCATGTTGTTTTTTATGAGCAAAGAGCTGAGACATTGATATGTGAAGTGTTTACAGTGACGTAGACCCCTCTTGAATAGCATCAGGGAGTTTTCCACAAAAGGTACTCCACCATGGTAAGTGAGGTGGGCAGGCATCCAGGCTGGTTTTCCAGAGTTTAGCTCCTGGACGTGGGACTGTCTGTCAGTCCTGGATTAGGCTGGAGTCTGGCCCAGTGGGGTCTTCAGATTCGCTCACTGAGATACTGTCCCAGCACCCCTTACTCCATGGGAATCAGGTTGTCCAACTCATCATCCCGACACCTGGAGTTGCCAAAAAGACATCTCACAGAGCAACATTGTGACAGGATGCTGAGGGCTCCTGTCACTGTTGGTGAAACGTGAAAAATCACAATGCTGCACTGCAGAGGCAAAAAAAAGCCATAATACACAAATGCTGATTTAGCTCATGGATGGGGGAGCTGTGACTGCCGAGACTGGAAGCTGTTGTGCCACGTGCTGACAGGAGGCAGAAGGGCTGTACTTGTCTGATCTGCTGACATGCAGCACAGAAAGAATTCAGCTGCTGCTGAACCCAATGGAAAATTAAAATCCTACCCCAAATGATTTTCTGACATGGTATATTCCCAGAAAAGGCAATGACATTTACTGGCGTACTGACAATAACATGAACGTTACACATAAAAAAACTGAGTATTCTATCAGAGCTGAAGTCAACTGTGCAGCCCAGATTACTTCCACTTTTGTAGACTGCATTGCAGAGTGTTGTGGGAAGCAGTATTTTGGGAAGCATAATGGATAGAGAATCTGAGCCCTGTGAAAGCAGGAGAATGTGACTTGCCCTCCTTTTCCCTGTACTGCTTGTGTTTGCAAATGGCAGATATTTTCTTTTCCCAGCTTTCAGCCTTATTTTATTTCTCATGGGCAACTGAATCAAGTTGCACTGTACCTGTGGTATCCTATGAGTGTCTTCCTTACTAGATAATAGCAGTCCTTCTGTGAAACAACACATCCAAACCTTTCCTTACATCACGGTCCTTGCACAGATGAAGGTGTTCTGTGGTTGGTGCCTTCTGCACCTGCTCGCTGTGTCACACAGGGATCAGCAGTGAGATCCTGAAGGCAGAAAATGCTATTTTTGGTACTGTACTTTAAATATGAACATTTTTCCCTTCTCCTAAAATTGTGGTTTTTATCAGATTATGTTTCAAAGAGGCAATGAATCTCTGCATTTAAGACACCTCCCCAGAAAGTGGTGGGCTTTCTTGACAAATAGGCAGGTAGGAAGAACCTGTTATATTTTAAATCTCTGAAAACACAGATCCTGATAAATTTTCTTGCTTCCTTCTCATTTTGTTGCTCTGTTGCCAGAGGCTTGTTGTGACTATATTGGGCAAGAGATGCACAGAAGTTGTCTCCAACATTAGTTCCTCACAACACCATCCTTTTCACAGGAAATATTTTGTTAGCTTTTTTCCTGCGGCCTTCTACTGACTTAGCTGTTAAATATACTACAAGAACTGCCCATAAAATGGATTCTATGAATCACAAAATCATCAAGGTTGGAAGAGACATTTAAGATCATTGAGTCCCAGCACAACCATAATCCCTCCTAAACCATATACCTAGATGCCACATCCAGAGGCATCTTGAACTCTTCAAGAGATGGTGACCCCACCACCTCCCTGGGGAACTTATTCCAATGCTTAACCACTTTCAGCGACAATTTTTTTTAAAAGAATATCTAATCTAAACCTCCCCTGGTGCAACTTAAGGCCATTTCCTCTCATTCTTTCACTTGAAACATGGCAGAAGAGACCAGATCATCTCACCACAATTTCCTTTCAGGTAGTTGTAGAGAGTGATGACATCCTCCCTGGGAATCCTGTTCTCTAGACTTAACGCCCCCAGTTTCTCTTAGGGAACTGAGCCACTGCTCATAAAACATGTTTTCTAGACCCTTCATCACCCAGCACCTAAATGTCTTTCTTGTAATGAGGGGCCCAAAACTGAACACAGGATTTGAGGTGCAGCCTCAGCAGTGCTGAGTACACAAGGACAATCACTGCCCTGGTTCCGCTGGCCATGTTATTCCTGATACAGGCCAAAATGTCACTGGTCTTCTTGGCTACCTGGGCACATTTCTGGTTCATATCCACCTGTCTGTCAACCAGAAACTCCAAGTCCCTTTCTGGTGAGCAGCTCTCAAGCCACTCTGCCCCAAGGCCGTAGCACTGCATGGGATTATTGTGACCCAAGGGCAGGACCTGGCACTTGGCCTTATTGAACCTCATTAGTTCTCAGCTCATCAATCCAGCCTGTCCAGATTTCTCTGTACAGCCTTCCTACCCTCCAGCAGATCAACACTGCCACCTAACTTGGTGTCATCTCCAAGCTGACTGAGGGAGCGCTCCATCCCCTCATTCAGATCATCAATAAAGGTGTTGAAAACAGCGCTGGCCCCAATACTGAGCCCTGGTGTACACCAATTTTGACCTGGCACCAACTGGATTTAACTCCATTCACCACCACACTTTGGGTGCAGGCATCTAGCCAGTTTTCTACCCACCTGTCCAAGCCATGAGCTGCCATTTTCTCTAGGAAAATGCTGTGGGAAACAGTGTCAGAGGCTTTACTGAAGTCCAGGTAGACAACATGTACAACCTTTCCCTCATCTACTAAGTGGGTCACCTTGTCATAAACAGAGAAAAGATTGGTCAGGCAGGAAACTCTGAGTTCCAGCCTAAGTTCTCTGAAGGTTTAATGAATACTGTGATATTCTTGATAATCTAGTGAACAGCTGACTCTTATCTCTGTACGTATGTGGAAGAGCATGAAGAGAGGAAATCTGTGCCAAGTGATGACCATATAAATAATTTCTTTGACACAAAACTGTTTTGTATCTTTACACATATCTCGTATCTCTATGAAAGCAGAAGTTACCAAGGCAGCACATTTTGCCTCTAGGGCAGTATGCTCTTTTCTTACATTTGTTTCTCATTTTCTAGAAACAATCTTATTTACTGTATCAGAATTCATCATTAATAATCACTTGTCAGAAGTTTTCTGACACTACCAGCAATTATTTTGCCATTCTGCATTGCACATTTCCAGAATGAATAATAGACCATATATTCCATATTTTGTAATAAAGATATGGCAAGAAAACATTTATGTTTTTGTGAATAAACAGAACAGCTGTAAGATCTGAACAACAGAATGAGGTATGGGTTTGGGATTTGATTGTAATTTTAGGAAGTGAAACATGACATTAGGATTAGACGGGAAATATTTGCTGAAAATAGGAAAAGGTTACTTCAACTTTCTGGAGTTACAAGATGGTATTCAAAAGAGGTATTTTTATACCCATCAGGGAGGCATACAGGGTTTATGCAGATTTGACATTTTCTTCTTCCTTTTCTATTTGTATCTGCAGCCCAGGGTGAACAACCTCCTTTTTGTTTGCTCTCTCTAAATATCTTTGTCTGGACAGCTGTTGATTCAGACCCCTTGAATAAATAAAATGAAGAGGGCCTCCTGCACGATTCAAAAAGAAATGCTATTTTCTGAACCCTGACTTGCCATTTGTGGTGTTAGCACTATCTTATTAGACAAACAAACGGCCTCTTCTCCCTCCTCACAAGCATATTAGCTTTGCACTTGCAAAAGCTGCAGCAAGTGAACTTTCTTGACATTAATGGGAGGTGACGGCAGGCGAGGGAAGATGTTGCCTTTGTCCAAGAGGAGGAGAAGCACTGTGAGCCCAGCGCGCCTGCAGCGCTCCAGCTTCCTGCACAGCTTTGATACTCCCAGTGCTTGTGAGTGTTACTGAGGGAAACCAAAGACAAAATCCTTTAAGAATTCAGTCCTGTCACCCCTCTGCACACTGTGGTCACCACGTGCAAGCACTGAAAAACCGGGTCAGCTGACGAGAAATGCTAAAAATGCAAAAATTAATAATTATAATAGCAGCAACAATTCCAGTAGGCTTATTTTACATGTATGGAAATGGAGACATGGAAAACCATAATTTGGTGAAGCTGGGAGAACTAGCTGGGGCTGGGATGCAGGTGCTTCCCTTTCTAGGCCTCTCTTCTAATGACTATGATCCCAACATGTGATTGCTGCCTGATATTCTTTATTAAATGTGACTAAAATTTGTCAGGAGAGCCTTATAGAGCTCTTCAAGTTTCAGGTGTCCTCACTGACCCTCAGAAATATCTGTGCTGCCTCTTGAGGAACATCAGGCAGTTTGAATGAACATTACTGCACTGGCAGCTCAGTGGCTGCGTTTGCATGACCTAGCTCATACAAGCCCTTTTTTACATCCCATTAGCATGTTTGCAGGCTACTGCACTTAACTGCATCCTGTACCAGTGTTTTAGCTCCTGTTCCTTTTGGACAGTCCAGCACCAAGGGAGGAAGGTGACAAAAAGGATAAAATCACAGAGACAACATGCCATAATGCAAGGAGACATGAGAGCTGCTGAACAGAAAGTTTAATGGATGCTGTAGCTTCACCAGACATGGAATAATTCTGGGAAACCCTATGAAAATCGTACATACATACATAAGCCCTGTGGAAAATAGCACCCCATGGCTGTAAAAGCTGAACAATACACTGAAGCTCCAGTCTCCAGGGCTCGTGTGGGTTGTGGGGGCTCCATGGCTGGGCAGCTGCTCTGCTGCAGTGAAATGTACTGCAGAGGACAGGGGTCTGGAAGATGCCCAAATAGCCTGTCTTGTGCATAGCAGGGGTGATTAGACAGGGCTGCTGTGAACTCAGGGAAAATTATTCTACGCAAACTGTCATCACCATACATTATAGAAATTTAGGAATTTTAGACGTTCTGGAGTTTCCAGCGTGTTACAGCAAGAGACAGTGGAGACTGATAAAATTAACTCATGTCTACTGTTGTGACCTTCTCAACCTCCAGAACACAGGAAGAGGACATCAGATTAAATACAGGTTATCAGGCTGGAAAAGGATGAAAGTCCTGTTAGTCAGCACAATCAATTAAATGAAATTTAATTTGCTTTCCAAATGTATGCACAGAACAAACCCAAAGCCCAGACAAAATGGACTGTTCTCATTTCTCTTCAAGCAAATGGCAAATCTGAAACACTTCCAGGGTTATTGGTGGCTGTGTGGCAAAGCTGGTCCTGGCACAGTGACAGCTTGAGTGGATGGAGCTGATGCTTGACTGAGGAATTAATTTCTTTGGAAAAAGCCAGGCTCACACAGTCAGCAGCTGGAGGAGGAAAGGAATATTTTTGGGGTCATATAGACCAAACTGCCTGGAAACAGAACATGGAGTCACAGAGAGTGCAAGTGCAGCAAGGCAGGATGAACATATCCTGAGAGAAAAGAAAAAACTAGGTCATAAAATCTGAGAAAAGAGGAGAAACCACACAACGTGATTCCCAGGTTGCTTGGCATCTCAGATCAAGTGTCTGATCCAGAGATGGATTTCACAGGGACAAGAATGATTCCTGCTTCAGCTCACTTTTAAGGGAAAAACTCAAATTTTGTACGTCTTATTTCAGAAACTGAGAAAATTTCTTGCATTAGCTGTCTGTCATGTGCCACCCTGCTCCAGCCACACAGCTGGGCTGTAACTCCAGGAGGGGAGACAGCTCTCTTTCCTTCCCTCAGTGCCAGCAGTATACCAGTCATGGGAAGTGGCAGCAGCCTCTGAGCCTCTGGGAGCTATGCAAAGCACTGGGGCATCCACATCTTCTAAACAACTTCCTTTCAAAGGTAAGACAAGACTTCAAACAAGGTCCTGGGCTGTCTGTTGGGGTTTTTATCAAGTGTACCTTTAGCTGCCTAAAGCTTAATAAAAATCTGCCTGGAGATGCTGTATTCATATTGAACCCTATCCATGTAAGAGAGCAGCTCTGGACTGCAGCCAGGAGCACCACAGGATGGTTTACTTCTCCTTGCCTGGTGAGGTGTACTCAGCCTGAAAGTGTTTTCATTTCTCAGCAGCTATGAGGAGCTGTTATCACAGAATGACAGAATATGCTGAGTTGAAAGGGACCCACAAGGATCATTAAGTCCAGCTCTTGGCCCTGCACAGAACCATCCCCAAGAGTCACACAAAGTGCCTGAAAGTATCATCCAAATGCTTCTTGAACTCCGTCAGGCTTGGTGCTGTGATCACTTCCCTGGGGAGCCTGTTCAGTGCCCAACCACTCTCTGGGTGAAAAACCTTTTTCTAATATCCAACCTAAACTGTTTCTCTGCTTTAAGCAGTTTCATCATCTAAGTAGAGATGAGAACACTGGTACAAATCCCTGAAAACAGGATTGATTGAAAAAAAAATTGTTCTACTACAGGTATAATCAACTGGTGGGAAGCACACCACTGACTACCTGCTATGGATATGCCTGGAAAAAATAGCATGAAAGAAGCTCTCATCTTTCTTGTATCTAGTTCCTCTGATATTGTTAAAGCAGACTCGTTATGCTCAGCATGTCTGGTGCTATGACCTCTGTAAGGGGCAGAAAAATGTTATGACCGTGTCTAGTGCTGACTTTCAAACATGCATGTTCACAAAGACAAGGATGGCACTGCTCCCAGGAGCACGGCACCAGGATGTTTCCCTGCGCTCTGTGGACCCCTTAAAGACCAATAGATTTATAGTAAACTACAAACTGTTTGAAGCTTGTCAAAATACCTGCTGTGCTATTTTAAACCCTGATCTAAAGTGGGACTTCCAGGGGAGAAAGGAGAATTTATTTATAGCATGTACATCTTAGAGTCCCATATAACAAGAACATTTGTTTTTCCTCAGGGTGCTTGAACAGACTTGTGTGGGTAAAGTTTGTTTGTTTGCTTATTGTTATAAATGATATTGAGCTGCAACCTAATGTTGGCAGAGTTGGCCATGTTGCTATGGGGAAAACGCCAAGAGACCCAAAGTTGCCTCTTAGTACAACACTAAAAAAATTGTTTCCAATACAAATAACACTTTTCTGGTTTCCTTTTACTCTTCCTCATTCAAGAGATTTGTGCCTGAATTACCTTGTTTTCCCAGAGATGACAGATATTTAACCTGAAGAGAATTTGCTAACAATGTATGTTACTTTACAATATGTTATTGGCTTATGTTGCAACACAGTGTTCACCAAGACAACATGGTGTGAAGTTACAGGTGATGATGTGACATGAGTCACGGTCTACCCCAAGAAACAACTCTCTCTTCCCTTCAAAATCAAATATCTGTCATTACTTAGGCTTAGTGTAAAGTATTTTAAGTTTTGATCTAAGCAGAAGGGAGTATATTCTGGTGGTGGTATTTTTTTTAATTTTAAAGGCTTCAGCTTAATTAGAGACACTTCCTGAGATTGCTGAGTATGTCTAACTTTTTCTTTAAAGATGATGTTGTATTCAGGTAGACTGTATGAGACTTGTCACATAATGCCAGTTGTTTGAAAGTTTTTGAACTTTGCTTGTAATTTCTTAAGAATTAATACATGAAAAACACATACACATCTGCTAATGAGGTGAGGCTGAAAAGTGTAAATTACATCAGACATTTATAAGTAGCCACATTATGTTTATTTACCCTTATATTCATATACCCTTGCAAAATAGGATCTCCCATTTCACCCACCTTTCACAGTGTTCAGTTAGATGGGGGTCTAAGGTACTCTTGGAGAAATATTTCCTTCACTGTTTGTAGCTACAGCCTGACCTGAAGATATTTGTGGATGCCTTGCACATATGCAGTAATGATATCCATGTATTATACTGCAGAGATTTCGGGTATATGTGGTCTTCTGCTTATTAGGCTGTCTCCCCAGGACTTACATTGAATTTCAAATCTTACATTTATCCAAGTAGCTACCATTTCATACCATAATAAATTAATGCTTGGTAATGACATAGCATTTTAAGCCATTAGACATTGCAGGATTGCAGGCAGAAGTCAGAAGCTTTCAAAGTTTTTATACTGGATATCCCCCATCAATATCTCTCGAGGAACTAACAATTACATCCTTGAAAGCTAGGGCAGATACATGCATCTGGGTTTGTTCTACTGATCAAAAAAAGAATCAGTGACCATATATTTTAGAAGACTATGTTTTTATGTGAACCCTGAGCTGTTAGCTTATGGCAATTCACAGGAATAAAAATAGTCTTTAGGGTTATGTTCCTAAACTTGCTTTTGTGCGGTATCTCATACACAATTAGACCAGAGGCTCTTGATGGAAGGTTTTATGACCCTTGGTTAGCATGCTCTAAATTTATTGCTTGAAAGGATTAATTAATTAATATGTGCAATAGCTTTAAAAGTTCTTGGCATTATTATAGTATATAGACTTGGAAAAATATGGAACTGGTAGTAGTACAAAATGATACCGAAGCTAAAATTTACAATCCTGGCAATTACTTTATGGTTATGTAAACTGAGTAAGCTGAAAATGAGATGAAACTGTTGGGGTGGTCTACTTGCTGGAACCAAGCTTCTTGGCTCTTAATGACTTTGCCCTTTCCATAGTGCTGAGCAAGGCTTGCATCCTGCAATGTAATTGGTTTCACTGGAAATACCTGTCAAAAAGCAAACTGGAAATAGGGAAAAGCCCCACATTTGTGTGTGCTGATATATTCCTATACACAATTAACACAATGCACTACGTGCTGGGAAGAGAGTTTTTTACTATGAAGTCATTGACTTGACTTTTTTTAACATATTCTTTAAAGATCTAGTCTCTAACTAGGAAATCGTTTTCAGCTAAATCTTTATGACCTTTTAATGAACTAAATATAAGAAATGAGAAGGCTGTGCACTATGCAATTGCTGTAACTAATCAACAGAAAGAACATAAATATAGTACTTGTACAGATCCTTCAGTTACTCAGCATGACTCAGGGTATGTTTACTTGATAGTTTTTCAACAAAAATTGCTTTCTCTGGTGATGTATCTTCCAGATTTAACCTCCTTACAGATGCTTCTGAGCATTTGCAGCTCCTGAGCACTCATTAACTCTGAAAGCTCCCCTATTCAGGAAAATTAGTAATGCCACCACCTTACCAGCACAGGAGTTCCAATGCTACTGGAGAGTGACTGGAGATACAAGAATGTATATGCCTTGAATATCAAAGTTTAGGCCTATGTCATATCAGAGATCAGACTGAATGACCCCAAAATCTCTCTCTCTAGACTACAAAGACAGGAAGCAATGAAACAAAAAGCCCACCAGGAGCAGCAACAAAATTGAATCATTATCCAAAGTCTTACAGTGACTGAACTGGCACCTAATGGAAAAGTGACTCTGTCCTGCCCAATGACCTCTGAGGATGCTTTTTGCAGCAAAAATGATCCACAACCCTTAACTGCAAATCCTGATTAATTTCAGCAACAGTTTTGTGGCTCGTGCTGTGGTTATAACATCTAGCAGAACAATCAAATTCCTTTAATAACCTAACTCTACATTATCAACTTTTAATTGGATTCATCCATCAGAAAGACTCCAGCAACAAGGCTGGTAAAGAAGGCTGGAACTGGTGGTAACAACCACAAACTGTACAGACCTTTCCTGCAGGGACACAGAAACTTCAAGACCCCCCAGACATCTGCTTTGAGCTTCCTTCCATGCAGTTATGCTGTGGACACTTATCAACTCTGTAGATTAAAGCCTGGCTGGACAGAGCTGGAACTGTGCTACAGGTTCGGGGGAAAATGGTTGCTGTGTTACAGAAACGCTGCTTGCAATATTAAGGTCACACCATCCTAATGTGATCCTGCTGCAGAGATGAACACGGACTCCGGAGCACTGCGTTGTGCTCTGCTGTCCTCAATGAACCAAAGGTGGTTTGCCCCGGGGGCTGCTCATTCAGCTGTCTGCTGCAGCTCGCACCAAATTAACATACAATAAAATCGAAAGATTCTTCCTCGACAAACAGCCTGCTGATTCATCTGTTGTTTCACTGTGGCGCTCTACTCATTATCACATTTGATTTCACTTGTACATGTGTTAATCATGAAAAATATACTCTCAGATCCTTGCTTTGGGGCATGAAAGGTCAGCAAAGCAAATAGGTGCTGCCTTCTGGGGCAATCAAAATATACCACGTAACATAAATTTGGAATGGCTTGCAGATGTTGCATAGTAGGGAGATAAAAAGATTTTAATTCTTGTTTAGAACTTGTGTTTGTGTGTGGGGTTTGGGTTTTATTTCTAATTTGCACAAGCATATTATGTAAAGAATTACTTACCATACATGAGCCTTTTCTCTTTTAATTTCCATAAATTCCTCAATATTAAAAGAATAATCATGTCCAGTCTAGGTACTAAGGGGTACTGTTTCCCAAAAAAACCCAGTTACTCAGATCATTAACCTGAGCAGAGATCACAGTAAGTGGCATCTTATGAGCACATGAGGAATTATTGAACTGTCACACTAGATTAAAAACTGAAGTTGTATTACTTGTTTCTATTCCTGTTCACACAGAAATAATTTTATTTACTATGCAATTTTAAAATTAGTTTGAGTTAATAATATGACATTCAAAAATTCTCAACAGTTGTGTTTAAACTGCTAAGACAAGTTTTCTTTTCTGGTGGCTTCCTAAGTTTAGCAATGTCAGCTGGAAAGACATAAATACAGTAGATCAAAGGATGGAACTTCCCTATAAATTCATCCTTTTTAGCAGCAAGTCAAGTCTTACTTAAGTAATGAAAATTACTGATAACTAAGATTCTCTTTTTATTAGTTTGTGATGAATTTCCAACAATATAAAGATCAATGTGGACAAAAAAAGATTTCCATTAAAGATGTTGCATCTATTCAGCCAATAATGCTTTTGCACTTCACGCTCTGTGGCAGCAGTTAATGACAGTGTTTCTAGCTGTCACCTACAGAATGTTCTAGGGGGGGAACCTGTGGGCACACTTCTCTAAGCTTCCAGCATCTAACTGCACCAGCTACAACATACAAACAAAGACGAGGGTGGAGACGTAACAAATAGTAAAAAGAAAGATGTAACATTAATAAGCATGTTTAGGGTTGCTCCTTAAGCCAAGAGACTCCCATAATATATCAGAGAAACATTAAAAGATTCTGAAGGTCTGTTTCAGGATGTGCCATTTCAGGTTGCCTTAACATCCCACATTTCTTAAAGGTCTTTTAAAAAGGTCAAGTTGGGAATTCATGCAAGTTTATTCCTTTTAGTTAAAACATAAAGTATGACAGTAAGTCTTCATTTGCTGGTTTTAGCAGTATTCTTGATGATCCAAATATTTATTTAGCAACAGTGCTCATGTGGTAGCACATGTAATCACCCCACCAATGCCTTGTTCTCAACTATTAGTTCTTAACTCCACAAGCTTCTAAATACCCTTCTCCCTGACTGAGATCCAGAATAAACTCCTGGGTAGGGTGGAACACAAACTATTGCTATTTTCATGGCAATAAGGATGTAATTTAACTTACATAAACAAATGAGACAAGGCATATGAACTATATTTATTTAATTCATACACAAGGAATACAACAAGGAATATAAGAACATCTCCTTTACATATGTATTTAAAATTCTTTTTAGGTATTTTAATTTTAAAACTTAACATTCAGTAAGAAAGTATACTATCAAAAGCCAGGTTTGAAGACCAGGTAGGAAGTATTCTTACACTGCTACTTGACAGATTGTCATGTGGGAATGTTTAAAACCACTTTTTTTCCAGCATAAAAGTCAGGAAAAAAATCCTTTTCTGTAATCTCTTGTGTACATAGTTGCAATGTGTTCTAGCTGCCTTTTAATAAATGTTATATTTTAAGATGACAAGAAATTGAAACCTAAACTTTTCCTGCTACTCAAAGTAACACAGGCTTTGCCACAGGAATGCATTAAGTATAGTTCTTCTACTTTGAGTTGGTATTTTCAAAATGCTGTATGGGACATTTGCTCTGGTTAACTGTTCTTAACATAATAAAAAACATGCTCATCAGAGCATAGCAAAATGCTCTTTTAACTGTTTGATGAGCTGCTGTGTATCAACATGGCCTGGAAATGCTTCTTCTGACTTCTGAGCAGCTGTGTAACTCCTCTGAAGATCTCCAACCTGTAAGAAACACACAAAAAACTTTTGAAAATCCAAGCACTGCATTGTTTATGTCATGTATTCTGTGCATTCTGTGCAGTACATTTCTGATGCTCATGGATGTTTAAACCTAGCTTAAGAGCAAACAGAGGTCTTAAGAGCAAACAGCGTTAGTATAGAGACTTTTGAACTCAGGGTTACGTCCCACTTACATCAAGGGATGAGAAGAAAAAGATAGACATGTGATTTTAATGGGAGGGATGCTTCAAGACAGCAACTTTACATATCCCATTTCACCCGACTCTTGGAGAATGGACAAGGTACACACCATGCCCAGAGCTCGAAGTAAGGAGGAATAAAAAATAGAAGTTTTGCTTTTAAACTTCACAAAAGTGCTGTTGTATATATGAGAAAAACACAACCCATAAGGCCTCTGTAAAAACTGCAACTACAGTGATTTTCTGCTTCCTCACAATGTTAGAGAACTGATGTTGCTCCTCTGCTCCTTTTATAAGTAATTGTTCCCTACTTAGGGAACTTAATTTTTTCCCTAAATGGCCATGATTTTTTGGAAAGATGAAAAAGAAAGCATCTCAGAAAGTGGGTTCAGCAAAAAAGAATCCAAATGTTTGGGAACACATCTAGTAAAAGTGATAACTCCTGGATGGAAAGGAAGGAGATATGGACAGTCAGAAGGAGGCCTTTGTTGCCTGTGTATCAGCCAATGCAGGGTTTCAGTGCAGCAACAGTTCTCTGAAGGAGAAGAAACCATGGTCCTGGCCAGCGAAGTCATGCTCTGTAAAGCACGGCCTTACATCAAATCTAAGGATTGCGTTACCCCACTGTATCAACACCTGGCTGATGTGGCTGTCTGTCTTCTCCCATAACCTATGAGGGTTCTTTGTGCAAAAGCTACGCAACAAGACATTTGCAGACTAGGATTTACTCCTTAACTGGTAGGTAAAATATGCAATTATTCACAACCCTCTTATGTTTCACAATGGAGAGGATATGCTTACAAATTAATGGGTTGTTCTTTCTTGACGCGTGTACTTTAGTATCTGTAGGAGTTGAGCTGCCCACACAACAGAGAATAACAGAATCTTGAAGGTGTAGGCACAAGCAAAGAAGCAATTTTTTTCTTGTGAAAAATGTAAGGACTTATACAAATTCTCCTTATTATCAGTAATGTTGCGCACTGTTAATACAGTGGCTTAGACACTCTGAATGAAATAAATTATTAACACAAAAAATTCAAAGGTTGTAAAGCTGAAGAACTGACTTTCCTTTTGAAATCAGTAAGATCATGGCATAAATAAAGGGTATTTTTTCTATAATTACTGATAAATCATATGATACTATTTCACTTCACATTCTGAAAAAGCCAATGACCGTAAAGACTGTAGAGTTCTGTAGGAATTGTTAATGAATTGTTCATCTTCCAGGCATTTGGAAAATTAAAAAGTTACTTTATAGCTAATTGGCCTCATTTATTCTCAAAAGCACACTGGAATGACTACTTTGACACACTTCTCAGTATTAAAATGAAAGCACAACTTACGTTTTCCTTGAGTTTGTGCAGTCTTCATTCTTTTATCTTTCCTATCTGGAATTCTCAGTACTAACAATAAAAACCCGCCTGCCTCACCAAGACTCATTTTTTAGATTACAAGAACAGGACAGTGCATTACCTTCTCTGAGAGTATGGCAAAATTGAAATGAGGCTCATACATATGAGGTGCTAAAGATGAAGCAGTCTGCAGCAAAGCTCTCGCCTACACAGAGAAATAAAAAAATAATATAGTGAAATATTAATAATTCTTACAAAAAAATCACCCTGTGTTTTCTTTAGTAGGCATTTACTAAGAAAGCCATTTTTGACATGGTTACACCAATAGTGTAGGCATAATACAGTTGAATAGCATTGAAATTAATAAAGACTCTTGGCTGAGTCAGAAAAAAACATATTGGGACATACTCAGTAAAGCAATTCAATTTTAAACACTGAAGAGAATATACTAGGTATATTAAATAAAACAAGTATTTAAAGAACATGCCACTGTATTTATCAGTTGTTTCCGACACTACTGTCTTAAGCATCCCTGAAAACATAAATTTTATCATAAAAGACAGCTTTTTTTATCAAAAAGACAGCTTTCACATTCAAAACTTTTAATAAAATCAGCCTTTCTTTCCTGACTAGTAAAATAGTGGCATAAAAAATTAAAAGAAATTAAGTATCAGGGTGTATATTTTCATTCTGTAAATCCAATATAAAATTAAGGTCAACTTGTGAATGCTCCTACTAGAAAATGGAGAATTTAGCAGGGAAGAAACCAAAACTTTTAAAAACAAAAGTATCTGTAAACTGCTTGAGAAGGCAAAGTTAAGAATCTATTAAAACTCTGAAAAATCTGAGTACATGTAATGGTACTTATGAAAGAACATTGTGAAACAAAATCCAAGATAAGCAAAACACCTTCACTTTTTTAAATTCTTTTTGGCACAATTTATCACCATGATGATCCTGATTTGTAATTATGGATGTGATACAAATAGCAAATTGAAAATTTTAAGCCAAAAACTAGGGTAGACAGGAAGCGACTCTAACAGAAAGGTTCTGCAGTGCTAGTTATTAGCAATCACAACTTCCACAACTTAAAAAATACAACTCAACAACTGCAGAACAACCATAAAGCTTGCTTGACTTTGATGATCCATTTGGACAAGCCTAAGAATGAGGAGTTTAATGGTTACAGTGAAACATGCATAACAGTTATCCATGTTTTCTGCCTGTAACAGTAAGTTAGACATGCATATGATACCTCAACCTCAGAGAAATGACATGTTTGTTGAATAGCAGAGGGCCAAATGAAGCATTCTGCTTAGGCTGAGATTCAACACTGACCTGTTCAATCTGACCTTTTCTCATTTCCAGCACAGCTAGGTTGTTGTAAGCTTCTGCATAGTCGTTGTTGTTGACTAACGTTAGCTTGAAACACTGGTAAGCCAGATTCAGGTCTCCTATCCCCTAAAAATAAGACTGTGTTTTAACGTGTGAAAAGATTGGCAACACCATGCATCTGTTTTGTTGTCTATAGTGTCTTTTCACCCATATGTACTAACATGGAATGCAAATTACAATAAAAACATACTGATCAGAAGCATATGTGCTTTCTTCCCAGACCCTCTCATTTTTTTCTTATTCTTTCTCTAGACAGAATCATAACATGCCCCAAGGGATATTCGCTTCATCTAATTTAACTTTTAGATTACTGAAGTGTCTTCTAAAGACTATGCTATCTGCTACTGTCTATAGCAGGGTAAGATGTCTCCAGAGAGGAAGTCATCTTGAGTCTCTGTCTCTAAACATATTTTAAAAAAGAAGATAAAAATTAAGGGAGATTCATTTCTTGGATGGAGCAGCTGAACAGTACTTTAGTGTTATGAATGACACTGATACAGCATCAAAAGTGATAAGTGCTAAAAGATACAGGCACAAGAGTTCAAATTTAAATGTTTTAGCAGTATAAGTTACTGTGTTTATTCCAGTTGCAATACAAGCAAGATGAACAGTTGGGTTTCTCTCTGACTCAAGTTAAATCATTATAAGAAATCATTTGAAGACAATTCATATTAGAAAGCTGTCAAAACTTTATTCAGCAAACTAATTCTGGGCATGCAGCTAAACAGAAATCTAACACAACTTCTGGAAAAACACTTGCAAAAATGGGCAAAGAATGAAAATTTGTGTAGAAATTTAACAAAGTTTATCACACTTGCTGCTGAATGTGTATTTTTATGACAACAGAATCGGTCTAATGCTCCATGTAACACAAATAACAAGTCCCAGAAACATATCTTGAATTCAATTATTTTTTGTCAGATTATCTTGTATTGTAGCCAAGGTCTTCAAAGCCAGGTACATGTTGCAATTTTTTAGAAAGATGGGAAGGTTAAAAACAGTGGAGAGTGAGCATCTTTTAGCTGTCAAAAGCCACATTCTGAAAAGTTTTTTTCTTTTGCTGCCTCTTCTCTGCTGAAGTGCAAATAAAATTCCATCTGTACTGGACTTTATTCTGTACACTATTGGGTTTTGCATTTCCAAGTAGGGAAATGACTCCTTCCTAGTTATTTTTTTTACTTTTTTTTCCCCAATTGTATTTATTCAGAAAGATTAATATTTTTCATACCACAGCCACGTGTCCCAAGTTGTACCACACATCTGCTGTTTCCTCCTCATTTTCAGCCAAAAACAGTGCCCGTTCAAATGAAGATAGTGTCATATCATATTGCTGGGCATAGAAGCAACAGAGGCCCAGATTGTTAAAGAGCTGGCAGTTATAAACACCCATCTGCAGGAGTCGTCTAGATTGAAAGAAAATATTTGTTTCATTTATGTTTTTGAGTAATTTCAAATAAGAGTTCTACCCTAAAAGACAAGTTCTCACTTTCTCTGAGAGGGCGTAAAAAACAAGTGTTACACTCTTACACTTGGCAGTTTCATGAAGGGCAGTGCAGGACATTTTTTATTAGAATCAAAGCCGTGCAAAACAGTCTGTGTAAATTAGTAACTTCTGTCTTTTTGACTGGGTCACATGATCTGACTTTACTGTACAACAGAGCTGGACACAGACTTTCTCCATTTCCTCTTTCCAATCCCTTGACCTCAATCAAGCTGTAATTCACTGCAGTGACTTTTCATAACTCTTCACACTTCAATTTTTTGCTTGATTCCCTTGCATCCTTCAGTGCTGCTTTAATTAGTAAGAGTACATCTTGATGTGAATCTACATTAATCTTACATATGAAGCATAACTCAGATTTTGATTCAAATTGATGTTGTTTAATGTGTCTTTTACAATGGAGCTATATTATAAAAATTCTGTTAATACTTACAGGAAAACCAGAAACGCTTTGAGGACCAGGGAAAACAGGCTGTTGTCTGCAGCATGACTGGGAGTTCTTTAACCTAAAGCATAAGAGCTCAGGTCCAACAGAAATGAGGTGGTAGTGCTTTTAGTGGCTTAATTTGTTCATAGACTTAAGAACACGAGTCAGGCTCCTTTGCACTCTTGAGTGTACCGAAATAAAAAGCAAGCAGCACTGTTTAACACTATGTTTTCATTGCTTTCAGTAAAACATGCAGGAAGCCCAGCCCGCATTCAGGTCAGGGATTTTGTGGTCACAACTCCTGGTCACTTCAGGTGAAATTTTTCAAGATTACTCTTTTTCAAAGGGCAAAATAGGAAGTCCTTATGCCGCTAGGATGCAATTGAAGCTGAGAGTAAGATCCACTGTTCTCAAGCTCCTTCATGCTGTGAAGGAACTTTACTTGTGTATTAGCTGAATAACTGTTTTGATAATCTCTGTTGACACTTCTATATACTCCTCATGTAATGATGACAAATTTTTAAGAAAATGATGTAATTATCACTGGATGAGAAGATACATAAGGTGATATTTGTCCAAATGCTCATTCATCCTCCCATGCCAATCTCCTAATTTGTTTTTCCTACCAGCAATACAAAAATCAACCCCTTATATTACCCTCCCACACATTTAGTTCCCCTCCCTCCCACTTTCCCTCCCTCCCTCCCTCCCTCTCCACAAGTGTAGATACCTGTAAAAACGTAGAGCTATTTCGGGCTGGTCTGAATAAAAATGGTTACTGCCAATGCACGCAATGGCTTCCACATGAGTATTGTCTTGTTTTAGGACATCTTTATAGTACTCTGCAGCTGAGGAGATATTGTTCATTTCCTATACAATTGGACAAAAATTCCAGTTACTTCTACTGCTTATCATCTATTTTTATCATAGAACTTATTAAAATGTCAATCTACAGAGTGCTTTACCTATGTGCTGTATAATACCTCACAGAATCACAGAATATGCCGAGTTGGAAGGGACCTACAGGGATCATCAAGTCCAACCCTTAGCCCTGCACAGGGCCATCCCATGTAATATACCTGAGGGTATCATCCAAACACTTCTTGAACTCTGTCAGGCTTGCTGCTGTGACCACTTCCCTGAGGAGCCTGTTCCAGTGCCCAACCACCCTCTGAGTGAAGAACCTTTTTCTAATATCCAACCTAAACATGCCCTGACAAAAATCCAACCATTCCCTTGGGTCCTGTCACTGGTCACCACAGAGAAGAGATCAGTGCCTGCCCCTCCTCTTCCCCTTACAAAGAAGTTGTAGAGTGCTCCTCATACGGCTTCCCCTCAAGGCCCTTTACCATTTTCATTGCCCTCCTTTGGACACCCTCTAATAGCTTAATATCTTTCTTATATTGTGGTAGCCAAAACTGCACACAATATTCAAGGTGAGGCCACACCAGTGCAGAGCAGAGAGGGACAGTCCCCTCCCATGACTGGCTGGCAATGATTCGCCTGATGCCCCCCAGGACACGGTTGGCCCTCCAGGCTGCCAGGGCACTGCTGACCCATCGACCAGGACCCCCAGGTCCCTTCCTGCGGCACTGCTTTCCAGCATCTCATTCCCCAGTCTGCACAAAGATCCAGCACTGCCCCATCCCAGGTGCAGAATGTGGCACTTTCCCTTTCTGAACTTCATGTGGTTGGTAATTGCCCCATCCTCTAATTTTTTGAGCTCTCTCTGCAAGGCTTCCCTGCCTTTGAGGGAGTCAACAGCTCCTCCCAGTTTTGCATCATCTGCAAACTTGCTTAGTTTCCCTTCCAGTCCTGCATCCAAGTCATTTTTGAAGATGTTGAAGAGCACAGGGCCTAAGATGGAGCCCTGTGGAACCCCACTAGTGACAGGTCATCAGTCTGATGTTCCCCCATTCACTATTACCTTCTGTTCTTGACCTGTGAGTTGTAACCCCCATTCCCCATCTCCCTGCACCACTGAGGAGGGAGGAGGGAGAGACTGGAAAGGAGAGAGGGATGGGGGAAAGTGTTTTTAAGATTTGTTTTATTTCTCATTATCCTGCTCTGATTTTGATTGGTAATAAATTCAAGTAATATCCCCAAGTCAAGTCTCTTTTTCCCATGACAGTAATTGGTGAGTTATCTCTCCCTGTCCTTAACTCATGAGCTTTTCGTTTTATTTTCTCTCTTCTGTCCACTTGTAGAGGGGAGTGATAGAGCAGCTTTGGTGGACACCTGGCATCCAGTCAGGGTCACCCCACCACACACATGCAATAGGCACTTGCCACTTCTTGCACAGTGTCTGTGGTACACAGAACTGTGCAGTCAGTTTCCCAGTATGGTAACACAGAATACACTTACTTCCCCAGTCAACACCTCAATTATTTTCAATGCTTTGTAAATCAACTTATGAATTATTCTGTACAAAAATGAGAATATAATTGCATATGAAGAATTATTATGTGTCTTTGTAAACAGGAATCATGAATTTACCAAAATTTGTACTATCTAGGATACGCCAGTTAGGACAACCATATTGTATAAAAATATATGCTTGGATGTGTGCTACTTGGAAGATGAATTAGGGTGAACTCATTGCTGTAAATGATGGCACACTGTTTCTGATGAGTGCAAGGCCCAGAGAACCCTATCCCAAACCGCAAAAAAGATCAACCTCACTTCTGTGTTTAGAAAGGAATAACGTGTACCTGTGTGCTGTAGATACACTGTGCTCTCAACATAACTAAAGAATAAGCTTTTGTTTAACCTCAGCAATTTATTTAGCTATTACAAAATGGATTTTTGGTGATAGTACTAAAGCAGTCTCTTTAAAAATTATGCTTTTTTTTTAAACCAAAAAAGCTCTTCCTACTATAAAAAGTTAGTGATAGTGAAGAAAAGCTCTGATTAAGATGGCTGATGCACATATTCCACTTGGGAGTATAGGTAATGAGAACAGCCCTCTGTCGCAGTACAAATCTTTGCTAATGAAGCTATAATCCTGCAATCAGGTGTCAGTGCAAAACTAGATCCTATCAACTATATGCTGCTCTTTAATAATTCCTTAAAGGGTTATGCAATGTTATATATGGTTCTGCAAAATAATATCCATATTAATAACTGTTTAACAATTCAGAAAGAAAAGCCTCCAAAAATTATGCAGCTGTTTTCTTCCTTGCTGAAGGACAAAAAGGATTTAATATGAAAATGGATTAAAGCTTAGGGGTTAGATGAGAATGATGAGAACAGGATAGAATGCCAAGTATGAATGTAGACCAAAAAAACCCATAAATTCATGACTTGTTTAAAACACTTGTTCTGGAATAGCATCATTACCAACTTTCAGTGAAAACCAATAATAAGTCCACTGTTTGACATGAAAATACACACTTTAAAAATACAAAATGCATGGTTACCAAGTTAAAATGAAACTACTTTAAAACTAATCCTACTTAAAATGAAATCTACTTTCTAAATAAAAAACATTCACATTTAACTGTTCTCACTGGCTTAAGAAACCAATGGTTTCATAGTGCTAATAATAACAACATAGATGAGTAAACTATTTTGCTGATTGATTCTGCTAGCAGGCTGTTGGTGACTTGAGCAGTTTTAGTGTACAATGAAACATATATAAACTAGCCTCAGCTACATGGACGACACCTGGACCACTTGGCTCAATGTGCTTCTGCATGCCAAGGGTAAATGGGATCTCACCAGTGTGATTAACTGTTGAAATCAATAAGCCTGCGAGGCTCCTCTGATGTTACTTCAGTGTCTTTGTGTAAATTTACCTGCTTTGCATTAGTGGTACTGAAAATCAGCATAGTTAGTTTTTGATGATCTTACAGTTATATTCAACTTATTGGCCCCTTTTTCTAGCTCAATGTCATGGTTTAGCTGGTTCTTGGAAACCAGGCAGGAACTTTTTCCTTTCCTCCTGCCCACTGCGTGCAGAGCTATCAAGTGAGAACTTAAGAGATACAAAAGAACTGGCCTGGCTGGCTAATGGCTCAGAACTTAGTCTCCTAGGAAACAGGGGAGATAAGGGGCTGCACTTTACTTTTTTCTCTCATCTCCTGGGAAATGGGGGGAGGAGTTTTTGGGCTGGTGGTTCCTGTGGCTCACGACCTGCTTACCAGTTGCAGATCCTGCTCCAACTTTTTTTTTTCATCAGAGAGGAGCTGGTTTTTTTCTGGAAGTTTCTTTTTTTAATTTATTTTTATTTTATTTATTTTTTCCCTTACCCATTCCAGTTTGTTTTTTCCTGGCGGTGGTCCTTGTGCACACCAAGGGGAGAGAGAGGACTGTGCAGAGCAGTTTGACCAGCTGAATGGAGTGAGTTTTCTTTTTTTTTTTCTTTTTTTATTTTCTGGCACAGGACATTACAAGTTCTGCATCTCCAGTGACCCAACAGCACCCCTTGTTGACTGTGGTTGGAATTGCACCAAAGGGCCCAAACTGAACTGTTTACTTTTTTACTTTGCTTGTTCATTGGTTTGTTTTGAAGGGGATTCTTTGTGAGTATAGGAATATTGTTTGGTTGTTTTACTGGGTTTTTTTCCATGTTTCTGCCAATACACAAATACCTTTTAATAAAGGGCTATTATTTTTCCTTTTCCATAATTTGTTTTCCTTCAATCGGAGCCTCTTAATTTCGGATAATTGCTTAGAGGGAGGAGTTTGTGTCTTTTCTCATAACTCATCCTCAGCAAAAGACCTGTGTCTCATTTAAACTGGGACATTCAAGCACCTAAATTCGGACACTATAAGGATTGTAAAGTGGGTGCATACCTCGTAGATTCTGGCAATTCCACAAATAAGGGTCACTTCTCCAGGAAATCGATCTAACCCTTGCTTGAAAAGGTTCAAAGCTGTTACAGGCTGATCCAAGCGCAAATATACCTAAGCAAATAAAAAGCATATACACATGTTAAATGTCTGATTTTTACACCTATATGCTGTTTAACATGGGAGAGAAATAAAAGGAATGACACCTCCATTATTCATGCAATAAACCATTAGCTGAGATGATGAATAATACTGAGAAAATAATGGAGTGAATACTGAATAAATCTGTCTAATGAAGATAACATAGCTTTGTTTAAAATAATTAAATTTACATACATAGCATCGATACATTATTAATTAATTTGAACATTACTACTAAAAAAATCTGGTTATCTGTTATCATACCAAAACAATATACTTTGACACTGAGGTAAAGGTATCACCTTGAATATCGCCCTGTTTAATATATGTTTAAAAACTTGTGCTTAGGCTTGAAAGAACTGGATCTTCAAGTCGGTAGTGCTGGAATACCAAAATGTTTTACTTAGTCAAATAAGACTGCACTGCACAGAGCACTGACACTTTCAAGTTTCCTTACTGCTCTATCAATCTCTCATCACAAACAATAAAATCCTACAGAAAGAGGGCAGTTTTGCCTCTGTGATTTTGGCTTCTGTGTTGATTATAAAAATGTGTAATGTGGATAATAATTGTGTGAGAACTGGACTCCAATGTGTTGCAACATGTTGATAGAGACCACTCCTGCAGCTGTCTGAGAGTACCAGTGTAAAGGTCTCCTGTTGTGGGGTATGGTAAATACAGCTACAGAAAAGGGAAAAACGCTGCACATACGCTTTGGGAAACTAGATGGCTAGAATGATTAATTTGTCTTCCACTGAGTGGAAAAGGGTTCTGAGTTGATACTACTAAAACAGAGAAAGAATCTGTGACTGGTATCCTGACACAAACATTTTGTGATGAAATGTAAGAAAAATATTAATGTTAACTGAACACTTGAGAAACCTCCAAACATGATTTCTGCTTTTGCCCTTGAGCTTCATGGACTTCTGACTGCCAACAACCATAATTGCCTTTTTTTTTGCAACTCTATAGATATATACAGTTGCAGACATTTGCAAAGAATTCTTTCCTATGACCACTCAATGACATTCTTAATTGTCAAAGTGCTGCCGACTGTGAGTGCCTTCCAAGCAAAGGGACTGCCATTTCAAGCTGATCATTAGCAAAATGAAAAAAATACAAGCACTTTTTACACTCATTCTGCTAATGTCACTTGCATTTCCTGCATTAAGCTAGAAAACTAATGTCTTCTTGTGAAAAGCAATGAAAGAGTGAGGGGTTTGGAGAGCAGAGTACTTAGTAGACTAGAACTGCACTAATTACATCAGGAAAGGGGAAACTCCCCTAAATCTGTTCTGTTTTATATTTTTATGTTTGTTTATGAAGTTTCTGAGTATTAATGACTCAAATCTGTTCTATTGCTTTATCTGGAGATTCACCTCAAAGAACCACTCACTAAAGATGCTAAAACCACAAAGCCACAGTACGTACTACTGTGTAATTCCCATATCCAATGTCTTATCACACTGTCCAACATCTCTGCAGGCTATAGAGCTGCTATCTACATAAGTGACAAAAGAAATTAATAAAATGGAGGGACAATTTCCACCTACGTGCAGTTGCTTTGGGGAGACCTGCTTTCTAAGAGTACTACAGCTATAGTTATTAAGGTTTAGATGTTAAACAGATGGATAAGCAGAATGGCTCCATTTTCTTTTTGGTATCTCTCTTATTTCTTGTAAAAATATCCCATTTCTAACCCTGCTAGGTCATTAAATACTTTTTAACTTCTCAGCAGTCCTGACTTCTTTAAATGCTTCAATTTTTTTATTTTTCTTTTGCTGTTTTATCTTTTAATAAATTACATTTCAAAGGAGAGACAGCTTTCAAAAAATATTTTTTAAAACCCAGATAGCTGCTGCAATAATGAATATAAACAAAACTAACTAGTACGGTAGTATCAGTCTGTTCACAACAGAACTTGATGCAATTCTATTATTTTTTAATGGCTGCTTAACTCAAGTCTTATCTTTCCAATTCTGTCAGACTGAACCATATCTCAGTGCCTTAGTCTATTGCCTGTTCACTGACAGTCATTAAATCATGTTGTGCAGTGTTTTATACTTGAGTGAGCTGGTCTGTGGAGTGGGAGGTGAAGGTTCAAATACAGCTCCCATCTGAGCTAGTAATGATGCAGGTGGATGCACATCTCCCATAACAAATTGGTTTGTTAATCTAATTACTCTGCCAATTTAATCATTCTGTGTAGCTCATGAAGCGAGTCCAGAGGCAGACCACCAAGATGATTAGAGGAATGGAGAACCTCTCCTACAGGAAAGGCTAGGAGAGTTGGAATTGTTCAGCCATGAAAAGAGAAGGCTTCAGGGTCACCTAATTGCAGCCTTCCCGTAAGTGATGGGAGCCTACAAGAAAAGTGGAGAGAGACTTCTTACAAGGGCCTGGAGTGACAGAACAAGGGGGAATGCCTTCAAACTGAAAGAGGGTAAGTTTAGATTAGACAGGAGGAGGAAATTCTTTATTGTGAGGATGGGGAGTGCCCAGAGATGTTGTGGATGCTCCATCCCTGAAGTGTTCAAGGCCAGGTTGGATGGAGCTCTGAGCAACCTGGTCTAGTGGAAGGTATCTCTGCCCATGGCAGAGGGGTTGGAACCTGATGATCTTTGGCATCCCTTCCAACCCAAACCATTCTGATTCTATGATTCTATGTGTTTGCAGAATGACTCCTGGTAGTGACATAGATCTAAAATTACTAAGTTTAATTGAGTAAATAAATGCCAAATGCAGTCTCCAGACAGCAATGATGATCATTTCAATACAAAATGTAAATTTCTCAAGAAATATAAATTACTCGTCACAATATGAATATCTGAATTATCCACTAGTAGTGACGACTTTTGGACAGGCCTCTGACAGATGGCTTAAAACAGGGAGCTGATAAAGAGCAACTGATTTCATCTTTTTCTAGGACAAGACAAAGAAAAATGCAGTTTTAATTTTTCACAGGCCACCTTTTCTTGAATGTCTTGGAAAATGTTTAGAATCTTATGCTTCTCTTGGTAAACAAGTAGTTCTGAGACTCAGCTATGCACTTGGCCTTTTAAAGCTTTTAATGCCTTTATTTTGACAGAATATTCCCTGTTTCAAGGTCTCTCTGCTTCCTTTAAGCTTACTTTGTTTTGATTTTGCTTGTGAAACCAGTATTTTGAGCTTCACTCTATTTATGGATTTATTGCATTAGTTTCCTAAGAGACCATATATAGCCATGTTGTTCATCATACTGGAACTCCAATAATTTTTTAGCTATGTAATTCTCCTCGGAGTTCAGAACAAAGAATCCAGTAATGTAGGAGATTTTTTTTTTTTTAATCTTATTTCTGAAATCTGGAAACTCCAAAATAATTTTGTAAACTATAGACTTTCATTGCAACTGTTAGCATGCATTGCCTCAGGTCTGTACAGAGATCATACACTTTTAAACACAATGGTGTATCAAGTTCAGTACTGGGCTCTTGTGCTGTATGGACTCTCAGGCACAGTCTGGAATTTCACTTCATTCTTAAAGAAGAAAATCTATGACTTACTTTTGCCAAATACAAGATTGTATCAACCATGTCCTGCTGCTTGAGAGCTGACTTAAATTGTTTTTCGGCTTCACGATATAATCCCAACCTAAAGAGACAATAGATACATATAGAAGGTACTTGTTTGTTACTCGCTCTTCTTAAAAAAACCTTATTAAATAATGAAGCAGTGCACCCTAAACCAAATATGAACTGCCCAAAAGCACACTTTAAGACCACATATCTGTGTGCATGTTACAAAAAACATGCTGTTATACACATTAAGAAAACAAAACTATGAAAAAGACAAACCCATGAAATTTGGGTTGTACATGCAGCCTTCTGGTAATAAGTGAATAATGATGTACTTGTTTTCATAGGACTCCCTCCTGGTATTAGAAGGGACAGTAGAAAATCAGCAATTAAATTCATGTCTCAACCTCTACCCATACTGTTTTGGAATATGGCAGAGAACACACAGGTACTCTCCACTATGCATGTACCTCACAGAAGTCTGTTTCATCTCAAAGACATTTCTTTTGCAGAGTCAAATATTTTGCAGTAATCTATAAATGCTACTTAAGCTACAAAATTAAGAGGAGTGTGCCATTTCAACAACAGCAAAAAGGTACCCTTTCTCATATGCAAATTGCCTTTTGTTTCCTTCAGCCAAAGGGCACATATACTCGCTGAAGAAACAAAACAAACAGAACAAGCCAGCTAAAGCAAAGAAACATAGTTGGAATGTAAGGTATTTTGTGATCCTGGAAGTACAGTGTATCTGTTTGGATGCTTTAGTCTCTGTAACACTATTCAAAAAAATCCTGAAAGTAACAAATGACCTCTAAGGTCATGTATTGTGTCTATATGGCGAGGTTTCGGTATCTGGGGGGCTACAGGGGTGGCTTCTGTGAGAAGCTGAAGCTTCCCCTATGTACCTATTTTCTCTCCCCTGCCCAGCTGAAGAGGGATGTGAGAGATCAGCTTTGGTGGATACCTGGCATCCACCACAGTTTAAAAAAAAAAAAAATTCAGTCTGATCTTCTAAAGAATGTCAAATAAAGGTTTAGGATAGTGATAAATATCCTTAGTTTGGCCATCTAAAAAGAAGCAGTAGTTTCAAGCTAAGATACAATATGGAATTTTAAAGGGCTAACTGCTTTGTATTATCAATACAAGAATTGCTTACAGAATTGAAAAGATTGCAGATTCTGCTTCATTTTTTTAAACCCCAATATAGTGTTCATACAAATTCATTGTAAAAAATGAAAGGGGGAACTGCCTCAGTACTTGCTTGAATTATCCAGGAACAGGATTGTATCAGGAGGAGATTCTCCTGGTTTGGTAGAACTGTTACTATCATAGCTATATCTTCAGCAATCACTCCAAACTGCTCACCACAAGTTTGTTCCTCCCTGTTGTTTCCATTCTTTCCTCTAAGAGATGTATGGCTGCACAGTGTCGGGGTACTCATAAGTCATTTTTATCAGATGCTTGGGCATGAGGTGCCAGCCCTGAGGCCTTGGCATCTTTGGAACTGATACTTGTTTGTCAGTGTACTTCTGGCAGAGACTGTCTGACATGAATATTTTATTATGTATTATTTCGTCAATCTGAAGTCCTCATCGACAGTTAATTTCTCAAACTAATATTGTAATATTTATTTTGTGTAGTCTGTTTTAACAATAGTTCTTCACATTTATTGACTGACTTTTCAAATAATGATTTTAAAATACATTAAAAAAGGCAAAGTTGCAACTAATTAGTTACTTAAAGGTACTCAGTGTTGATACCTTTATCTCAAGTAGTTATCTCCTTGAATATTAAAGGAGATTTAACTATAAGCACAGAGCTCTCCAACAAAACAAGAGCTATTTCTCAGTGCTCGGCTTGTGCAACACACCCAGCAGTACAGGTCCTGAACTCGTATTCACTCATCACAGAAGAAATGGACAATGGCTTACCTATAGTAGCACTTTCCAATTTGCACTTTCCACCACCAGTCCTTGAATTGTGCGTGCTCAGTGGCAAGGGCTGCCAAATCTAGAGCCTTCCAAAACAAACCCATCATCTTAAAATTAATACCATCACTGTTTACACAAAGAATAACAGCACAAAGTGAACAATGTAAAGATTTTTGTAAAAAGAAAATTTTGAACAAAAACTCTGGGTAAACTTTAGGTGGAAGCACTGCTTTACGTTTATTACTTTTATAGTTCAGTCCATAAAACAGCTGAAAGGATTATCTGTCCCTCTAAAAATATGCAATCCAAAGAGGTTCTTCTAATTCTAAGAGAAAATAGACAATCGATTTGATCAGACTCCTGCAGTGCTGCTTCAGAATAGATTATTTGTTTAAGCCAACACACTTTTTCCAAGCTTCCCAGCATTGTTCACTAAAAGGTGCTAAAACCAAGTAAAAGTACTGTAGAAATTATCATCTCATTGCTAATATTATGTTGCCTCCACTTCTGGAAAGAAATTCTCAGATATGCAGAGTAAAACATATTTCTTCCTTTACAAAGACTATAATGTAAAGAATTATTTTACAGAAGAAATATCTTAAGGAATATATACATATTGAAGATGGTGGAGGTCTAAAATCTCTTTTGTCTGGTATACTGGAAAAGCAGGTATGCTCTGATCAACCACCACAGCCAGAATCTATGGCTTTTCATATTTAAGCTTTAATTTCAAAATCTGTATTAAAACAAATTGATGTGTGTTTTGTACCACAATCTACCATAGATGCACTTGTTAGCATTTATTTTTTTATTAATTCCATTTTTTCTCAGAACATATCAAAGCCATGCTATATTTGTTATACTTTAGGGATATCATCAGAAATAGTCTAAAAAGACCTAATGCCGTGTTTGTATAACAAAGAGCTCACCTTTCTGTTTGTTTGTTTTCATAAACATTTTGCAGACCACAGGAATCAGAACCTTGCTATTTATCAGGAACAATGAGTAAAAGTTCTGTGCACTGGTCACTCAGTAGCAGAGGAACAAATAACTCCCAGGAAAAATTAATCTGAACACTTGAAATGCTGTAAGAGCCCAGCATAGTCACATCTACCCCTAAGTTTGATTCCTGTTCTTCCTGCTAGCAAAATGAGGCTGCAAGTAATCAGTGGGCTTAGATCTGACATAGTGCAGGAAAGTCACTGGAGCTATGACAACTTAGACAAATTGCTATATTTTGGCTCTGTGAGAAAGAATAATTTGTTTTCTGTAGCAGTTCGGGATAAGGAGTTGTCTCGATGCTGTCCCAAAGAGAAGGAGACAGTTGTCATTCCCTGCCTCTGAGATAGGAAAGAGAAAACTCAGGGAAACTTCCAACTCTGAATTCACTGCTTCTTCCAGTTAGGTGGAATCCTCGAAGACCTTAGATGGCAGTTCTTATCTTGATTGCCCTTTGTTTCTTAACGGCTTTGCAAATTGCACAATAGGGCTTTTGGAAGCTACAACTGTTACGGAGAATAAACTTACTTCAAGACAGAAATTGTTGGATTCCCTTCCAGACAGATCGTTTCTTTCCTCTGAAGGTACATAAGCAATTTTGTCCCAGTACTGGGAAAATCTGGGAGAGTAGTTGACGTTAAAACGTTGGTTACTTCTGATGCATTCACAAATGTATAAACAATGTGTGTGTCTGTCAAATACCACACCTGCTTCTAATGCGGCATGAGCAGCCACTTCAGACAAGTAAGGATCGTGCTGCAAACAGCATGCTTCAGAGAGCTTTCCTCAGAGTGCTCCCACGGCAAGTGCTCAAGAAGGACTGAGTTTTAGAAAACCATCTCTTCTGTAACTGCACATTAAGGTTTCTTTCTGCTACCCTAATTATTTCTGATAACTATTTTATGCAAGGCTACCAATTCTGGCTGTGATTGGAAAGTGAAAACTAAGATTGTTTCAGGTTTACTAGACACTAACATCAGCCATTCATCTGTCAGTGAAGATCCTGAACTCTTACTAAGATCTTATACTAACATCAAGAAACACAGCATGACTTCACTTCGAAGTCAGTTTATGAAAATAAATTCTGGTTTTATACTTTCCAATTAATGAAATAGGAAAGGAATAGGAAGATCTTGTTTCTGATACTCTATAAGCGATTACAAAAACTTTAATCAAAAAATACTATCAATGTTACAAATATTTATAAAAAGTGTTTGCCTGAGAAGGCTTTGTGGATGCTAATAGTTAAGAATTTCTGCTAGTATTACCACAAAATCTTTTGATGATGTGGCCTCTGAAATGTTAGTAAATGGATTCATAGTTTTTTAAAAGCCTTCACCTCATCAATACCAATCGCTAGCACATTTAAATTTCAGTTTGGTGCAAACTTTATTTTTTAATTGAACAGTTTGGGTACAAATCAATGTTCAATCTGCATGGCATTTTAATTTAAAATCAATTTATAACAGCAGTACTGATATGCCTGTCCTGCATTCCTGTGTATTGATGAATGTTGGTGCAGTCATATTAATAACTGGAAGGGAAAAAAAGGTAGGATTTGGGATTAGCAGATACTTTCTGATTCTAATATACATATCAGTTCAAAACCAAAACTGATTGTCCTAAAACCTTAAAAAACTTTAGGATATAACTCATCATCTGGACATACTGATGAGCTGAAACTGTTACTGTCTAGAGCACTTAGCATACTCACATATGCAGAGTCCATTTTAGTAACAATCTTAACCCCAAGAAGCCTTTCGGAACAAATTTATTTTACTCTCAGTTCTTATGTTTGTGCAAATAAAAATGTTAAAACCCCCTGATACTGGGTGGGGTTTCTGTTTTCTAAAAAAAGTTTTTATTAAAGAATGAAAAATAATGTAGACTCTTCAACTGTACTTAGCATGATTCTGAGTTTCATTTTTTTACCATTACCTTCCTTAAATAAAATGTACTATAACTAAGACTTCCCAACTTCACTATTGTATTCCAAAATGAAATTGGTAAAGTTGTTTGAAACAGTAATTTCATACAGAGTATTGTATGCACCAAGAAATTAAATAGATGGAAACAATAGCAAGTATCTGCTGCTTCTTTCATGTGCTGTTGAATGGCAGTAATTTTCCCAGTAACAATTACTGACTGAAGTCTTATTTGTAGGCAAATCAGCCCAGATCGTCTACAAAATAGCCGAGCAAACTACATTAGCAATAGTCCATTTAACACAATCTATTTTGGCAAGTGTCTTCTGGATTCCTATATTTTGTAAATCTAACATAATTCCATACTAAACAGATTCCTATCATAGAATCATA
>JAYRBT010000177.1:46456390-46544482 GCA_036023395.1 Myiotriccus ornatus | reverse complement strand
CCTCTCTGGGCAGGCCATTCCAATGCCTGATCACTCTCTCTGTAAAGAATTTCTTTCTAATATCCAACCTAAACCTCTCCTGTCAGAGCTTAAGCCTGTGCCCTCTTGTCCTATCAGAGAGTATAAACTACAAATTATTAAGAAGAATTAAGGAAATACGAGAGGTCATGACTTCTGGGCACAACTATGCATTGTACACTCATTGTTCTTCCTCAGGACAAAGTGTCTTGTCATCATTACCCACCTGTGAATAATGGCAAGATATGAGGTCACAGTCCACCAAAAAAAAGTAGCAGCTGAACTATTTCTGGACAAGTCTTTCAAACTGCCCTGCTCTTAGAGCATTTAGCCCATAAAACGGCTTTTAGAAATAGCTCAAGGAGTACAGAAAGTCAGCTATTAAGTATATGTGTTCAAAAGGAAACAAGTCAAGAACAATCATGGAAAGGATAATAGTATTTTCTCCAGAGAAGTGTTCAATTTTTCATTAAATAAGATGAAAGACTTTTGAATACATTTTCAAGTGCTGAATAAGCTCAGTGCTTCTCTCTTCTACTTGCAGTCCCACGTTTCTGATAATTGATAGATTACAGATGTATTTACTTTTAATTAAAACCAATTTCCTAGCACTATTTATTCAGCTGAATGCACACTGATTAACAGCATTTCTAAACTGAAATTGCTGAGTCTCTTTTTTTTCTTTCTATATACTGGCAGAATATGAAACAGAAGACAAATAATAAAAGTGCCTTTGTTTCTTAAATAATAATGTGATAATAATAAATGAGAACAATACAGACTGTTCCAAATCAGCAGTGACAAAGCAAGGATATTGTCACTTCTACTCTGTGTTTTATTTGCAAAACTGCAGGAACTGGTATGCTGGTCACACAGAAAGTCCCAAGAAAGACTTTTCAAACTTATGTAAAGTTCTCAGGCTTCCAAGCATTTCAAGCTCTTTCATCTCACCTCACGTAGAAAAGAGTTGGATTTTGGTTCTTTTTTAAGAATGTGCAGCCTCACACAGTAGCAGAAAATACAAAGATGTAAGAGATGTCAGTGACTGTTCTAATGGGTGATCAAGCAAAAGCCAGATCACCTTTTAAAAAGTTAACATAGGTGCTGTTTTCCTGCTGAATCCTAAGCGATCAAAATCTTTTTAGGGAGACAAGAAACTGAGTTTCTGAAATGCCATTGGAAGAAGAAGTGAATAAACACTGATGCAGCCACATTAAAGCAGAAGTTAAAGTGTTTCTTTTTTGTTTAAGAAAAATTAATGCAGATGAAGTTCAAAAGGAAGGGGGGACAGTTTGGAGACTAGAATTACATTGAAAATGGTGTAGAAAGCAAATAAGAAAAGAGTCAATGAAAGCAAATGACAGAAAACAAACTGAACAGTTAAAAAAAAATTCTCTTCAGAGGTACACATTACATTATAAAGGTACCTCATTCTGTGAAGCATGACACAATTTTTTTTCCTACGAGATGATATCATTAATCAAACACGTTGATCTCCCTCTCATTACACAATAAATGGTGGTGACTAAGCTGGCGCTTCCTTGCTTACAGATATTAATTGAAATGGCTCAGGTGTGTAAAAAAAACATAGGCAAAACTTTTCCTGCAAGTCATTCATTTGGGACTCTCAGCAAGGATTCCAAAATACATGCAGTACAGTGCAGAAATGTCTTACAGTTTTTTCTGGAATGCCTGGAAAATTACCTGCATTATATAAAACTATCTATCTTGCCTAGAGACCCTGCATGTCCTTAAAGTGTAGGTCACAGACACATGTGGCATCTTATCAAGTGACTCTTTTATTCTTAGAGAACTGAGCTTTCAGTAACAAATAACATAATTTTTTAATTACTAGTGGCCTAAAACCCAGGCACTTTCTTCATATTCAGTACCAGAATATGTAAATGTTAACAGCTCTTTCTCTCTGACATTTCTCATGCTTCTACTTACCATTTCAATAGTATTTTGGATTAAGAGTGCATTACAATTCAATCCTCTTAAAAGAATGCTATACAATAAGTTGACTGTGTACAACAAAATCATTCGATACTAGATTAAAAAACTTCAAAGAGCAGCACATTTGGAAATAATTATCATCTATATCAACAACAGCAAAATATTTTTGGTGTGTATTATTGATTAACTGGAGAGTTTAACTCCAGGTCTAATCACACACCAGCTGGTAGTATTGCAGAAAATTCAGTAACTAGTCAACTATTCATTATTGACACAAACTTTTTTCAAAGAAACCTCAAGCAGAAATTTTGATTCCATTTCAACTGGGTGGATACCTCTAATATAGCAATGAAATATTTTGACACTTTATTAATTGAATAAATTAATTATTAGTTGAATTGCCAAAAGACTTCTGCAACCTTTATCTCTTTCTGTAAGTTTAAACAATATGTACCCAAACTTGATCTTACTCACTCAGTGCAGTAACATAACCACAGAAGAAAAATTTCGGATAGGGTAAGACGGAAATGATAATTAAGAAAACTTCTGAAGAATAAATATTATAGACAATATAGTTTTTCTCTTGAGGCCACAAAACACCTCAGCAGTATGGAATTATGTTTCTAGAAAAAGTATCCAAAGTCCAATTGATATTTTATTTTTATGCAGCTTCACCAAACACATTTCCTTTCTATTCATCCAAACACATAAGCAATCATCTCAGGAGTTTAAAATGTCAAATAATGTTCATTTCAATCACTGTTTTGTCAGGTATTTTCAATTTCTTCTGTTAATGGACAGTCTTTCATAACTTAACTGCTTACTCTCAAGTCACAGGACTTTGAACTTTCTAGGCAGTTCAGCTACCTGACATGTAGTTTCAGCTACTGCTCAGGCTCCAGGAAATTCTGTTACATGAAATAATTAAATGCAGAGACCTCACCATATTGATAGATGAGGGACCCAGTTTTAAGCATTAGAATGTTTTGCTTCTCAAAAAGGAGAGCAGTCCATAGCTTGGTATTTGCAAATTATCATCCCTGATTATCACCCCTGTAAGAAAGGATTTCTCTCTCTTAAGCAACTTTTAATGCCTCATTTCTGTACTTACTACCTGGACATGTGTGACGTACTACCTGGATTCTTAGTTTAGCAGAACACTGACAGAAATTCCTGAATCATACATAATAAAACCCGAAAATGGAACATATGAAATACTCACATTTTTTACATCATTTTCATGGTGAAAAATATATTCAAACAATGCCTGTCAGAAGAATATTTAAAATATTGTCATATTTGAAGGCAAAAATTGATAATATGATTTTAGAGGAATACAGAATCTTGATTATGTTAGGCAGAAATTAATTCTTCATGAAAGCAATCACATTCAGACATCACAATTGCTGACAATTACATTTATTTAAGACTTGAATAGACAAAAACTATAGATGTGCTACATTGTCATCACAGGAAAACATCTTAATTCTTAATTTGTTGCAATAGATTAGTGAAATTGCCTCTTATCTCTGGTCCTTAACATCACCTTAAAACAAAAAAGGCAGCTATAATTTGAAAGTGAATATAGCTTTGAGAATCCGGTACAATTTTCATGACAATTTAACTGTAAAATCAAAAAGTGATCTAAAAAAAGCTTTTTGCAACGGACAGTCAGGTGCTTATGTAGTGCTAATCCTACTTAAATAAACATGTTTATTAAGAATGTAAGCTGAGAAAACTTTGCCTTAAAGGAAAGAAATCCTAAACCCTACAAAATTTTGGGATCTGTAAAGGAGAAAATTCCTTTTTTAAACTATTTGTAAATGATTAATGCAAACAATACTGCACTGCTGCTGAAACTCAAACACACCATCATAATACCAAAGTTTAAGAAGTTACCTGCATCAGCTGTGCTGTGGTTAACCGCTTATAAGCCCCCAACTGCACAGAAACATAACTGCATTTTTGTTTACTCGTGTATAAAGCTAGTGAAGTCATACTGCGTTGTAGCTGCTCTGCACTAGAACACAGACGAGTATATAACAGGTAATAAGGGTGGCATTTTCAGTGAATAACATGATACTGAAAGATGCTGGATAACTAAATGGACGCTGGAAGCCTCTATTCCCAGAAATGTATTATGGGTGCTAGTAACACAAGGTTTAATTGAGTTGAACCTTGAACTTTTTCTGCATGCAAATTGTAGGTCTTAATTGCTTCAAAAGAACAGAATGTTTTTCTAAATTTGTATAATTCATTCTAAAAAACTAGAAAAAAATATTGCCCCATGAGGAAAGAAAGAAAGATCGAGACCTCAGTCTCCCAAGGGCTTCCATGACCCTTCTGCCAGCTTTTCTTAGACAAAATTCTTAAAATAATTACCTCAAGGAAACTAGAGAATTACTAATGAATTGTCATGTCTGGTGAGGAAAGTAAACCATGACCTACTTTTCTCCTAGTTTTGGTCAGAAAAACTCTGAACAGATGATTAAAAGACATTAAAGAATTATAAATAGAAACACGTTTATAGGGAGATTAGAATCGGTGGATAAGAATAGAATAGAAAATAAAGTAGTAGTGGAACATTTTCTCCTCTAGTTCAGTAACAGGGAAACATTCAGTAAAAGTGTGTAAATCTAAAGTGACAAAAAAAGATGTTTTCTTGCATGGCTGGCACAAGGAATTTACTGCTGTTATGTATACAGCCTGACCTTCAAAAGGATTTAAGTGACTGAGCATTCAGTTGGATAAAAATATCTAGAGTTATCTTAATAACTCTATTAAAAATCCACAAGCTAAAAAAGATAAAACTTTCTATTTCATACCATAAACCAGTTGCTAACTGAGATTTACCAGAGGCTCTCTCTGGTGACAGGTGATACCTTTTATGTCTGCTATGGTGTTTCCTGTGATAGTCTTTAACATGGTTAATGCTGGTCAGAGAGAAGCCACATTCCAGTATTCTTCAAAACACTGGAAAACCTCGTCATGCAACAAAAAGATAAAAAATCTAACTTGAAAAAAGACATGGTGAGGATACTTTGCAAATACATAAGGAAGAAGTACGTAGGAGGTGTTCATATACAAACATGAATACACAGGCTAATTATGTGAATTTAATAGCTGTAAGATTTATGATCTTTTTTGCATGTGGGAGAGGTGACAGCTCAGAAAGTTTTAAAACTTTAATCAATTATTCTTAACACACACTGCAGTCTGAAGTCTCACCTCGTGCTTTGGCTTTACCCTTAATGCTGTTTTGTTTAAAAAAAGTTATAAATCCATGTAGCTCCAATTTTAAACTTAGATCTTACATTCTGTGTGAAATGTTAATGTCATAATGTATTAGCTTCATAATACTGACAAGTTCACTTGCTGTCTATGGATGTTTCTATGACTGTTGTTTTACATTTTTTGGCTTAAGCCTCTTTTCATACGAAACTGAAGGAAGACAGTGCTGCCCCAGAAAATGCTAATTAAAAACCAAAATCGTTAAAAATATGTATGTTTCTCATTCCTGAGAGCCACTGCAGAAAATATGCCCTCTGAAAGCTAACCTACCTACTTAAATAGCATGTAGTTACCAAACATAATTAAAAGCTTTGGGCAGAAGAACTAAGCCTTGTTTCTTATGGATATGTCTTGCTTTTCTTAATCCTTCCCAGATTTCCTACATCTCCCCTATTTTACAGACTGAAATGGATTTACAATAATTTGTCTGCTGGCTGACTACTGGCAAGGACACAATCGGACAAAAGCCATGCAAGTTTTTTCAGTACTGATAAAGAACTAACTTGTAACTGCCCTCAGATGGTAGCCTGGAAATCTTTGATTACCTCCCCAGGGATATATCCTGGCCAGGGATATACCTTTGATTACTATATTTGATACCTACTCTTCTGCCTAGTTTGGTTAGGAGGCAACGATGCGAGGAGTGGGTGAAGAACACAGCGCAATCACACAAAATTTATTTCCTTTAAAAACCACACTGAAATGCAATGCTATCAGTCTATATCAGGCTTTAAAAAGAAAAGAAATTTGCTAGTCATTTATGAAAAACTGTTAACTAAAGTTTTAGACTGGAAGAGCTAATTTCCACTGGCAGATTATTAGGCATTGCTAGTCTTCTAACAGTGTTCACCACTACGTTTCTAAAAATAGACTGAATACATACTGGTTCTTTCAATTTTAGGTTGAGAGCCAAATATAGCTCCCTAGAGGGTGTCTGATAGTTGTCTGATACCTTGTGCAAAATGAGTTGTTGGCCTCAGTCCAACACTTGCTTTCTGAAACATGTTCATCCATACAGCTAACTGATTATGTTGGGGAAAGATTCAACTGAAAGGCCACAGAATGATAAATCATCACACAACTTTCAGCTCCCTGCCACCCAGAGCTGAAATAAGTTGGGCAGATAGCATAGATAAACCTGTTCTATTGCCAGATAGTCTCAGTTTCAATGATCGTCAGCCAGATGTTCTTAATTGAAAATGAAGAAGCATTTTGAATAAAACAACGAAATCTTCTTATATAAAAAGAGTTACCTCATGCCATAAAATCAAAGCAAAAAAAATCCAAACCTTTTGAACACTTTTAGGCCAGGATTGCCATTTCCAGACATTAGGAGGGTTCTGCAGGTTTTTTTGCTCCTGGCTATTTTTTTTTCTTTCTTTTTTCAGTTGCCTTTCATCACTCCTATATGTGCAGTTCAAAGTTATTTACCAGTGGAATATTTTATTCTGTACAAATGTTTTTCTTAGATTATACTTTCTACCTAACTACTGTAACTACTTAACTTTAGACATTCTTTCAATTTCAAATCTGGTAAAAACTGTCAAAAGGTAAGTAATACACTTTTTTCTGAACTTCACCTCTACAACACATTTCATCATTGTTTTTATTCCAAATCCCATGTACAGTTACATTAGAATGACACCAGAAAACAAGAAAAAGATACCATGTTAACCAAAAATAGTTACATACCTTTGCCAGTTTGGGTTTCTGAGCATATTTTGCTAAATTCAGTCGAGACAGATTTATGAAAGGGCCATCTGGATTTGTTAGCATTGAAGCCTGAAGGGGGAAAAGAAGTCTTTTAAGTGAGAAGATCCCCTACACTTTTCCTGAAAATTTTCAAAATATTAGTAGTATACAACAAAACTCTCAAACCCCAAACAAAACATCTGTAGATGCACTGCTCTACTGGGCAGTACAGACTCTTCCTTTTTCTTCCCTCTCTCCACTATTTCCATACAGTGCCTAAGCATGTACCTTGGTAGTTGGGATACATAACAAAAAAACAATTTCCACAAAAGATTTAGGAAGATCAGTTCCTACCTGCAGTAGCAAGAAGATACCATGTTTTGCCATTAATGTGATGTTTATCTGTACTACATACTCTTGCTGCTTTCAGTTTATTAATTTTGTCAAAAGAACGGGATAAAACTAGCCTAGTTTATTTTCCTTATCTTTTGAAGTGACAGACACTGAGAACATAATAATTGTTTTTAGTAAACTGAAAAACTTGGAGAGGGTTTCAAGATACTCATAATGAATTCATGTCATAGTGTTTTCATGGCCTTCAGTGAATAAAAATGCGTCTCAAAGAGCCTGTGAATTGGGAATTTATGTGAATTTCAGTGAACTTATAAATTCATGTACATTTTTTATACGAACAGACAAGCAAACTAACAAGAAGTAACATTTTCAAACTCTACTTTAAAAATAATTTAAATAAAAAACTAAAAATGCTCTCCTCCTTCAAACTGGAGTTCAGATGCAGCTTTTAAGTAAACTATAACATCACTGTGCCAGATACTATGACCAAGAAATGTATCATTCTGAGAAGAAAGTCAAACAACTCACCGTTCCCAGTCTGACATATCCCCCTGAGGCACTAGTAAGGGGACGGGCTGTGAGGGCTGTTCGAGGTGTTCTTATCGCCTGTTCCATAGTACTGGGCCGTCCACTTTGCGTGCTGGGTCTCACAAATCCTGTAATAGGTCTTCCTGATTGAGTTACTGGCCTGAAGATGTTAAGTATATTACCCTTACGTTAAGCGGTATTTATTGATAGAGAATTTAAACAGTTGTACCTGAAGGACTTCATTTTCACAAGTTAAATATAAGATTTCCTCATTTCTAACTAGTCACATTTAAAAAAACCCAACTATCACATACCTAACAGCTGGGCTGGGGCCTCCACCTTGGCTAGTTCCAGGGAGTTTCAAAGATGTTCCTGGTCCTGTAAGATAAGAGCATTTCTTACCTCACACTGAGATACTACTCCCTTGTCCAGAGGACTTAAGAAACTATTGTATTTTACAATAAACTATAAGCTGGAAATGTCTTTGTTCAGACTACTGCTACAATGAACATGGTTTTCTCTCTTTTACCCTCCCCATTCTCTTCTCCATCCCACCTAGGGGGAGTGAACAAGTGGCTGTGTGGAGCTTAGCTGCCTACTGGGATTAACCCACACCAATTCTCAAGAACATCTCAGGAACAATAGATAGCCCTGAAGTAAGAAAGGTTATTGGAACAATGAGACCATGCTAATTTGAAATGGTATATTTTCTATTCGGGATTAAAATAATACCCAGACTTTAATAAGTAAATCAAAGCTATCACCTACAGAGTAGATGGAGAATGGTATCTCACGTCATTAAACCCATGTAAGATCCCCACCCACAATTTAGGGCACAGTACAGTTCAAACTCATCCATGTTCAAAGGTCATCAGTGAAAATATTGAACTGGTTTGAGCCCAGATGAATTGATGAAGGGTCCCCCTTTTCACAGATTTCTGTTTTGACAGCAGATAATTAAGAATTACCAGTTCCTGCATGTAGATTTGCCATCACTTTCACTGACATTTGATTAGTCGGGTTTTCTAACCTGCCAAGTGAATGTCTATTGAGATGGTTTTAAACACTTGGTTAAAACCAACATGTGACATCTATACCTTCCAGTCTGTTCACTGCTTGTTACCATGTACAGAAAGAAATGAGATTTAAGTTGACACTTCTTGACAAATCACTGTTACTTGTCTACTTATTTCCTATATACTTTTGAACTGCTTTTACTGAAAATGTTTCCAAGAACTTAAGTTAAACTGATAGATAGGCAGTTTCCTTCCTTCTTTTTTCCTCCAAGATAAACCTCAAGTCTGCCTTTTTTCAGTTCTCCATCTCCCACCTTCGAGCTGTAATTACCTCCAAGATACAAGCAAGTTTAGTAGACTTGTCCAGATCAATAATCTAAATACTTTCTAGCTTTTTTTAATTCATGATGATACTAAGCACCTCTGACTACAATATTATAGCAGTCACCTGACTACAGCTGTATTTAAAGTTAAATAATACAAGAAAGGTATTAACCATGATCTCATTGGTAAAACCAATTTTTAGCAACTAATGTTAAAATAAAGAAAAAAACCTCAGAATTCTGTCTCTTCTAGTCAGCCACACTTAAGATCTCTGTTGCTTACTTGCCTTTTATAGTCCTATGAAGCTTGAATTTTTTACTCCACAACAGAGAGGGTGGACAGTCCACCCAGCAGAATTTCTAACATGCTAACTAGGGCACCCTTCTGAGAAATAGACAAAGTGGCTTTTAGCTTTTTAGATTAACAGGCAAAAATGTACTAGTCTTCTACTTTCTGAACTCTTTTTTAAACTATTGCAGTAATATAAAAGAGGTGGACATCAAAATCCCATTTTCAGATGTTTTTTAATTGGTTTTGAGCTTTTGATGTACTGGGACAACGCTTACGGGAATACCCTTGATCTCACCCCAGGCAACTCAGTCCTTATTTTGAGAATCCTAACTCAGCTAGCTATGAATAGGCACCCAGAAGCCACAGCAGTACATGTGGCCACTAACAGTGTCAGAATTTAAGAGCGCACTTTCAGTAGTTAGTGATGACTGCAGAAGACTTCTTTAACTCCCCAGTTTGTTGCCAAGGTAACGCTTTTAAACAAGATTACAATATTAGCTGATAAAATTAATGGTGTTAAGGGTCCAAAGGTAACATAATGGAATTTTTATGTAATAATGTGCTCTAGGACATTTTTCTTAATAAACAAGATGGATGGAAAATTAACACAGTGAAATTATAAAAAAAATAAAAACTGGTGTAAGATGGATTTCATTACATATATGTAAAGAGGAACCACAGAACAGTAGTTGTTTCCCGTGGACCCTATACAATTTAGCAATTAATTAATAATGCAAGACTCAGAGCAAAATCATTATTAAGCTACTTCAACCTGGAAACTAAGATGTAAAATTGAAATGGATATGTAAGGATGCAGAAAGACTTGAACATATTTTCAAGTTGGTAAGCTATGATTTTAGTGGAGGGAGGATATCCTGGAAGATCTGCCACAGTGAAAGACCGTGAGCCAAGACCAACTATGGCTAACACACTTTAACAGCCAAAGAAAAAGCCCACAGTCAGCAAGCACCTATTTTTATTAAATCGTGTGTACAAGTGGAGTGATCACAGAACCACAGAATCCTGGAAGCTGGAAGGGACCTCTGAAGATCATCTGGCCCAACCATGCTCAAGCAGGAACACCTAAGGCCAGTTGCCCAGGACCCTATTTAGACGGTTTCTGAATAGCTCTGAGGAGGGAGACTCCACAACCTCCCTGGGCAGCCTGTGCCAGTGCTCGGTCCCTCACAGTAAAAAAGCCTGCTTCCTGGTGTTCAGAGGCAAACACCTCCTGTGTTTCAGCTTGCACTCACTGCCTCTAGTCCTGTCAATGGGCACCCCTGGCTCCATCCTTCTTGCACTCTGTTCAGTGATATCTGTGCTTACCTTTTATATAAAAATATAACATTAATATAATTCTAATATAACATTAGAACACCACAGATGTATAAAGGAAAATCAAGCTATAGAAGAAAAATGTATATACTATGTGTCAGTGGACTGTTGTCTGGTTTGGTGGCTACAAAAGACAACTGAATAACTACAAATGGTTAGGAAAAAAGTTTCAAGATTCAACTCAAAAATTAAAAGATATAGCTAAGAATGAGAAGACCATTAAGCATATCAGAGAAAAGATCACTGGATGGCTTAATGACATATTTAGCTATTTACTTTGGAGTTAAACCTTTGAAAATAAAAACTTCATATCAGGCATAAAATACTCACAAAGAAGCAACAAGTGAAGTTATAGTTGATAATTCCCACTAAAGATATCACACACACTGATAAAAGCTAGCAAATTTAATAACTTAGAAAAGACTGCAGGGGTTTCTCTATCTTTGGGAAGTTCTTATACTTTCTGAAAAATTATATACTAGCTCAGGCACATCTAATGGATTTGAAGCACAAATAGCAGTCTTATCTCAATAATTCAGGGGTGCATGCTACACTATCATAATGATTTTCTTTGGTTTTGAAATCTGTACACACTATCCAGAACATCATCTTTATTCAGTTTAAATATAGTATGAATGTATTTTTCCAGCATCTCTTATTTCTAAATAATATTCATCAAACGATTTTTCTTGGCAGATGATCTTTACTAAATAAAATAAAATTCTAAACTATATTACTATGCTGTTTTTAAGACAGACACATGTAATGAGCTTATAATGTATAAACACAACTTCAGTATTGCTTGACAGTTTATATGTGACCAATCATGTAATAAAAATTTTTAAAAATTTAGTCAGATAGATATGAAATTGCCTACGTCTATACAGACAAGAAAAGCTTCTTATGCTTCAAATATTAATTCTGGCCTATGTCCAACTCTTTCCTTGAATTCCTTGATGTGGTCAGTGATTGAGTAATAAATTGCATCAAAATTTCCACGTGGACTGTACTTAAGAAACAGAGAAAAATACAAATAATGCCAAAAAAGTAGTGGGGTACTACTAATTATTACGCACTTAAAAGAGAACTAATGAAGCTGAAAAAGAGTTGTATAGAAGAAACAATGACAGAGCTGAAGAACTGGTGTGTGAAGGAAGAGGAAAAAGACATAGAGAAAAGCTAAGAAAGAAAGAAAATCAGATAATGTGTGCAGGACATGATACCAAAAGGTGATGTCTGACTGTTGTCTACAGTACAGACATATGGATAAGATTCACAGTACACTGAGGGTGTATTTTCCTCTCTAGCTTCCCACAGTGCCTAAAGAAGCCAGAACGGAGTAAAAGAAATCAATATACTTATGGAAAAAAATGAGTGAGTACAGAGATGTAGAGGAAAAGCTGGTGAAACACTATTTTGTCCAAACCCCCATCTGACGGGTCTAAGCACCACATCAAGAACATGTGGTGGATCTCAATATTGCCATGCAACCACAAAACAGTCTGAAGCTCTTTTTGCACCAACAGCTAAAAGCTGTTATCAGGTTACCTCAGTATGTACTACTTTATGCTAGACGATGATCCTGGCCAAAAGAGCTCTTGCTTATTCAATGTATTTAATTGAAAGTCATTCTTACGTGCAACTTGAGCAATGGCATTTTCATCTAGGATTATCTCTGCGATTCCTTCTTGATCCATATCAATTTCATCCACATACACCATTTCTGTCAAAGCTCGTGTTTTCAGGCTCCAGGCAGCCTAAATAAGGATAACGTAAAAAGTAAAATACCTTCAAAATACGAAGTAAATAATCTAATAAGAAATTTTATCATTTCTTAAATTAATATTCGATTCACAGTTTTAATAGGCCTGAATAAGGTATTGACTTAAATAGCTGAGTATATTCATCTGTCTGATGGCAGTGGAAAGGGGACCAAGTCCTTTGTTCAGACCATCAGCTGTAAAAATGTGTAGATGTATACCTTAGGCATTTCAGATTATGAGATTATCGGAACATTTTTTAGTGACCTGAACTGACAAATTACTACATTAAATGTCTTGGAGGATAATCTGACCAGTGTGGAAAGGCAAGCACACTAGCCTATGTGACAAGCTTTGTGTAGACTGTAAAGACAACAAATTGATGGGAAGAAAAAAACCCAAGAAAAGTCAGTGGCAGCCATATAGAAGTACCAGCAAAATAAGTGCAGATCCAACCACTCTGATAACTTGATATGCTGGTAAGGTACTCATAGAGTTGGCATGATAAAGGGAGTCACAAGACCAAGTCTTTATCTCCCATCAGATATTGAACAGATCATCATAAATTTTCCAGAGTAAAAATCACTGCCAAAACAATTAGATTTATTTCCTTTCTGACAGATTATAGCAGTCTGGTGTAAAAGCATATTTAATATTGGCTAAGGAGACATTTCAAAATAGAAACACGCTGATGCTACCTTCATAGAAATAAAGGTCAAACACATGGAAACATTTGTTCTTTAATTAAGAGGTATGAGCAGGTCTGAACTTCAAGCGAATTTAATTATTTAAGTAGTCATTTTATGAGACACTTCTCATTCACCATGTCTCAGACCATCCCTTTCTATACATTCCCCTCATACTGCTATGCAACTTTGTGTCAATGAAAAAGAAAGTATATGTAAAAATATTGAATACTTAAGTATTCTTTTAAAAAGTACTTTCTTCCAAGCAGAAGTAAAGGAGGGCTTTAGCCAGCCAGTTCAAACACAACTATAAACCTTTGTTCAAGTACGAAGAGAAAGGAACTCAGCAGGATGATCTGAATCTAGGCCAGACAGACATAATCCAGATCTGCTTTATTATATTTTAGTTTCTTCTTATTTAGTAGGGCAAATTAAAGCAGCCTTTAATTTGCATTGCAGTTTGCAGTTAGATGTTCAACACATTTAACTGCTTTTCATTATGCTGTAGAATTATTTAGTTTGTTAAATTTTTATCACTTTGATGGTAATCTGCTATTTTCAAAGACATGTATGTCTGTAGTCAACAGAACCATGTCTCTATTGGAAATAGGCTCAAATTAGAGCTCTTGTATAGCCAAACCCAGGCTAATTTCCCAGGAGAGGTAAAAAAAGCTGTCCATAGTAATGATTTTTTCCTGGGAATTGAAAATAGTAACTTCTCTACACTAAAATTGGAGCCAATTCTTTACATAGACATAAGTGTATTATAGTGATTTTTCCACTAATTAAAAAGTGATAATGTGTTTTTAAAAGTAACATGTCTATTTGTCATTACCGGGCACAATTCAATTCTTTAGATTAGAAATTAGATTCCAGTCTTAAGCTCCTAGTCTGAGGCTTCACAGCCAACAAAAATTTCAAATATCACATATTATTTCTTAATTAAACAGCAGTCTGTAGGTTAGAGTATTTGCTCTCTCTTTGTGGGACTGATAATTTTGTTTTGTGATAAGCAACATGCCTGGCACTTACGAAGGAAAAACTGCATTTTTATGAAACAGACACTTAAATGGTAGTAAAAAGTAAGGGACAGATAATTTCAGACAACCCACATATTCACAACATAACAACAGATTTACCTTGCTTAACTCCAAATCAGACAGAATTTTACAGTAACTAACACTAAATAAAGAGGGAAGCATTATTTTAACTACCATAAGTACAAAAACGTGATACAGTATTTAAGAAGTCTAAACTCCAGAAAGAAAAGTGACAAAGTGTTTTTCACTTAGTTCCTGAGAAGTTTGTCACTGAATAGAGTATCTTCCTCTAGTTCCTGAAAAGTCCAAAAACCAAATTAAAAATATGAACTTAAAAATATATATTTAAATGGTTTTTTTTTTTTCCAGAATATGGTGACACACTTTTCTAAGAGCTTTTAGTCTCTAATAATTCTTTCCATTACAATAAATTTTATTCCATACACCATGAAAACCCCAAGAACACAATAACTACATTGTGAAGGGTAATCATTAAAAACAAAAAGATATCTGGCAGCCTTTCACCAAAACCATCCTACATGTAAACAACTTGCATGACTTCACTGGAATGTAACTGGAGACTTGTAAAAGATGTTATGGAGCTGTACTTAAAGATGCGATTTCACATCACATTTAATCACTTCTGACTGTGGGCTGGAACCAAAAGGTGCCACCACCTGCACAATACTATTCTTGCCATTGCAGTAATGTAGTGCTAATGTGGACAGAGTGAAAACTAATCAATTACTCTCAGTCTTCCATCACTTAAGCAAATCATCATCATGCAGCTACAAGGGTACCAGACTCTACACAAGGTAGGCAGTGAGAACGAGCTGTAGGAGCAGGGAGGGCACAGGTAACAGCCCACTATTACATGTGTTAAATGAAACATGAAAGTGAGCCCTAAGAGCACGATGTTGTTCTGTCTCTGAACTACACATTAGCTTTTTCCTAATCTCATCAGCAGAGGAAGGTCATTCAGTTCAAGGTAGATTCAATTTAGCTTTTAGAAGGCACTGAACTGCTGAATAAAGCTATAGGAAATATATGATAAATAAACTTCCATCAAATATAAAAGTTGCCTATTCAAAATATTAGAAATCTTCCCCTTATCAAATGTAACGCCTTACCAATGATGAAAAACAAAATTATGCCATTGAGGACTTAACAAGAAAACAAATATTATTCAGTGTATCAAAAATTCTTCCCAACGATTGTATTTTATAATTGTATTTATGGAAAGAATTTTACCTGAAACACGCTGTATTCAGAATCAAGCTCCTGAAAAGAGAGGAAATAGAAACTGAGGAATGGAAATGCCAAACAACAAAAACAGCAACAAAAATGGATTTATCCTCTGTGACCATCTCATTTTGGACAAACATTTTCCCTCTGACATATATATCTGAATTTCCATTTTATTACATTATCTGAATTTACACACAATATGGAGCTAATCAATATTTTACACAATGAAGGCAGATTTGCAGTAAGCTCATCTCTCTGACACCTTTGCTTTCTTGCTTCTTCTGGATCATGCTGGCCAAATCTGAGATTAACATTACAGCATTATTAAACTGAAAAATGGTAAATTAAAAGAAAATTAACTTGGAAGATACATGCAAATCACTTAAAAATTAACCAGATTATTATGCCATGGGCTTTAGGATACCTACTTAATAAAATCTATCTTTGTGCATTTTTGTTAGCTTCTGCTGGTGATCACACTGATATCATTCAAGCACATAGTAGAAAATGTCAGTACTTTTTATCGTACTTTTATAATGAAAATTATGCATTCATTTTATTCTGGACAGTAAGACTGCAAGTGGAATAAACATCAAATTATTGGCCTATTGCATTACCCAATAAACAAAAGGAAAGCTATCAGATTCAGTTTATTACAAATGAAAAGGCAGAAGCTTGCATCTGCTTGAAAACTTGTGGTAAAATTTAATAAATACTAACAGAAAGAAATGTAGGTTTATCACCAATAATTGTATAATTATCGTGTTCAGGGCTTCTGCTGCTCACTTCCAGGGACTGGGGAGGAGTTTTTCCTAATGTATTACTTAGTTTTAGACAAGGAAGGTAGGAGATAGATGTTACTTTCTCCAAATCACTATTAGTCTTTTAGAGAGTCAGATTGTTCTGCTCCAAGAGGCAGTGAAAAATTTCTTGCACGTTTGGAGTTGTCTAAATCTATCACAGTTAAACCAGCTTTATTAGACTGGATATACAATCTTAGAGTAATTCAGACTATGAAGGGACTTGTGGGGGTCTATAGTCCAAAGCCCTGCTCAGAGAAAGGTCGGCTATGAGGTCAGCTGAGGTTGCTCGCAGCCTTGTCCAGTTAGGTCTTGAAAACTTCCAAGGATGGAGGCTGCACAAAGCCCGTGGGCAACCTGCTCCAGTGCAGACTGTCCTTATCAGGAAATGTTTTTCCTTGTATCAAGTCAAAGCCTCCTTCACTTCCATGCAGCACTGCAAGGGGCCCCTGGCTCCATTTTCTTGATAACCTCCTTGTATGTATTAGAAGGCTGCTATTAGATCACCCCAATGTCTTCTCCAAACACAAGCACTGCCCACATGCTGCTGGTTTCCTTTGCAACCAGGATAAATTTTCTGGCTCCTGTTTCACCAGGAGAATGGCAAGGTCAATCTCACTCTTTTCCTCTGTAGTATGAGACATGGCCTACTTCTTTCAATTTGAGCATTTTTACTCGGTAAATTCTATGACAGCAGGGACCTAGAAGACTATTGAAAGACATCTTCTTTCTGCAGTGTACTGGAATTTCTGTGGCCTTTTAAGGATCATATTTGGAATCACAACTTGTTCACTGGTGTTAAAATGTGTAACACAGTTTACACATCCCCTACACTATGGAACTAAATGTTAATCAAGGGATTAATCTCAGTTGATTGTGATGTAGCTGGGGGTACACAGGGCACTGAAACTGCCTTGCATTTCAGATGTATGATTTTATGAACTCCAAGTTCTTTTATTTATAGCACTTGTCTTCTAAAAAATAAACTATCCAGCTTCCTAAGGATCCTTGAGATATTCAGCTTGTATTTTTATTCACCCCATTGTGTCTGAGTGTTACAGCACTTATGAAGATGGTTTAAGAGCAGTAGGTACTCTTCCATACCATATGTGCTACAGTAACTAATGAGGACAAGGTTATGAATCTTACATCAACACTAACTCAAAAATGCCTTAATGTTACAGATGTGTACCTTACTTTAGGCACTGTTCATTAGTTTAAAAAGTAATTTAAAAACAAGATGAATTTGCTTGTAAGAGCATTCATATTACTAAAAAACTCAGAAATTACACCCCTCATCATTCTGGAAAAAAAAGTAGAGTTGACCAACAATACTAAGTTAAAACATTGCTCTCTCATAATAGATGAGTATGCTCTGTTCATCCACCCTAATACACTGTTTCAGTTTTTGACAAGAAGCTACTTCAGATTTTTAATAACCCTCAAGCAGGTAATAAACAATCACATTAAACAAAAGTATGGAACAACAAAAATTACATTAAAATATAATGCATTTTAACATGGGGGGATCCAGCAGTTGCTACTCATGAAAGTAATACACTGGAACTAGATTTCAAATAAAGAGTTCTTTGAGAGGATTAACAAATAGTGTTGCCCTGTAAGCTTGTATCTCAAAACAAAAGCTCAAATTTATTCTTCCTTTACACATATAAAGCTCCTTTGAAATTAGAAAGATTGTAAAAGCAGCGAAGGAAGGATTTAATCCAGATCCCTAAATCAACTGAGGGCACTTTAAAATTCATGTTAATGTATAAAGTCATTTATTTTAAGACCAAAAATATTTTGAATAATTATGTTTTCTGACACCTACAGCCTAGAAGAGAGAATGAAAGGATTACATACCTTATATTGTAATAAGGCTTCATTCTACAATTAATTTCAGGTAAGATTTAATACATGCAGAATATTAAAATTGGTATATTCTGAATATGCTCCTCAAATGTTTAAGAGCAGAAACACAGAAAAAAACCCCAACCAACCTTTATCCAGGAATGATGACTATCATTAATTTTCTTGCATAAACTTTATTGGTCTCTTGAACCAATAACTGATTTCAGTTGAAGATTTTCAAATTAAAGTCAATGCCTATAAACATAACTGGGATAACTCTATAATGACCTTACAAAAACCAGAATGCAAGTAATAGTAGCTGAACGTTCACCACGGGAGAAGAAAGGATGAATGAACAAAAGCAAATCCACATAGTAGACTATTAATCAATAACAACACCCACTGTATGCCTATTAATTACATTAAGCAATTTTATTTTTCCATTGTTAAACTGGAGCAGGCCTCATACATGGGTTCTGTTTATTGCCTTGAATCTGACATATGGAACCCAAAGAATAATCAGATTAGGTGACTAATCAGGATGATCAACAGAGACAGTCCTGGATTGTATTTTCTCTAGGTCATGCTATTACTATAAACACAGAAGACAATAACTGTTTGCTTACAACAGGAAATAATTAAACTGAACATCAGTACTGCATGTATGCCCAAATGCTAGTCATAGAAAATACAGCTTTTATTGACCCTGAGCTAAGATTGTCAGCATAGAAGTAAATTCCCTAAATATCATTTATATCCATAACTCTTAAATGAAGAAATGCACAGGATATTTTATAGAAAAAAAAAATCAATCTTCCACAAAATGTAACTCAGTAGCAGCTAATAATTCTTCAATCAAAATGTCATTCATTAAGAACTCTTCAAGAAAACCTGAATGATTTTAAAATATTTTGATTTTGTTGTTGAGTTCTTTAAGAATTCAAGTTTATAATGGCATAGAATTTGATACTGCTATGTAAGAAAATTCTTGATTCATGCCCAGTTAGCTACAAGGTCAACACAATATCTTAAAAACCTCCTGGTTTCAGCAGCCCATAGCTTTGAGACATCATTGTGGATACGATGGAGCAGAAGGGGTGCTATCATTTAGCAGACTAGCTGACAGCTGGGAAAAACGTACAGACTTTAAGACAAGAAAGGCCACCTCTTTCAGGCATGAAAACATTCTCCAATTATGAAGTGTTAGTCTCTTCCTTTACTTTTCTATTGTTACATTACATTTCTTAGAAGGGAGAAGGCTGGTTCCCAAGCACGAAGAAGTTCTGACTCGTAACAGTCACAGTTTAATTCAACCATTCCTAGGCATGTATTTAAAGGACACGATCTCCTGTGGCTTGGTTTATGTCATGTCCTAATGCTTGCTGTTCAAAGAAGTGAATTCCTGAACAATGATTGAGGCTACAGTTCTTGTAAGATCCTTCTTTCCCTGACTGCTGAGGTTGGGAGGCACATGCTTAGCAGAATATGGGACAAGAGGATAAGAACAGATGGCACGGTGATTACAGCCATTGAGTGTTCCCTCGTGCTGCACAGCAGCTCACTTAATCCAAACTTTCTGTAAGGGCTGTCATTTGTCTGTCTGCTTTCCTGGTGCCCAACATGACAGCCTGATTTGCAGAAGTACTACTATTAAGAGTTTGACCATTAAATTTGTCAGAATCGCTATGTTTTCTTTAAGCATAACACATATTGGGTTAGGTACCAAAAATGAACCATATTTCATTTCAGATATATCATCAGGTTATACTAAAATACTAATAATGTAATTCACACAGATGGAAGACAGAACCATTTTCTGGCAGGTGGTTGAAGATGGCAGAAATAAAGTTCAATCAAAATATTTAGGAACTATTGATTTCATTAACATGACACTTCCAAAAGTAACACAGACATCAGAAAATCAAAGTCAATCTGCCTGAGAATAGTCCTAGATTCTTATTAACGTGGAAAAAAGTCATAAATCACTTTTCTAATATTTACAACTACAGCAAATCTCACAGAATGATAGAATGTTAAGGGGTTGGAATGGAGCTTAAGGATCATCTAGTTCCAGCCCTCTCTGCCACGGGCAGGGACACCTCCCACTAGATCAGGTTGCTCAAGGCCCTACCCAGCTACATCCTCTCATTGCTGTTTTGTCAATTTTCTCCTAAACATTTTTCCCAGACTTGTACATCTTCTGTTTCTTACCAGTGCTACCGGAAACAGCCCAGTAAAAGTTTGAAGTTGCCAGGTGTAACAATATAATTTTATACTTGAGCTTCAGCACATCGTAGAAATGCAACTGTCTTTATATTTTCATGTTGACATCACAGATTGAAAATTAACTAATTAAAAAATTATAAATTAAGAGCAACAGAAGCACTATGATCTTCACAACTTTTATTTACTGTTGTTTGTGCTACTTCAAGAGTTACTATCATAAATCAAGTGTTGTCCTCCTGTATGCAAAGATTACATATATAAAGATGCAATAATGTACATATACATAAATAATACAGCACTTGCACAGAACTAATGCTCAATCCCATTTAGCACTGAGGAACAATGTTCTTCGAATACCTTCTCCGCTAAAACTTTTTATGTTGGTGGGTCCTTATTTGTGCCTTACAGTATAAAACAAAAAAAGAATTTTTAATATATCCATCCTTTGCCAATTTAAATAGTTACTGTGCTTTATATTTACACAACTATGTGACCATGCAGCTCTCTTTAAAGATTTGTCCTTTGTGAGGAAAAGAACTGCCTTCAAGAATCTTAAAATAGGATTTTAGGATGTTTAAAATAGGTCTATAGGATGCTTTGAGCGACTTACAAATTTATGTAAAGTATTTATAGTGAAGATAAAGTTTATTTAATTACTGTTTTTAAAATATGGCATTAAAAACGTTTACATGCACATAAACATTAATCCAGAAACAACTTTCTCAAATCCTTCCCTCTTACAGAAGGATGAGAAAATATGTAGGTATTGAACAACGTAAGTCGAACGTCTCCAGAGACTTTGCAGCTGGAGAAAGAGCAAAGAGAGAGGAATGAAACGCCTTCTGCCCTAAGGTAAGGTTCGTACGTAAGCTGAGCTAAAATGCGTCTCTTAACCTTATGCGATTTAGTCCATGCAACAGCTATGATATCTGAACATCAGTACAAATTCAACAGGAACATCCCTACGCAGAACTGATTTTTAGTCTTGGCTTTTCCTCCTTTAACTCCGCAAACTCTTGAGTGAGTTAAGGTTCTCGCTGTGGGTAGCCCGGCCCCGACGGCGGAGCTCCGGCAGCGCCCGGCCCCGCTCCCGTCAGCCGGCTGCGGGGCTGGGGCGGGAGCGCCCCAGCGGGGCGTGTCTGGGGAGGAGCCGGCAGGGCCGGCTCACCGCCCCCGGGCCCGGGGGTGCCGCTGGGGAGCTCGGTGAGCCGGCGCTGCCCGGCCTCTCCTCCTCCTGCCCGGGGAGCTCGGCGCGGCCCAGCGCTCCCGCCCCGCTGACGTGTCGCGCCGGCCCCTCCGGCGGCTGCAGCGGGTACGGAGGTCCCGCCGTGCTGGGGCGGCGGGGACGCGGCCGCTGCCGCCCCTGACCGCCGCCTCCCGCCCCGGCCCGGCCCCCGCTACCTGCTCGCCGGGCGGCCTCTCCAGCAGCTGCGAGCAGAGATCCGCACACTCCCGGAACTTCCTGCGCCTGAAGTAGCTCCAGGCCTGGAAGAGCGGCTCCAGCCCCATCCCGCCGGCGGGAGCGCCGCGGGAGCTCCGGCGGCGTTCCCGGTGCCTGCCGTGCCGCTGCCGCCGCGCCGCTGTTGCCGCGGAGCCGCCGGGCCCCGCCTCGGCCGCCGGGGCGGAGCGGCCCGGGGGGCGGCTCTGGGCGGCCTCCGCGGCCCGTCCCAGCGACGGGCCCTGAGCCTCTGGGCAGGGAACTGCTGCCCCGGTCTTGGCCGAGCCTTTCCCTGCCAGCGCCTCTCGTGGACTCGCACACTAAAATCAGAGTTTGATCTGTAATACTGGGATCAGTAGACTTCAAATAACCCCACTGTTTTGAACTGTGTCCTATTATTTGCTTTCCTAATATCAAGAGTCATTTCGAGTTGGAATAGATGCCTGAACAAGAATGCTACAGTCCATTGATCCTTATTTGGGTGAAATGTCCTTTAGAGCCATGGAGCCCTGGTTGAGAAAAGTACAGACTGCTGTGAGCAACACTGTTTTCAGTTTTGCAGACTCTGTTAGTTCCTTTAGTTCATTAGTTTTTGTAGAGAAATTATAAAACAGATATCTAGAGATTTAAAAAATTGGAATACAATTACTCAGTTTGTGCAAACTGTAAGATGTTGTTGCAATCATCAAGCAAAGTAAAAGGAAGTAAAACTTCCTAGGGACCCTTGGAGAAATAACTGCATTTGTGAAAATCTTTGATGGATGAACACTAACAAGATTGCTAAAATCACATTGTTGGCACTTTAAGAGATCATTCTGGTTTTATTACATTTGTCTCACCTAAACTATCATTTTGTCCAAGATGCATGAAATGGATACCCAGGCTTGCAAGATCAGTGTCAGGTGGAAAGATGAAGAAACAGAAGTGCTGATCCCAGGACTATAGCTTATTCAAATATGGGAGTAAGTGGCTTGAACTGAAGTAGTGGTTATAAACAACTGGGTTTTGGTTGTCCCATGAACAGTACACAGGTGTATTGGGTTTGCATTGCAAGGTTTTGTGTGAGGGCCTATAGAGATGGCTTCTGTGAGAAGCTTCTAGAAGCTTCCCCTTTGTCAACAGAACCACTGGCCAAGGCTGATGGTGGTAGCACATCTGTGTTAACATTTAAGAAGAGGGAGAAACCTGTGCAACTGCAGTGAGAATCAGGAGTGAAAATATGTGAAACAACTCTGCAGGCATTAAGGTCAGCGCAGAAGAAGCGGGAGGAAGTGCTCCAGGTCCAGAGCAGAGATTCCCCTGCAGCCTGGGGTGCAGAGCATGGTGAGGCAGCTGTGCCACTGCAGCCCATGGAGGTCCATGGGGTAGCAGAGATTCACCTGCAGCCACTGGAGGACCCCGTGCTGGAGCAGGCTGATGCTTGAAAGGAGCTGTGACCCCGTGGGAAGCCCTTGCTGGAGCAGGCTTCTGGCAGGACCTGTGACCCACACTGAGAGAAGCCCTCACTGGAGCAGGTTTGCTGGTAGGACCTGTGACCCCATGGGGAACAGGTGCTGGAGCAGCCTATTCCTGAAGGACTCCATCCCATGGAAAGGGACCCATGCTGGGGTAGTTTGTGAAGAATGGTAGCCCTTGGGAAGGACTCACACTGGAGAATTTCATGGAGGACAGTCTCCCATGGGAGGGACTCCATGTTGGAGCAGGGTAAGGACTCATCTCCGTGAGGAGGAAGGAGAAGTAGTGACAGTGTTTGATGAACTGACAACAAACGCCTTTCCCCGTTCCCTTGCATTGCTGGACGGGAGGAGGTAGAGAAAATTGGGAGTGAAGTTGAGCCTAGGAAGAAGGGAGGGAGGAAAGTGTTTCAAGATTTAGTCTTTACGTCTCATCACCCTTACTCTGATTTGATTGTTAGTAAAATAAACTATCTTCCCCAAGTTGAGTCCATTTTGCCTGTGACAGTAGTTGGTGTGTGATCTCTCCCTGTCTTTATATCAACCCATGAGCCTTTTGTTATACTTTTTCTCCCCTGCCCAGCTGAGATGGGAGTGAGAGTGTGGCTTTGGCCACCTGGCATCCCACCACAACAGGGAAACAGTGCTCTGAGTGAAGTTTTTTTTGAGACCCATGCCATCTCCACTTAAGAAGGATGGAGAGGAAATAGTACAATAGTTTCTGTCCCTTCTCTGCTTTATATGTTTTATGGTCAGACTTAGTAAGATGAGCAGAATGTACTCATGAGAGAAATTGTGAATATTGTTTAAAACCCGATTTATTAAAAGTATTAACTTGAAATTCCTCCACGGTTGTGTATACTTATTAGATGATCTGATACTTGCTGGTACCATGTTAGGTAACTATCTAGCATGTCTGGGCTGATACTTTTTTATGGAACATAATGTGAATGGCACTTTAAGTTTGTAGAGACACATTTTGAGGTCAGTGCATTACTTCCAAAGTTGTTAGATTAAAATGCCAAAATGCTGTTAGTTGGTTTACTGGAGACAAATAACACCAGAATGTTTTATATTTGCTGTTTTCAAAAGGCAGTTTTCTTTCGTGAGCAAGTCACCACCTCAATTAAACACACCATTTATATGCACAGGAAAACAGAGGAGACCAATAGCCCCTAAATTTTATTGATTCCAACACTGCCATCTTAAAAACCTCATGTGCTGCATGTATTTTTTTCTTTGTAAACACCTGTTTTAAGCTTTAATATCTTAATGACTACCTCCAGACTACAAAGTAAATTAAGTGTCTAAGGATGCTGAGAATATTTGATTATAACAGTGTTTTTTGATTTCCATGTTGAGGTAATGAATCAAAATGAAATACAATGGTTGTGCGTGAAGGTTCCTAAGTACTCTGTCAACCTGGGAGCCTTCAGGTGAGCAAGTAGTGAATTAGTCATAGATATGGTTGACTACTCCATGCCCTGGTTCACCTGAGGGTGTTTCGCTTGACAAAGAATTTTATGCTTCCTAGACAAAGGAATGAATCTTCCAGGTAGCTTGGCTTTCTATCACAAAGCAGTGGAGACCCAGTAAGGGGTATAAAGCTATATGCTTTATATAGGGGATAAACTTGATGTTTCTCTGTTGACTTTTCAGAAGAAAAAAAATGAGACGAGGCTCTGTGGCTGGAAACCAATGAGAATAAATTGTGAGTCGTGAGCTGACAGTATTTGGTCACTGGTCACGGGAGGATTCCTCCAAAAGCAAGAAAAATAGTAAGCATTTCAAATAGCTCTTTTGAGAGGAGAGGTCTAAAATGAATGCTTGTCAAATTAAAGAATTACTGTATATTTAATCAATAATGCACATATTACTGGACTTCGGCCACACTTTTATAGCACCAATGCTCTATCTACAACAGGAAAGGTCACAGTCTTCAAAAGTTAGGTGGATAGATACTGTCATGTGGCTTATCAGCAAAAGAAAGGGGAAGGTGGTCCTGCAGCAATTTTTATTTGTTATGCTGTTGGAATAAGTATTCATTGCACTTAGTGATCACGCTGAAGAAATGTTGTCCTATGGTAGCAATTAGTTCAAGCTTTTTTACAATGAGGAGATTTTGCCGTGTTGCAAATGACAGGACACGCAAGGAGTTCTTGCTCTCTGTTTGGTTGCTGATAGGAGATGGAGTTTTTTTAGTTTCTGCATGATGTATGAAGCCAGAAAGAATTGTCTCTGGTATTGGCACAGAAATCATCACATGCATATCATCTTTGAAGTCTCTTCCACTGATAATGCTGCCTTTAACTTCCTGTGGAGGGGAATGTTCTGAGCTTTCTAACACGAGACTCATATTTATATTGATTGTTAAAATCTCCAAATTTGAACCACTTTTAACCAGTCTAGTACTTCTTTCAAATAATAATCTCTCTGAGTGGCCACATGCCACTTCTCTAACTTACTAAAACCCTGAAATATGACACACAAAATCCCTGTGTCTTTCTTTGTGTGCTTTGTAGATGCCTTTATAGCAGTCTCCCTCCAGTATGAAAGCCAAACAAACAGGAATTATACACAGGGCCTTTCCATGGGATGCAGTCCTTCAGGAACAGGCTGGTCTCGTGTGTGTCTCCCACAGGGTTTCAAGTCCTACCAGCAAACCTGCTCCAGCGTGGGCTCCTACTCCACAGGGCCACAGGTCCTGCCAGGAGCCTGCTCCAGCATGGGCTTCCCATGGGGTCACAGCCTCCTTTGAGCACAGCCACCTTCTCTGGCATGGAGTCCTCCAGTGGCTGCAGGTGTATCTCTGCTCCTCCATGGACCTCCATGGGCTGCAGTGGCACAGCTGCCTCACCATGCTCTGCACCCCAGGCTGCAGGGGAATCTCTGCTCTGGTCCTGGAGCACTTCCTCCCGCTTCTTCTGCACTGACCTTTGATGCCTGCCGAGTTGTTTCTCTCACATGTTCTCACTCCTGACTTAGGATGCATTTACTTCTGCACAATACCTTGGGGGTTTGGGGGTTTTTTTTCCCTTCTTAAATACGTTACCACAGAGGTGTTACTACCATCTCTGATTAGCTTGGCCTTGGCCAGTGGTGGGTCTGTCCTGGAGCCAGCTGACATGGGCTCTGTCAGACATGGAGGAAGCTTCTAGCAGCTTTTCACAGAAACCACGCCTGGAGGCCCCTGCTTGCCGTGCAAATGCAACACAGCTTAAGCCCGTTCCCTCTTGTCCTACTGCTTGTTACCTGGGAGAAGAGACCAGCCCTCACCTCGCTACAACCTCCTTTCAGGTAGTTGTAGAGAGTGATGAGGTCTCCTCTAAGTCTCCTTTTCTCCAAGCTAAACAACCCCAGCTCCCTCAGCTGCTCCTCAAAGGGCTTGTGCTCCAGTCCCTTCACGAGCCTCAATGTTCTCAAATGTACTCAAATATTCTCCAACTATAATGAATGCCTCTATATTTATTGTGTCAATGCTACATTGGGACAATGGTAGGTATGTGATATAAATATGGAAATCATCGGGGTTTATTAAAGAAAAGTCATCTACTTGTCTTGTATAGCTATTCACATTCATTTTATTAGAGGTACTATCACTGTATTTCCTGACCTTAGCTAATATGTTTTGAGAGACTATTCTCATTTGTTGTGAAAAGACAGGGAATTCAGTGTTGCTGCTCTATTTATAGCTGGAGTATTGTGATGATATCACTGTCTCATGGGTAATTTGAACCTTGCCTTTATTTATTTGAACCAAAACGAGAAAAGCCAGAAATCAGAAGTAAGGGTCAGTTCCTCCTCTGTCTATGGTCTATTCTTAATTTGAAAATTAGCTGTCCCTGAGACAGGCAACAGTAAGAACTCTTATTATAAATATTTCTAAAAGAAAATATCAGGGCACTCTACTGAATAGAATGAAGTAGTTTTGTTTTGGTTTTTTTTTCCAAAAAACACATGAGTTTGCATAATTGCTTTTTAAAAAACATAGGTTTTGTGACAACTATAACTGTGTACTGAATTTTAGTCATGTTTCAATTAATTGTTCGATTTCTTGTTGCTTAGAGATTTAAGCCTGTTCCTCATTTTCACCTTTTATTTTAATACAGGGGTTTTTTTCCTACTGACAAGGGTGCTTTAAGCTGATACTGAATACTGGCTCTGAATGGATAGATGTATTTAATGTTTTCCTCATTTTTACCATCCTGCAGGATAACATATTGGTATGCCTAAAATGCTTTGTGTTTTCCAAATGTTCTTATGAATCTTATGTTTCAGTCTCTTAATATTTAAACTCTGAGTATGGGATACATGAATTAGTTTCTTAAAAAGTATGGACAGAAGAGGAGACTAGGACAGAACCCACTGACACCTTTTCATTTTAAAAATATAGATACTATAGGTTGACATTGCCTTTCTCTGTAAGTCTCCCATGGGAGTCTTCTATGCACCAAGAAATTATACTTGTTTCTTGAACTAGAAATTCTAGGCTAATTCTCAGGCCTTATCTCTCATCATGAACTTGCATTCTTATGACAAAACCAGAAATAGATCCTAAAAATAGTTCCCAAAATTCTATTAGTATCTTAAAATTCCTTAGACAGCTGTGTGGATAAACATATCCCTTAGTAGCTAAGTCACTCAAATGCAGGTTACTGCATCTGTCACTCATCCCTCCCAAGATGTAAGATTACAGAAAAAAGATGTAATTTGCAGCTCAATACAATTAACAAGGACTTGAATATGAATATTGATGGTATCACACAGCTACCTGCAGATTGCCTCAGCTAGAGAAGTCTGGCTCAACTTTGAACAAGAGCTGGCATCATGAAAGTTGACATGAAAAAGGGGTTCATTTTAATGATTCAGGTGCCTTTGTTGTTAGAAGAATTGAGAGCAACAGAGTATGGAGCAAGTTTTGTTTTGTGTGCTTTGAATGAACCCAAACAGGACTACAAATCAGGCCATGCCAAGAAAGGACACATAGCTGTGGCAGAAGAGCACGGAGAGGAATATCCCTTTTTACATGCTATTTTCGGCAAGGACCCTGACATCTGAAGCTGACTTCACATATTTGCTTGTAGAACCCTTTCTTACTGACTGTAGAAAATTAGAGAGGTCATGCAAATGAAATTGCATTAAGAGTAGGGTTTTGTGCTGAGGCTTAGATTCAGCATCCAGAAATTAATTCATAGTAACAGCTTCAGGTTTCATTCTGTGACCAGCCAAGACAATGATAAGCATCAATAGCAACTATTGCTATCATAAATAAGAATACTGCTGTTTCTTTCTGATCATACATGATATCCTAATAATGATTACCACGGTCTAACTGAAAAGGGATCATCCAGCCGTTGATAACAGAAATTAGGTGGCAATACTGTTCAAGTCTCAAGACATCAACCTTTCTTCATGTGACTTCATGCCTGTCCTGTGTTATTTACTCACGAACTGAACACAACCTTTGTAATCAGACCCACACCTCCTTCAGTGTACAGGTTGAATGGGATGTTTTTCAAGCGAAATTGTTACGTTTCTTTTTATCTTTAGTCTTTCATATGAGGCACTATTTCTTGTTTGATGCAGGTGCTCTGTGTGCTGTGCTGAATATAGATTGGTGTTCATAACACTAGAAGAAATCAATGCAGCTATAAAAAAGACAAACAGTGGCCTATGAAAAAGGCTGATGTGTTATTTGCATATAAAGATAGGTTGCAAAAATTGCAAAGGATCCACTGATGACTGGATGTTGAGCTTAAAAAACTTGGGCTTAATTATTTTTCTTTCTTTTCAAGTTTAGAGCAGCTAGACTAGCACACTTATTTACAGTGGACCCTAAACATCAAAGTAGGAGTCCTGGTAATAATACCAAGTTAGCAGTCATATCTGAAAAGCTTGATGTAAATGGGTTTGCTCATATATATACATGTATACCCATATATGTATATATGTGTATATATATATATGCAGTGGAGAGAGAATAGAGATCTCCCAGTACTCAGTCTACATATTAATTGTACCTTTGTATTAATTACAAAGCCATTCCAGCATCATCATTTGTTATATACCTGTTGGTTCCCACAAAAAAAATTATGTAAGTGCCCTACAAGTCTACTTTCTTTCTTCTAGGAGTTGTAGTTGGTTTTATTATAAGTTTATCATTTTTAGAGCAAAAATGTGGTGAAGAGATCTATTTTCCTGCTATGAGGAGTGGCTGTTTTATAAAGGCTTGTGCACAGTGGGTTACACTAGAAAGTTATATCATGTAGCAGTCTCTGGCCCATATTTTCTTTTACAATTGGAAGCACTTAAAAAGAACTATTTGCTGTACTTAAAGTAGGCTTACTTCAGCTGACAGACTGAAGTGCAGTATGACTCTATTCTAGCCCTTAACTGATCTGTTCCAGTGCTTAGTCAAATCTGGTATTATGGAGTCATACAATGAAATTAATTGATTTAAGGTTTGCATTCCACTGCTGCATTAATAATGTTATGCTATTTTTAAGTTTATTGGCATTATGAGAGTTAATAGTGTTACTTTTTTTAATGTTTAAATGTTTTATTTCCTTCAGTTCTTCTGAAAATTTGTATTATCACTGGTAAGCTATGTCATATTTGATAAGCCTGCATTATTGTATGTGGATTCTAAGTAGTGACTTATGCTAAGTTGTTTCATGATTCCTTTTGACAGCTAAGCTTTTTGAGAGCTTTTACAAAGTCAGTACTGTGCACTGTATTTCAAAAACCTAGTCAACTACTGTGTAAAAAAATGTCATCTTGACCTGACAATTTTTAATTTAATAGTTAGCATCAGTCAGCTGAAATTTTGACATTCCCCAAAAAATATAAACAACATGCTTTGGGGTTGATCATCCTACACTATCCTAGTTGTAAAGAAGGAGTTGAAAACATGTAGAGAAGTTACCACTGAGTGCAAACAAGGTGTTGCTTCAAACTGGTTTTAATCACATCATGAGATGGAGTCTGAGATAGCTGTCACATATGTAGAATTTAAAATAATCTGCATTCTATATTTAGTCGTAACTCAACAGTTTAAATCAACTGATTCTGAGAGTTCAGAATCAGATTTTTATTGTAAGTCTATTGATAGAAAATGCCTTAGGATTTAATCACCCCCTCCTTACGTCCTTCATTTAGGCCTGTTTAGGTTGTCACGTTATATCAAATGCTGGTGCTTGATACAAGTTCTTCAAATCACCTGATGAATAACTTCAGTAACATATAATTGTATCTAAAATGCACACTGAAAAAAGCTGTTTAGATCCAAGTATGTGTGTCATGTTGTGTAAAGACAGTGTCATTGATGAAAGAAACTGAAATGCATCAGAATACATTCTGGTGTCGGTTTGCTGGCAGTCTGAAACACTGCAGTTTTTTCGTTGCTTATAGACTAAAAAGAATTTTTCTTTAGTGGACTGTTCCCATGTTCTATCATGGATTTTAGGGCCAAAGCTCATGACAGACATTTTATGAAAGAATACAATTGTTATCGACTAACTTCTGAGACTAAAATTAAACATTATTTTACTACAGCAACTTCAAATGGAACTAAATATAGAAGTTCTTTTGCATTTATTTTGGAAAAAGTATGTACTGTGATGAAAATTCTTAGGCTGAGGGTTTTGCCATTGAAATCATGGTATAAACCCTTCTTTCACTATCAAAAGAGGGAATTTGAAGTCTGGGTTACAAAAAAGATCCTAAAACAAGATCTTATGGTAAAAACATTACAGCTAAGAGGGCAGTATTTTTCAGTATTTCTGTTCCCTCTGCAGTTTCGGCTGATACTTTTTCCTGATGTACTTACATCACTTCTAAACATCCAGAAGTTGTTGCTTTCCATACTAATTATGGATGAATTTAATTTCAATAATGTTTGTATCTTATCCATCCTTTTACCTGACCTGAGCTAGGAAACCATTATCTGAGAACATTTCTAAATTTCTGTGAGTAAATGTATTATAGCCTTAGTTACTGTCTGTATTGTGCCTGGTCATTGTTTTTTCAATAGGGTGCCTGCTCTTCTAGTTCCCTGCATGAATGTTTACCAAATTAATACAATTTCTATAATTAACAAGGTGCAATTAAACTTGCAGAAACAGGAAAAAATAAAATGTAATTTTTAATTTTATACACATTGTTTTATTTTAATGTATATTATACATAGTTTATCAACTGGTACCAAAACATATGAAGTTGCAAGTTTATAATAGAATTTGCATTTAAAAAGGTTACAGGATTGGATTATGCTTTGACATAGGACATGAGTTTAAAACTACATTTTTCTCTTCAGAGCATGTCAGCTACAACATTTTGAAACTATTTTTGAAACTACAGTATAATGTACTCATGGCGTATTGCTCTTTGCTCATCATTTTTCAGCAGATAAAAATATCTCCTTCTGTGACCACACCCTCTACATGCTCCCATCTTGTATTTCCCAGACTCCTCTGTGTTGAGATGTGAAGAAACCATAACTTTTTCTGCACCGTTTCCTCAACCTTAATTTATTCCTTTGTTTCTTGATGGTGCAGCAGACTTACTGATTATGTCAAGGCTTTTTATTTCTAATGTTACTTAAAAAAATAAATCCCTATTGTTAATTCAATAAAACATCTTAGTTCTTTATTTTTTTTTAATAATTTACATCTTATGTGTTGCTAAAATGGTATAAAGTGACTCATTAAACTTTCCATTTTCTGAAGGAGAATTAACCCAACTAGTGTTTCAGTTTGTGATTCTATCTTTTTTCCTTGACTTTTTGTTTTTATCCAGTAGTAAACAGGCCTTTGTGATCCTAAGAGTTTGACTCAGTGCTGTTAAAGGGTAGCAGGCAATTCTTTTTACTTTCTTTCTTAAGTACGTTTCTTAGCTTTGCAAAGTATTATTTTCAGACATTGCGTTCCCATAATAGATCGAGACCTTTTAATCCCCACGGATGTTGAAATTAATGTTGTCACTGTTGTTCATCTCTTTCATATTATATAATTACTGCTTGAACCAGCTACTCTGTATTACTTAGGACTTAACAGAGAATAATCCCTCATCTTGTGTACTCTGGAATTAGCTGTTCAAGAGCATTTGTTTAAGAAATCACTTCTCTAAGCCTTGTTCCATTTAGCAGAACATGAGACACCTCTTAAATATATTTGAAATATGCTAAGATGTACATCTTCTTGTAAGTCCATATGCTTATATATAAGTTGTGAAACATTAAAATACCATTTATCTGATTTTATTTAGAGAGGTGATGTACCTGTGTCACTGTATACTAATGAAACATAATTGGCAGTAATGTATCTGACTTAATAGGAAAGATACAAACCCCACCATAGACAGCTGAGGCAAAACAGCCAAACACCATCTTTCACTTGTAAAATACCTCACTGGAAGAACATAAAATGTCTTATTTGTGCAAAAGGTCATTTCCCCCCACAATAACTGTAGTATCAGAGAAGCATTCCTGACTCTCAGATTAGCTCAGTTGGTTGGAACATGGTGTTAATAACACCAAGGTCCTGAGTTCGATCCCTGTATGGGCTATTCGTGTAAGAGTTGGACTCGATGATCTTTGTCGGTCCCTTCCAACTCAGAATATTCTCTAAAATCCGTGAAATTTCCTTTCCTTGCGAACACGGCCTGGCCACGTGTGTCCTGCCTGCCGCGGTCAGCACCTTGGACAGCGCTGTGCCTTTCCCGGCCGTCCCGAGCTGCGGGGAGACCGGGAGGCTCCAGAGGATACTCATTGGCTCTGAGAACAGCTTGTAAAGGACAGGCCGCGTTTAGTTTGTGCCTCTGCCGACAAAAAGGATGGAGGGGGACTGGTGTCTGAGTTCTGGTATACATGCGCAGCGTACACACCCCTGCCACACTGAGGGAGGGATATGGTGGAGGCCCAGTGGCTCCAGAGGCGATGACTGCCCGATGTGAGTGACGCTGGGTGGAGACATCCAGGCTGGTAGAGGCCAAAGGAATGCTGTGTGTCAGAGCCGAGTGGGAACGCTAGGCAGAGCAAGGATAGAGGAAGAAGTTGGGATACTACACTGCTTCCTGTTCCTGTCCAAAATAGAGACCAAGTGTGTAAACTTTAACTTGCACCCCTCGAACACTGGCGTATTCACTTTCACTGATCAAATACTCTGTTGTGCTAGTTCGTGAATTGTGAGTAAGATGACAAGACTAACATTTTAGCTCCACTGAAGTTAATACCACACATAAGTATCGATCTCAGGAGATCCAGAATTTCACTTTAAGTAATAACCTAAGAAAAGTATGTATTTATAGAGAGTAGAAGAAAGTAAAGACTATAATTATGTTTTTGTATATTCATATTTAATATACATTATATGTGCAGTAAGGAGAAAATTAATAAATTATCAATTCATACCACAAAAATACTTCCACTTTCAAATGAGCTTTTACAGCAGCAGAAGTCAAATATATCAGACGCCTAATTCTGCTGATAATCAAACCAATTTCCAGAATGAGATTAAGCATCATTATAAACCTTTTCTGTAACTACCTTTCCCATGGGACAGCAACACAGAACAGCCATGCAAAGATAACATCCAATTAGAAAGAATAATACATTTTGCACTTTTAACAGAAGCTAGTTGGGAATTTTGCAGCCTTTTTCTGCGGCTACTCTCTCATCTTGGGAATTCCTAAGAAACTGTGGCTACCCAAGTTTCGAGGTGTTCTGGGTGTTTAGGAAGCAGAGTGTAAAACTGCTTATGATTTTTAGGGAAGTAACATTTGCTTTATCTGTTGGTTAATATATATGGAATTTTGGCCTGATAAGAGACAAAAGTCATTTATTGCTAATCTTTCACTCAAAAAATTTAGATTTTTTTCATGGAAGGATAAGTTTCCTTGGCCGTTAAGTTTCAGGCTGTGTGAATCTGTCTGCAGATTTCTGCTCCGTGCCGTGTTGTTTTCAATAAATGTGTGGGACTGAAAGCTGCATCTGAGGCTGGTGTCATGAACATCCTTATTGTAAGAGCTTGAGAAAAATATTATCTCTCGGTGTTCTGCACTGTGAAAATATGTTAATACAAAGTTAATTGACTAAAATGCTTAAATGCATGGCTTTTTACAAAAAAATAATTTTCTTTAAAAATTATATGACTAATATAAGTTTATTCAAGAAAGGTTTAAGAGGAAAAACTACCACTAATTAAAATGAAAATAAAGTAGCATGGAAAAATGTCACCAACGTGAATTTACTAGTTAAAAGTAAATATTTTGTGGAAGAAAAGTCAATCTGGCTAATGAAATAGTAAAAGAGAAAAAGAAGTTAAAGAAATGGAAACTCAAAAATAAATCCTGACAAAATAGATACAACTTGGAAAGCCAAATTTGTGGTGAAAGTGTTAGGAAAAGGATTGGGATTATTTTCAACTGTCAAACCAGACTAGTTATGGAGGGGCTTTTAGAAGAGATATTCGACTTTATAGCACAAACCTGTTTGTATAATCATGTATTGGGACTTTATTTAGCCGGCGAGATACTCTATAGAGTGACAAAGCTGGGAAGGAGCACGTTTTCCTGGCCAAAACTGTGGATGTGGCGAGGGGCTTTCCCCGGCACTGCTGCCTCAGTCAGCACAGAGAAGTCGGTCCCACACCTGTGAGGTCGGAGAGTGGCGACTTCGCCGTGTAAAACGCCAAGGGTGAAAAGTTGTGTATGGGGAAGTAACTCTTATGTGGCGCACGAGTCAGGCGGTGGGCTGAAAGGGTTAAATATTCGTCATTAAAAATTACAGTTGACATTTTCTTCTCGGTTGAAGCGGAGCTGCCGCTGGGAGCAGCGAGAGCGGGGGTGGTTTTCACTCGCGGCTGACGAGAGGCTAAGGCTCAACCGGAGCCGGCCGGCGGCGGAAAGGCGAGGAACGGGGATGTTCCCCGGAGGGGCAATGAAAACAAAAAACCCCCAAACTTGGGTGAGGGGGAGAAGACACAGGCGCGCTTAAAGAGAAAATAAAATAAAATGAAATAAAAGGCAAATAAGAAAAAGCCTCGCGTAGCGGCAGGCGAAGGTGAAGCACCTACCCCCGGCCGGTGCCCGCCGCGCCCCCTCCTCCCCGCGGGCCCGCCCGGCCGCTGACGGCACCGCCCCCGGCGCAGGCGCAGCCGGGGCGCGGGGGGGCCGGAGCGGCGCCGCGCCCTCGCTCCGCGTCCCGGGCGGTGTCTCGGCGCAGCCATGTCTGGCGGCGCGGGGCGGCGAGGCGCGCTCGGGCGGCGGCGCCCTCTGTGAGGCGGCGGCGGACGCGCGGCGGCGGCGGGCATCCATGTCGGCGGGCAGGGATTAGCGCGGCGGACACCGAGCCGAGCGGAGGGGGCGGCCGGCCCGTCGCCCCCTTCCCGCGGGGTCTCCGGCGGGGGAGAGCCGTACCCGGCCGGCGGGGGCGGGTGGACATGGCTGACCGGAGCGCCCCGAGCTGCCACCTGCGGCTGGAGTGGGTCTACGGCTACCGGGGTCACCAGTGCCGCAACAACCTCTATTACACGGCGGCCAAGGAGATCGTCTACTTCGTGGCGGGGGTCGGCGTGGTTTACAGCCCCCGGGAGCACCGTCAGAAATTCTACCTGGGGCACCAGGACGACATCATCAGGTACCGCCGGGCTGCCTCCCGCCGCGGGCCCCGACCCCCTCCGGCTGTCCCGACCCCACAGCCGGTCTGTCCCGACCCCACAGCCCGGCTCGTTCCCTGCCCACTCCTCCCGTTGCCCCGGAGCGGGCGCTGGTGTCCCCCCGCCGCCGCCTGCCCCCGGTGCTGTCCCGGGCAGCGCCGGCGATCCGCGTCCCGCCAGCGCCTCGGGGACCCGGGCAGCGGACCGGGATACATCAAGGACAGTCAGCGCTCCCTCACCGCCTCCCTCCCCCCTCTCGGGCATCGCCGTGGGTAAAAGCAGCCTGGGAATGGCTTTTGGCCGTCGGATTCCACGGGCCGGGTCGTGTTCCCCCCACCGCCGCCGGTGTGCGGTGCCGAAACTTGCGCGGGCTCCCGTGGCGGGCGCGGCAGCCCGAGGGTCGCGGCTCGGTCCCGGCCGCCCCTGAATGTCAAAGGGCCGGCGGGAGGAGAGGCGGTAATCGCGTGTGTGCCCCGGGGCACTCGGGATGCGGAGGAGGTTAATCTGCAGCAAGGTAGACCTTTGGCTGGTGTTAAAAAGGCGACGATTACATGGAGAATTAGTGGCCTGCCTGTAACTCACGCAACTTTTAGGGTAATCTTGAAAGAACAGCCTTTCTTGCGAAGTTGAGGCTTCTTCTGCAGCTCAGTAGTTCGCTAGGCAGGGAATGTTATCATGTGCTGAGTTCATAAAATAAATAAAAATTAAAACCTGATGTTGCTGAAGAAATGTGCTGGTGTAATTTCTTAAATGTATTTCCACTCCAAGGATGCTTTCATAAGCCTAGTGGTGCTGTGAGATCAATGAGAGAATTTGAGAAGTATGAAGGGCAGATGTGAGCCTGAGTCATCAATCTTTTCCCTTCCAGTAGGTGTCATTGCAGATGGATTTTGATTTCCTTTGCTCTTCCTGTTGGGGTAAGAGCTAGCAGCACATAGTTTTGTAGGTCTTTTGGAGGTTTTACAGCACAAAATTTGTTTTTATGATGCTTAGTGCTCCAAGGCATACCTTCTGTATGCGTTACTCATGTGAGTAACAGGTATTGCCTCCAGAGAGCATAATAGATGTTATGTCTTTTATTTAAGCTTTTAGACAAGCTAGAAAACTTGGTCATAATGGCCACTTTTTTCCTTTGTTTAAATTTTCTTCTGGAAGAAATGTAAGTAGTTTTGAAGTATGGCTGTAAATGGTGTCCCTTGTGTAGTAGATTTCTCCTTGGTGCTAAATACGTAAAGAAAAAAGTAATCAGACAATGTACCGTTACAGACCCTTGTACTAGGGGTGTTAAATCAGGAGTTTGAATCACTGTTGTTTGCATCATTTAATGCTTTAACATTCTCACTTTAGTCCAGGAAAAACTGTTTTCTTAGGAACTGCTAGCCATCTATGATGTCAGGTGCTGCGGGAAATCCAGATCCGCAACTTCCTATTGTGCTAAGGAAGCGGTGCCTTGCTACTTGTTCTAAGGTCCCGGTAGTGTAATGTTACATGTTTAATACTTTGTATTCATGAATGCTTCCGAATGACACTGTTTGTTTCAGGAGCACTTCTTATAGCACAAGAATTACATGGTTTGAGCTACAACTGTGGTAACAGTTTCTTGCTCAGTGTCTCTCAGTTTTGGTACAATGTGCTACATTTGGCCAAAATGTGACAGAACTCATTATTTAGAATAGCACTTAAAAAAAAAAAAAAAAGAAAAGAAAAAAAGAAAAAAGAAAGTCTATTTAAAGTCGGCTAACAAGAGAGAAAGAATGTACCTCGTTTGTGTCAGAATGTACTTTGAATTGTATGATACTATGACCCAGCATACTGGAGTTTCTCCTGCTCTGAATTGTACTGATGTTGAGAGAATATAATTCTAAGTATGTTAACACATTACAGATTCATGCAATTAGAATTTTGCATGCTTCTTAAATGCAAAAGCTATACAGAAATATTACTATGCTATAAGAAGAATGATTTAAAAGCAGTGTGGCTATTTCTAATAGTAAGATTAGAACTTGCAGTGATCAGTCTTTCACTTGCTACTTTTTTCAAAAGCAACATAGTACCATTTAAATGTCATCTCACACTTTTCATGACTAAACTTGGATACCTAAACATACTAGCTCCCAAAATTTAAAGGAGTCATGGTATTGTCTTAGGTCAAGTATTAAAGGTATATAAAGGTCAAGTATTAAAAAAAAAAAAAATATTAAAATACCAAAAGGCAGGTGCAAAAATGGCATTATATAACACATTAATCAGTGTTACTTAATTTTCTCTCTGAAGATAACAAACTCAACTGTTGATTGCAAAACAATTCATATGTTTTATGTTTTAATAGGCTCAGCAAGTACTGTCTGAATGCTGGGACATTTTTGATTTTTTTAGTGAAAGCAATGGGAGGATTGAGTGTGTTTTTACAAGTAGGGGATCTCACTTGTGAAGTTCTGGTGTCTGAAAATCTTACATATTTAAAGAATCAAACTTTCATGAGCCCAGCTCCATAGCTACAAGGACTAAGCAGTAAATATTGCACACTACATGGTGGTATTATTAGTATTCTTCATTGTGAGAACTTTTATACTATTAGCATGCTTTGCATGACATTGTAATTGTAAACATTAATCAGGAAGAGAGGAAGGGCAATCTTTTTTTGTCAGAGACTATTTCTTTGTTTTTAGTAAAAGCAAACAGTAATTGGCTGCTATAGAATATTTTCCACTGTAAAAATTCCTCCTAGCATCAGCAGTTAGTGTTGTATTGCAAAGTTTTACCTCCTTTTATTAAACAAAAGCCTGTAAACCTCCTGCAAGATTTTTTTTTTTTTATGATTAGATGTTTTAACAAAATTTGTTTTCAGTGTAATAATCTAAATTTTAATTGCAGTGTGCACACCACAAACCCCTCAGCCTCAGTTAACTATGTAGTGAAAGCAAGAGAGCTCTCTTTGGGTGTTTTGTCCCTTAGTTCTATCAAACACTCTTTTGAAATAGAAGAGGATAATTAGGATCACTTAGGATCTCTATCAATCTGTTTTTGTTTTTGTTGTTGTTTTTGTTTGTTTTAATTGAACAGTCTCAGCTTTAAATCCATCTTTGAAAGGACTTCTCTTGCTGTCTGGTGAGCTTTTGCTGTTTATGTTCTGTTTTTTCTCTCTTCTAAGAATTACTTTCTAGAAACCAACTGAAGGATAGAGTATCTATCTTCTTTGTCTCCTATTTCTTACACATCTGCATATTTTTATTGTTGAGGTCAGGATGTATGCGAACACTTGTGGAACATGCCACTTAGATGCAGAAATGCTTTGGAAATTTGCATCTTTTGGGAGTGCTGACAACTGAGTTTCTTGGGTTTTCAGGAGTAAATAAGGAAAACAATCTTGCACATGAAACCTCAGCTGACTTGCTTTGGCAGTGCTATCTGTTGCCAGCAGCACAACTTGGACATCCACTGTGTTTGCAGAAGATAAGATCCCTTGTCCAGCCTTGGCTGTGTATGTGTAAGAGATACAAATTTTGAATAAACATGCAAATAATTCCTACAGAGCTACTGATTTAAACTGTGTGTTCTCTAGGATTTAATGGATCACCAAACTAGCTTGTGAGGAGCAGAATGGTTTGCTTTACGGTAGACGAGGAAGAAACTGTGTCTTGGTGTGTTCATGTTAGATCTTGCCGTTGTTGTCTCCATAATTTTATTGGTTTAGAGGATCATAGGTTATTTCATGTAGGCTGTTCATCCTGTGTCAGAGAGACCTCAGGGGGATCATATTTAATCCTTATTTGTAGAAAGATTTCAGAAGATGCCCCCTCAGAGTATTAACTTCTCATACTGGAAACTGATACTCATGTTGAGGCTCCTTATTTGTCTGGGCTGGCTAAGTCCTTTTTATATATTTTACTTTTTTTATGTAAGGTGAGAAAATTGGAAACCTTGAATTCATCCACCTTTTTAAATGGCTGTCTGTTGCCGAAAGCCTTTGATGTCACCAGGACAATTCTCTGTGTTGACATGCTCCAAGGACACTTTTAGAATAATTTTTTTACACTTTTTATTTTATTTTTTTCCCACTTAAAGCTAGCTGTGACCGTCTTTTTTTGTGAGCTTCAGAGTACTGGAATTTTACTGGGAATTAACTTTTCATCTGGCACTGATGATGCCATTGAAAAGTAAAAGCTGAACCTGAGTTTAAACCAGTGCATCTTTTTGAGATCTTTAGCGGACTTGACAAAAATGCATATTCTGCTTTATGTGATGTCTGTTCTTGAGTGCAAACTTTGCATTTATTTGTAATTCTACTTTTGTACCATTATCTCTTTGCTGGTGCAAAACAATCACATAACTGTGCTGGTCACAGAAAAAAAGAGGAATTATGTTTCTCTGTGAAAAGGAGACAAATGAGGAAGAGTTATTATCTCTGTCCTACTTTTTTAATATCCATCAAGTGACTAAGTGGGCAAATAATAGTGCTGTTGTATATTGTTCCTAGAACTTTATAATCAGTAAAGTGTGACTATTTTAGTAAGATGTTTGCGGAACATTTAGGTTTTGTAGCTGGCACATTTTATATTAGTAAAAATGCTCGAATTTCTGCTGATAATGGCATCTGTAGCTCTGCTGTTGAGGAACCAGAGGCTGTATCTAATAAGTTAATTTTCCTTCTTGTCTAAAATCTATATACTTTCCTTGTCTGGGACTAAGTTGGGGGAAAGGAATCATGTATTTTCTGCCTTAGTACTCATCAGAGTTCTGTTTTTAGGAAAAACATAACTTAAAGAATTATTCAGAAAACACTGAAATTCTTTACTATTAGTAGTTCTAGTACCGGAAACTACCAGATACCCTGGTACAAAGACAGAGGAGAAAGAAATAGTTCTGCATTCAGCGTGGTTAAAACATGTGGTTCTTTTTCCCCTTTGTGCCTCTCTGTATCCAAGACTGTAGAGAGAGAAATTGCGTGTTTACAGGGGGCAGAAGTATATGCAAGACAGGTGGAAAGAATGGCAAAGCATTTAAAGATAGTGTTTGGCTGTTTCCAGAAAAATAGTTTACTTCTGTAAATCACAGCTTTTTTTAAGACAATTTTTCTTATTTTTTTACTGTCAACTCTGTAGGATTCAGCTCAGTCTATAAGAGATTGCCCTGCCTAAGATTCTATGATCTTGCTCCTTTATTCCAAGGCAAAATAAATTGTATCTTTTTAGTGTCAACATTTCTAAGGTTCTAGTGAAAATTAAAGTCACTAAAATAATTTCTGCTCCCTGGTGTTAGTGCTGTTCGCCAGCTTGGATTTATCTATTTATTGTTGCACTCTCAATGTTAGTCTAACCATCAACATCTAAGAAATTGTTGGACTCTGTCAGCTGCTTTCTAAGACTGCTCCTGGATAATGCTCTCAGGGAGGCAGGTCCAGGCTTCCTCTGTGTGGCTGTCAGCTGTGGTTTGCAAACAGAAATCCTAGCAGTGCAGTGATTAGTCACATCCTAGTCTTGAATGGCAATAGATCTTTTCCTCACCCTCTCTTTTCGTTAACTATGCATTGTTATGACTTTGGATGATTAGCTGTTGGACTTTTTAAATAAAGGTGCTGTGTATTTCTACCACTTCATTGTACGAGAGAGGCTTTGCACCTCCCTTTGGTCCTTTTTCACTAGATTCTACTAATGAAAAAAACTTATGAAAAAAGATAATATCTTTTCTCAGAAAAGAGCCAAACCGGTTTCACAAGAATGTAGAGGGAAATTATTTTGTTTCCATCTTTTCTTTTCCCCCCGTAGTCTGGCACTCTAAGATTCATCCTAGTTCTCAAAAACCTCAACAAACAGTTGAGGTAATTGTAAGTTAAGGTATCAGCTGTCAGATTTATTGTCTTGTTCTTGTCTAGAATAAATGCTGTATGTCCATGCCCTAACTCCAGATGACAGTCAAGCACAAATGTTAAACAATAGATTCTAAGTATAGCTACAAAATTTTATCAGATGGAATTCTATTAATTGGTTTGGCAGCAGTTCTATCAGTTTTCACTAGGAATTTCATGATTAGTTGTGTATTTTTGATTTCAGGGAATGTAACTAAATGAGTACCCCAGTTACCACATGAGGAGAATTTTTTTTAATTATTCATTCCAAGTGCAGCCTGTTCTGTCTTTTGAATTACTTAGGTGATGAAGGAAAAACAAGCTTCAGCGTGTGAGAAATTCTTTGTCTACCCTTGAACTTTATGCAGTCCAGATCTTTCTTTCAAGAAAAAAAATTTGTTGTTTATTCATTTGCAGAAAGTTAATCTTCAAAATTATTTCAATAATCATAGCCATTGATGAAGGCCGTCCCCCTTTGGATCCTTCAATAACTGTGCTGAAGGAAAACAGGAGTAAAATTCATTTTAAAGTTATGCCTCAAATGTGAAATGTGTCATGCATAGAAACAACTCAAAATGTTGCTTGTGTAAGGCTTAGGAAACCTACAGTGTGGATACATTCTGGATTATTAGGGATAGTGTTTGGAAACCAGTCTTTGGTCTGAAGTCCCAAAGAAAGTCTGTGGTAGGAATAGTTCCCCTGTATTAGTTCTGGTAAGGCTGCACCTGGAGTACTGTGTCCAGTTCTGGGCTCATTACATGAGAGACAAGAGAGTCCACTGAAAGGCCACTTTGAGAGTCCATTGATGGTAAGAAACTCGACCATCTCTTCCAAGGAAAGGCTGAGAGCGCTAGGACCATTTAGCCCAGAGAAGAGAAGGCTCAGAGGGCGTCTGATCAATATATGTAAATAGCTGAAGGGAAAGTGTAAAGAAGATGGAATCAGGCTCTTTTCAGTGGTGCCCAGTGGCAAGTCAAGTGACTTGCCAAGCAAGAATAAAAATTGTAGACCCAAGCTGAACAGTGAGAGCTTCCAGAATTGGAAGTTCTGTTCCAAAGCTTCAGTGTTTTGACAACAAACATTAATTTATGATCTTCCACGTGCAAATTCAAATAAAAATAATTTAATGTAAGTCTAGTTAAGGAAATAATTTTTCAGATTATTTTTTCTTGAAGAAAATTAGACATTGAGAGAAGATTGTGGGTTTTTGATACGCAATGGAATGTTTACTGCCAAACCAAATACTCTTAATAGTTCATTTTTCTGTAATGAAGAACAGGCTTTGGAGTGTTTGCTGGTGGTTCCTGCTCAAATGTGACACCTGGGGTTCGTTCTCCATTTGCACTTGATGGGGGAACTGCCTTTTTCAAACAATGAAAGCAACATATTGCTGAATCACGTAATGTGTACCATTCCAAGAGACCTATTACAGCAACTCAAATCATTTGAATAGGTTAATTCACCAAGCTATTGTACGCCCTTAATAAGGCATTAAGGCGTTTTTCTTTTCTGAATATGATATTTGGAGGGACTGATTTCTTTTTTTCTCAGAAAGTTTGGATTTCCAACTGAAAAATCAAGTCCTTCCCTTAGGTTATTCTTGAGCTTATGTGATGCAATGTTTTGTTTGTTTATACTAAAGATAAATCAATTGATTCTCACTTCATCACATCCAGATGATCTTTAAGGACATAGTTTATATTCCTTCATTAAAGAAGTCATGACTTAATAAGACCTATATTATGTCATAATTAAGCTAAGCAGTCCTCCTATTATAACTCTCTAGCTTAAGTATCTTTTGTCTGTCTATCAGTCAAAATGGCATTTCTTACAGCAGGAGCACTTGGCAGGATAAGGGGTGAGATAATTCCCCTGATGACCATTTTATGCCATGGTTCACAAGGACAAAGTCCCAGTTAACTGCTGTCCAACTTTTCATGTTAAGTGATCTCAAGACCGAGTTTTCTGGGTAGTTCTAGAGCTTTTCTGGAACATGTTCTACCAGACTGAAAAATGTTTTTTGAGGGATTTATTATCTAATCCTAGTTACAATATTTTTTTTTTTTTTTTACCAAGAGCTTCATGCATTATCTTTCTGAAAAAATATTTTGCTTGGATTTGGTTTGATAAAATGAAAATATTTTAGGAATACAGAATAAAATGTTTCCTTGATTCAGTTTGAAGTGGGGCTAGAGTAAGCCTGTTGTTTAATACACCTGCATACCATAAAAAACTATATTTTTCCTAATTGAAACTATATGAATAGAAATATCAAAAATATCCAACCAGAACTGAACATCTAAAACATACTAGAAGTTGATTAAAGTAGATCAACACAGCAAGGAGCGACAGGCTTAGGAGCTTGCCTTCCTGCATCTGCTTTTCATAGCCAGCAGTCACATCACCTTCTGATCTGATTCTGTCAGCACCCTCAGGCAGGGTCAGGTCAGGTCAATACTTAAATGGGAAAACATCTTGGTGCTGTAGATAATGCTTTTCTTGATTTGGTACTTGGGTCTTTTTTCTCATAACTGTTGCAAAAAAGTGAGGCTCTGGGACAATGTCTGAGAAGAATAGGAAATGTAACCAAAGGCTTAAGAGTGTTTGATTTTTTAAAAATTTTGAGGTAATTTCTGCAGAAGATTTGAAGTCTGCTCTAATCTTTCAGCTTTTCCAAATCACAACCAAAGCAGTTGTGTTTCTGCTTACCTATGTTTTCAATGTTTTGTTAGTCATCCTCTTGATATAGGTAGGAAAGTAGATTATGTTCCTGGCTGATCTTTAACAGCATTATGAGGTTAGCTTATTGTGTTAACAATGTTATTATGATAGTGATAGTCTATCTTAACCTAGAAACTTGGCATGTTTCAATAATTTAATTCTTTTGAACGGTGTATATGAAGTCAAATATTTGGGGTTTTTAAGTGCAAAATTTGAAGTTTCAGTTAAGACGTAAATTAAACTTCAGGTTTAGAAGTTAATTATTAAGAGTTGATTTTTTTCCCCTCTGTAATTGTTTTAGATGAAAACCATAGTGTACATGTTCTGTATGACATATCAAAAAATTAGTTTAGATTTTACTGTAATTGTTAACACAAGCAACACAGGCTTTTAAAAAGAGAACCTAAAATAAGAGATGTTTTTAGTTTTATGTCATGTACATTTTGGGTTTTTTTAAGCTTAAGCTGACACTGACATTAAGCTAAAAAAGCCAGAGAATTTAGTTTTACTTTATATAATACCTCAAGGGGTTTTTCTACTTCAAGATATAGTTTACTCAGTTTTTCCAAATGTTATTAAACTACTTACAGAGTTGTGTTTGTGATTTGGGACAGCACTTTTATCTATAATTTAATTTAAATGAAAAGTAATTTATTATTCATAAAAGTGGCAAAGCTGTCCAATCTGGATTGATAAAGATTAGTCATATGCTCACATTAAAATTTAGATTTGTTGTAGACCTAAATTATTGTGCTATTATAGTATTATCAAGGAAACTGGTTTATTCACAATATATTTATTTGACTTGGAATGATGTATTGATTTTGGTATGTTCACGTGGTAGTCAGAACTACTGAGCACTTGAAATACCTTGAACAGAAAAGTGAAGTTATAATTTTCCTTGAAATTAAGTGTCAGAAAGTGAAAGTTCCCATAGCCATCTTAATTTGGTTGAATGTTTAACCGAGATGCCACTGAATGTTCTTTTCAAAATGCATGTATTCACGATTTTCTGCCCAGCCAGATGCTGGTGTGTCATCTGTAGTATGAATTTCCCCTGGTGCAACAGTGAAGCACCTTACAGAATGTTATAGATATGTATAAATTACCTGCATTAGGGCGCAGATTGCTCTGATTACTCCATTGACTCCAAAAGACTTTAATTTCTACAAGAAATAACCAGTATCATATTTGCATTGCTGTTGTAGCTACTACAATAGTAAGAGACTTAAAAAATGCAGTGCTTGATTTGCACAAAAAAGGTCAGAATCAGCCAAGATTGCCTGAAGTCTTGGTAGCAAAAGATATGATTGAATTTTTAAGTCAGGCTTATGATACCTATCAGTTTTATACTGTAAAAGATAGAAACCACAAAGAATTCCAGTGTGTGCACCATCTGATAACACCACTACTGTACTGAATTTAAAACAAGATGTCTCTATGAGACCACTGCTGTTTGAAAAGCAGTTTTTCTTGTTATTTTACCTAGCTGCTACAGGATACATATATTCTTAAAACTCCAGAGAAATACTATATCTCTTCTTCCGAATAACTGTCCTCAGCCTAGTTGCAATGACTCTCCTTGAAACTGGGAATCCTCATCACTGCTGAGAGGCTTCCTGCAGACTCCTTTTCTTTTGAATAGGACCTGTAAGATGGTGCCTGATGCTCATTCTTTTATGAAAGCCCTGGGTATTCAGCTATTACTTCAGAAGATGCAGTGAACAATCCTTCCAATCATTTTTCATAAGTTTCTCATTTCATTTCACTGCTTTATCCTCCAAGGTTTTTCAGGGGAGTTCCTTTATAGTACCTATTGCTTTGGGCTGCAGAGACAGGATGGATCAAGACCAGTGTCTGTATGCCCATGTCAGTCTGATTCTTTTACTTTAAAAACACACATCCTCTCATTTTAGAAAAAAAAAACCAAAAACCCCCAAAAAACTAACCCAAAGCACCCAACCAAAAACTCAACAAACCAACAAAAAAAATCAGATGTGCAAAAAGAACCCTCAAACCAAGGCTTCCATCCTAACAGTAATGTCCAGCCTGTAATTGCTGAAATATTCATGGGATCATATTTGGTAAATATTTTTGGAGGCTCCTTTTTTGGAGGTCTTGGTATTGTTTGTCTGTGGATTAGCACTGTTTTACATCAAAATTATATTCCTATGCTGAAAAGCAGTGGATTTCTACAATAGCGGTAATAATTCCACTTGAGCTGTGAACTGAAATGCCTCTTTTTCTGAGCCAAGGTAAGCACATTTGTTCATGGGATTTTTTTCCCGCTTTATACTGTTCAAATATAAACAGAATTACTAGGTTTTAAAACAGGTTTATGGAAATAAAAGAATGTTAAACATATGCTTTAGATTAGTTCCAGGAGATATTTCTGTGTTTGATTCAGCTGACAGACTGCTGAGATGCATATCCAGTCTTCAGAAAATTCTCACCTATGCATCCTTCTAGAACAAGCTGTACCTGATGGGGGGATAGTGTGTAGGATTTGTGGCTGGCATAGGAAAAAACCTGAGCAGATCTTGGCATTCTGTTCAGATTTCAACTTTCCCCTTCCCAAGGACTGCTGCGACTTAGATGGGATGTTTCTTGGGTGTTTGAATTCAAGAATCAAGAGAAATGTGTCCAAAGAGTGCCATAACTTTTGAGAGAATAATGTCAGTTTGAGCAAAGTGATATGAGCTTTAGAGGTACGTGAAGGTGGTACTTTCACTGATGGTTTAGCCAGATCTGTGGCAGATTACATTTAGGAAAATTCTTCTTTTGCCTTTTACATTCTATTGACTATAGGATGAATTATATCCTAATTTTCCTCTGCCTTCATATAAGCTATATTGATAAGATACTTGACATAAAATTACATGTAAATAAAATGCTTGATTAAGGTGACAAATTTAACTGAAGAGAAACAAAACTGAGGCAAAGACCAGACATAGTAATAAAGAAAATGTGTCCAAGCTGAAAATCCTGTTTATAAATTGATCATAGTTATAGTTAAATCATTGTGTTCTCACATCTAGCTCACACTTTTCACTCCTGATTACTTACTGTATTTTTTACTTTGCCAGAACTGGCAAACTGAAATTTGTAGATATGACATAGTTTTATAACAATGTTCTAAAAGACTGGGTAAAAAAGTATTGTTTTACTGCTTTGATTCTTTCTATGTATGTGGTATATTTCTTGTGACTAAATCTAGTTGCATATAATGTTAAAAATAACAGTGACCCTTCAATTTTCTGAATGATAGGATAACATATTTTATGAACAAAGCTCCTGAAAATGTCAGACTGTGTTATAGGTGCATACAAACATTATACATACATACCATTGGGAAAAAAACCCAAAACTTACTTAAGGGTAGAAATAACTTAAAAGAATGTATGCGTTTTAGTATTTTGAGGTGAGTGGTAGTAAGATGTCTCCATTTTATCAAGACAGTCTGCGTGCAGAATGAGTAGATTAATTCTATGTTTTGGTTAACTGACAACTGTATAAACCTTCTCATCACTTTTAGAACTGTGGTAATCCCTGTTCCCTGTTTATAATCTCTCTACAAGAGCAAGCAAGGTGAATAATGCTTTATCTTAGATCAAGACAAGGCATCAGACAGCATTTGGAAAGTGCCTGAAGATTTATTGTGGCGAATGTGACATTTTAAGTGAAATAGCCTTCCAGAGTACTTGAAGAAATAACAGGAATATTTGAGAACTGGTAAATGTTTTGGGTTTTTTTAGATCAAGGTCACACATTAGATGATATTTGTCATTTTAGATACAGGTTCCTCTTCTACTAACTGTTTTTTTTTCAATTGCTGTTTCTTCTGCCCTAGAAATTAATACCACAAAAATGAATACCCTTTGAAACATTATTCAGTAATAAATTAATTTATGAATAATTGTGATTTTATCTTTTGCAGGTTACAGCATATGCTTATGATAATGAGTATTACATTACAATACATTCCCTTACTGGGATTATTCAACTGAATCAGTATTCTGGAGATAAACATAATTTTTGAGCAGAAGAATTGTATTTTCTTGAAAGTGTTACACATGAATGCCCTTTTCCATCTTCTCCATTTAAGTGACTTTTAGTAATTAAGTTTGTGAGCCCACATAGACAACAGCTTTCATTGCCTGCCAAATACACATTGACTTCTGAGTCTCTTTAGTACTGCATTTTCCTATGCTTCTTTCCTGTTTTGTCTATGGTTCTGGTACATGTGGGGGTTTTACTTGTTTTAGCAGATGGTCTTTTGTGTAAATAATTTTGTGGCCTCAATCCCATTTTTTATATTTTTTTTTCTAAACAAGGGTTCAGATGTAGCCCCAACTTTAAGTGGTATCCTGGCTCTTTTCACCTTTCTGGGTATGCAGTCAGATGCCAGGATGGTAAATTATAAAGTGTTATAGATGTCCTTGGCTTTCTTTTTCTGTAGGAAAACACCTCTGTCTAACTAACACCTGCAGAACACCTGTAGGCCTGAACTTCTCAAGTACTTGTGAAGAAATCTGGTGCACCTGCAGTCTCCAGGGTTGGCAAGATAGTGTTCTCTTCTGCTCTAAACCTTTTTTGGTTGATAATGAAATACAGTCCACTGAAGCACAGAATGCTGTGCTTATCTCAGCTTTTTTCACTTGCAGCTCTGCTACTGCTTTCTTCCCACTATTCCTTATTTTAAGCCAACTACTAATTTTATCAGGATAACCTTTCTGTATAAAAAAACCTTTCAAAACTTGTCACTAATTATTCTGTGACTTCACTCTTGAATATTCAGATAAGTTCTTGCAGAGAAGTTTTTCGTTAATATATCCCATAGGAGAGAAGACAGAATTGCTGTTTAATATGCTTGGTCAGAAATATGAAAGAAAATGTTACATTCTGTGATTTTTTTTTTCCCCTATGTAATACTAGAAGATCTAGTGTAAATTTCAAAAATAATGGATGGAAGATCAGTAGTGAAAAACGGTTGTAAATCTCCTATGGAAAAGCAATGACTGAGTGAAGGGTTTTAGTGATAAAAAGTTTTGAAGGGTTTGAAAATAGTTTGAAGGGTTTTATTGATAGTGAAAGATTCAGAAATTTTGTACCTTAAGCAAATTTATTTTGTTAACTACTGAGGTCAGAAGCATACAAAATAACCTTTTTCTGAAAAGAAATTTTTTAAATGGTCTTGGCTAAGTAACTTTAAATGTGGGAAGAATTTTTGTCATTCAGTTTCCCTTTCTAGCCTGATTTTTGTTACAAAATTTATTTGAAATTAATTCTATTCTGATTTTATAGCTGTACCTGTCTCAGTTTCCCCATAATTAAGTGGCTACAGCGTGATAATATTTACTGAAGTAGTTTCTTAGCTTATTAACTGGTTAGAATGGGAAATCAGTATTCACACTTTGATTTTAGACTGCCTTGGTTTGTCAATCTCTGATAGTTTTGTAGGTTTGTATACTTTTCACATTTAGGAGTGAAGGACTGCTTTCTAACTCTGTCACTGACAAATCCTAACCAAATGGTTTAATAGTGCTTGCTGATTTGTTAAGGAATCCCTTTCAGGTCATCAGATCTAGTGACCCAAAGGAGTTGAATAGCTGGACTGCCTCCCTCCTAAGTTACATGACAGCTGATTGCACCACCTCTTCTCTCCACAGATCTTGTGCTTCTGGGTTTTTTTTCCTTCTTTTTTTCCCCCCTCCTTTTTTTCCCCTTGTTGCTAGTACTAGGGGAATTGTGTTTGTCAGTTTAATTATTTAAACTATTATTAGCTATAATCTTAAGTCTGTGCATTGTCTTATGAGGAAAGAAGGAAGTTGGGTATTTTCTAAGGTGGGATTCCATTCTTTGGTAAGTTACCTTCAGGCTTTAGTATGTCACATTATTGTACCACCAGTTATTGTAGTCAGAATTGCTTCTTTCATATGAATAGTTAATAAAGGATAACAGGACATTATTGATCTCCAAACCATTCTGGAATGTATGATATTTCTAAGTTTTACGTGAGAAGATTTTTTGGCTGGGAACATGCAAGTAATTTTGCTGTCTTCTTTTTCAAGGGGCATATTAGAAATTTTTTCTTCAGATTGTGAAAACCTGGTGATTAAAGTGTCAAGATCATGTAGAATTTGTAAAAAAACCACCAACCCCACTCAGTTAAACCACAAGGTCTCCTACTGGCACTGGTAAAATCATTCATATTTGAAAAAAAGAGGAATATCTTTATTTTTAATCAGTTTTTTATGAATGGTTGCTCTTACTAGAAAGCTGAAGCCAATCCCTTCCTGAGCAGTGGAGGACATGACTATGCAAGGTAAAAATGGACATCTGTGTAAAGGGCATATAATTCTCATAATCTCTTTCCTCAGTTCTCATATTTAATGAGTTGGGAACTTCACATCAGTGTTGCTGTACTCACTGTTTAACTCTTTGAAACTCCTCTGGTCTTCCCTTTCCCCCCCGCCTTCCCCCCACCCCGTGTTGAGTTTAGGAGTGGATAGGAGGCCTTTAGAATTCTTTAGAATCTTTAGAATTCTATAGGTTGTTTATAAATGTTTCTCATTAATTAAAAGAAATTCAGATCCTAGAGGGGAAAATATGGAACGGTAATGAGATAAACTGCAGGTGGGAATAATCAACGTACAGTTTCAGTTCACCCTCCCTGTCTTACTTTGAGGCTGGATGCTTCTGCAACTTAAGGAATCTTCAGGAAGCTGTATTTGACATTACTGGTGCTGTTATAATAGCTGTATGGAAGACCCAGTAGTGATGCTCTATGATGAATACTGCTTTGTTTTGTCTGTGGAAAGTAAATGTGCTCTGACTTGAGCTGCTTAAACTTTGATGAGAGACGTTTGCTGATTACAGCTCTTTCTGTTTTAAAAACTTAAATAGTATGACAGAAATGGTTTGTAGTTTCCCCTGTTACTCTCTCTGGGTTAATATGAATAAATGACAGCAAATAAAAAAAATACTCTCAACTGAATGAAAAAATTTGTAAACATACAATGAAAATAATTTGCTGTATTGACACATAGAAACAATTTCACAATTGAAATTAACTGTTAATTAATAGATATTTTAGATGCAGTTATTTTAGTGCAGCATTCTTTTGTGCATTTTTACTGGTGCCCTACTTTTATGAAGCTCAGGAGTAGTCACATGAATATATTCTTGGATTTTCATCCAATATTGTTGCTAGGGAAACATCATCTTTAATACTGTATCCTTGTCTGCAGCTTGTCTGTATTAATCAATGCCTGTTAGCGCTCAACACAAACCAAGTAAAGATGAAAAAAAAAACCACGTAATTTCTTTTATAATAAGCAGTTTATTATTGACTATTGTCCTTCAGGATCTCCTGCCACTACAAACCTCACACAAAATGAAGGGTCTTGTCCATGGCTCTGGTCTCATCCCAAACAGACACAGCATGGACAATTTTTATATTTTTTTTCCCAGAGGCTGCCATTAATATTTTATATAATAATCTGTCGTGCAGTGCATGGATCTGGTCAAAATGATAAAAAATTCTTACATGTTGCTCTAAAAGGAAGAAAGAACCTTTTCTGTATGAATTAAAAAGAGGAGCTTGAATGCACCAAAGTGAGAAACATATCCCTTTTCAGTATACTGTTAAAACTCCAACTGTATTTTCAGCCCAGTTTGAATATCTATCTAGGAAAAGACCTATAATTTAGACATATCAGTGGAAATCTGAGTTCACTACAAGTCCAGCTATTTGGATTTGTTGCAATAGTGACAGGCAGGTTTTCTGAATTTTCTGCTTCTAAATTCTTTCAAGAAGTATCAAATTTTATAGCCAATTTCAAAATTAATTTGACTTAGCAGTTTATTAGCCCAGTACCTGCTTTGTTTCATGATAATGTTTGCCATTTGGACGTGTCATTACATATCTGCCTCTTCGGAGACACTGCATTAGATCTAACATCTGTTATCGAGAAGCCCAGGACAGAAAGGCCAGAGGCAAACAAGAAGGCCTGAAGATCTAGCTTCATTAGGAATATCTTTTTCTTTTTTTGGACAAGCAGAAATATCTCATTTATCAGTTTAGCCATCCCTCAAGGAAGAGGAAAGAAATCAGGCACGAGTTTACTGTCCAACTGTGTGGGCTAGATGCAAGCACAGTTTCAGCAGTGTAACCTGGATAGGTCATACCAGCTCTCATTGCCAGGGCAGTAAAGGGAACACAAGTCCTTTCCTCCTGAGTGCATAGCTTCTCATGCCACTAAGTAGTCTCATCCTTCTCCCTAGGAGGAAAAAATGTAAGAATATATTCGTGAGAGAGTCAGTGTACTTAAGTCCACAGATCCCACAGTAACAGACTGGACAGTTGCCTTAGGAGCTGAGCCACACTCACGCTTTTCTGCCTGACCTCAGGAACTGACTGGGTGGATGGTAAGCAGCTACTTCAGATACCACCCCAATAGTTGTAAGCTGTTAACACCTCTTTAGAGATGTGCTGAAGATCTTACCTGAGATACCCAGAGACAACTCCAACTCATTGTTTGATCCTGTTAACTGCATCATGCCCATGAGTTAGCATAGTCTATGTATAGCAAGAGTTTATGGTTATCCATTTCTGGTCACTCATTCTAGTTATGTTTTTTCTCTTTGCACTATGAAGCTATTTACAGTGCATTGTTCAGGACTTTTAATAATGAAAATTCCCAAATATGTGAGTTTTATCGATGCTTCTCCTCTAGAGGTTAGATGAAGATACTGTATTCTCACATTATTTGCTATCTTATAGGGATTGCTTAATCACTCATGGTCCAATGAAAGAACTGAGAAGAGTCACCACATTGCCTAAAACTGGAATGTAATCCTTGAGTTTTGATCAGGACCCAAAATTTTCAGTCTGTAATCGTGTCCCATGGGATTAATAATAGCCAAGACTTGAATATTAAGGAAAAGCATTGTCTTATCATTCATGACGCATATGGAAAATCATGTAAATAAGTGTGGCAGTTACTTTGTTACTGTTGGTAATAGAAATAGCAGTCCCTTGACTCTTTCCATGCTTCTCTTTTCCATCTGTTCTGATAGCCTGTGAGATAAAATACTTGCAAATAGTACTTTAACCTATCCTTCACTTCTTGGTCTGTAGGAAAATGTGAGGAAAGGTTTTCAGGTAAGGATTTCTTCAGCCACTGCAAACAGCTCTTCTTCCCTTCATGTCGGCATTTTTTTAAAAAAAGCTTGCTGTTTCTTAGTATTTATTGTATATTTATTTTCTTCTACTGTCTAGAAAAGTCATTAGAAATTTATAGTAGAGACTGAAGTGGTAGAGGAAGGACACTGGTAATTCTAAAGTCTTGTCTGTTGAGATTAAAATATAGGTTTTGGATCTTAATTTCTGCTGCATTATCCCATGTCAAGTCACAATTTGAGCTCAGTTGTCTAAGCCAGTATTTTGTATCACGATGTAGAAAGAACTAATGCTATGATATTGCTATTAGTTATTATTTGCCATTTATCAAATAGGAGGAGAGGAAGCATTCTCTATATGCACTTAATATTCTTCGAATGAAATTAGTTGGCACACTTGGGCTAGGACAATGTTCCCCTGTCCCTTGAAACTGCCTTTACTGTTGTCCCTTTCATCTCTGATGCATTGCATTTTCTTGCTTCTGGTCTTTAGTTAAAAACATGATAAGCTAATATTTGGTTGCTGTGAAGTGTTTTCTAAGGTGTGGCATGTGGTTCCTTTTGGATGTGGGTGTGCCCAGGGTTGTGCCTGAGTGTTTTTCAAAGTTGCAATTGTGGGGTGGTTTTCTCTTGTCTAAAAATGCAGAGTGCACTACCACCACAGCTAAGTACAGGACTGAAGAGTTCATGAATCGGTGAGACTGTTGGTTTTTTTTTTCTTTTTTCCTCTTAGCTTCTGTCTTTCTTTCCTTTCCTTTTTTTTTTTTTTTCTTTTCCTTGCTTATTCTTTCCACTTCCTTTCTCAAATTTCTTTATTGTCCATGTGGTCTAATATCTTTCTTTCTGTGGTGCCATTGTAAGAATTAGATCATTTTGGATGAAGCATTTTCTTCCCCTCCAGATGCTTTTCTTTTGTCCCCATGAGTACACCATCTGCCCTTGTGTTCTCTGGGAGATGTGCAGGTGTTGATCTGCAGGTGGCAGAACTGAAGTGAAATGTGAAAAGTTTTTCCTGACAGCTCATTCCTGCTTTATTTTTTAATTGTGAAGTTGCTCTGACAAAGAAGAAGGGAAAAACTAGAGAAACAACTATGCAAAGTGGAGAAATGTTGGTTGCTCGATCCTGGTCCTGAGCATAACATGGAGTAACAAAGGGCTAAAATTCCCATTAAATAATTGAAAGGTTCAGAGGCTTTTTACCTTTTTAACTTTGAAGTTAAAAGCTCTTCTTAGAGTTGTGCATGTGGAATTTGTCAAATAGTATCAACCAACTGAACAGAAAAAATACAGAAGTGTATTGCATACGATAGTATGACTTCATAAAATATTAAGCGTCTTCTAATGTGTTTTTTTCTGGCTCTTTTTATATATAGAAAGTATATGCAACTTTTGAGTAAGGTATTTTTTTTTCTGGTAATTTCCTGGTTAGCTTTAACCTTGCTATTTCTTCTGTGTTTATAGACTTCCCTTGTCTCCACCCTTTGAACTTCCTTTATAGAAATCTGTGTTCAGGTGTAAGATCGTCTTACCTTTGCAAATGGCTCAACCTTTCTCCTTTCCAAGTGATTTTGAGAAGAAAAATACATTTACTATGTGTTGTTAGTGGTTCTGTTCACCAGTTTCTCAAGATCGTTCATTACCTTGTGAGCCATTAGGCTAGGAAATTTTTTAGCCAAATTAAACAGCCAACTTAGGAAATTTTGTTTTCCTGATTTGCATGTGGTATTTCAAATAATTTTGGACTGCTGTACTTAGTCTGTGTAGAACATCATCAAGTAGCTTGTTTGGGTTTCTATTAGAATATATTCTTACTTTTCTGTATTAGGAAATCTGACTCTTCAGACCTCATGTCCTCCCGTGCTTGCACAAACAAAATGAAGAACTATCTTGCTGACTAGCATGCTTTCTAACTTGGTCCCAGATTTGGCAAAACAGTTCTAATGATCCTCAAGTGGACTTTGAAAACACAAAGCCTTTTATAGCTTTGAAACACAAGCTGTAAGAAAATTCTCTGCAATGTTAGAAATGTGGAAAGTAACTAGTTATTCAAAACCAACTATTCCCAATTGTTCTACATTAAAATTAAGACATTTAGGATAATCTTCATTGCTCTTCAGTGTAGTCATCTGAAGTGTAGCCGTTGCATCTAGTCTAAGCTAGTCATGCTTTGTCTTACTGTACAATCAGTGGAGAGGCAACTTCAGAAGGCTATTCAGTCCTCTAATGAAAAGGGCATCAAATACTATGTGGAATGAAATACTTTTGGAGGTGCATTAATGGATACTCCATTGATGATAGATATGTAGATAGGTAAACAGTAACTTCTGTTGCCCGTTGTCTGTGGTTTTAAATGTTAAGAGAGAAAGAAAGAGAAAGTAAGTGTGCATGAAAATCTGACCTAATATAATAAATACTTTTGAAACAGAGGATTAATGGCTACTTTGTAATCAGTTTGAACTTAGAAGGCCTGAAGGTTTAAATTCAAGAAAGGTGGTGGTATGTACTATATTAAGGGAATTTTATGGCTACTGTGGGTTCTGTGATACTAAATGACTTGTTAATATTTACTACCAATGAGAAAATACTGTAAAATAATTTTTAAGAGAAAATATTAGTGCAACTAGCTAGGTAAATATAAATGCTGCATGCAAAAATATTTTATATCTTTTTTTGGCAGCCTTGCTTTGCATCCTGAACGTGTGTTGGTGGCAACAGGTCAAGTTGGAAAAGAACCGTACATCTGCGTGTGGGATTCATATACTGTGCAAACTATATCTGTTCTGAAAGACGTTCACACACATGGTATAGCTTGCTTGGCTTTTGATTTAGATGGTCAGGTATGTGATTAATATTCTATTTTCAAACACTTGACTAAATTTTTTATCTGTTAGAAATCTTATCATGTAGTTTTCCTTAAAAAAAGAAAGTGGATTGTCTCAAGTTTATATGCTTATTCTCAAGTTGAGGAAAATAAAATTACATTACTAATTAATGACAAATATTCACATTTGGCAAGAAAAGTGTAACTTCAAAAGAGTTTTAAATGAATGTAAGGTGGTAGGGAGGTTCCTGTGGTCTGTAGGCAACAGCTCAGGGTTAGACCAAATGGTTGAAGATAGTGGACCCCCTATGCAGGGGCATGTCATATGCACAGAGTGATATCAGTACCATTGTGTTACTCATCTTGGACTCTAAATATCTTTAGGCAGTATCCCCTTCTCTGCATGCACTGGTGGCTCTCCATATTTTGGTTGTTGTTCAGACTCATTTGTCCTGGATCTAAGAGTAAAGAAAAATGTTTTACTGGATTATAATTTTGTTACTTTGGAACATTTTCTGAGTAGTGAATTGGTTCTCAGATCTGCTACCTATAATGGACAATGTTTTTACCAGATCCAGAGGCTTTCTTGATTGACGTATTAGAAATGGAAAATGCACATTAGGTAGCAGCTGAAGAGGTATTAACTGTGAAAATCCTTTCTGCAGTTGTGCTTTCCTGGTCAGTGAAACACTTTCCCTCTCTCTCAGCCTTTCAATGCAATACTCAGATTTAGCTGTATTCTCAGTTCCTTTTGCTTGCTAAAAAGGTCAGTATCTGTTAGCAAGTGAGGATGTGTTGTAGAGACCAGTTTTTATTCCTTATTAAGAGAATGGAGCTCTATTGAACACAAACAGAGGAAAGCCTACTGATAATTTGTTTCTGTTAAAACATGCTGTAATTGTTGTAGGGAGTTTTCAAGCTTGTTGGAATGATCTACAGATTTTCTCATTTAGGTTTCTCATTGTTTAGAAAGTCAGTTTCTAGTTTCAGCTTCTTCTTAGAACTTCATTTCTACTTCACTGTGATATCTTTCCTTGTCTGTGTAAACTCGTGTCACTTCCTCACTTGAACGGCCATAGTAATATAAGGTCAAGATGTGTCAAATTAGGATTGAAGTCCCCTAATTTTTTTTGAATGCAGTTAGATATCCCCTGTATTGGAGAGTTTTGAATTTAGATCCATGATTTGTTCTAGGAATACCCAGTACTAATTCTTGTGTCTGAAGTCATAAATGGCCAGAACTTAGTCTGTCTGCTTTGCTCAGCATTTATGTATGATCACCTTTTTTGTTGCATTTGTTAGAATTTTGCGGTCTTGAAAGAAAGCTTGATACAGGTTTTTCACGACCTGCATCTCCAGAATTGTCTCCCTATGAAAATACTGTAAACCAAAAGTCCAGTTCAGAAAGATCTGCAAAACACTTGTTTATATCTTGCCCGTCCTTTAAAATCCAAATTTGTCAATCCTTAACCGGGTTGTTTTAGAGGTTTAATGTTTGATTTTAAATATACTTATTTGACGTTATTTGGGATTTTGATTTAGCAGAGTGATACAGCAATATACTAAAGTCACAGCTCTTGCAATATGGATCACAAGAAAAACATGGTTCCTATTACTGATCTCTATAGGATTATTGTCACAGTGCTGGACATCTCCAGTCACTGGGAAGGAATATGTGGATTGAAGTGAGCTCAAGCCCTCTTCAAAGTTTATTTTAATAATTGTTCAGTTTTTATATTTCATATTGGGCTGTGCCACACACATGTTCTTACTGTCACTGGTCTGGCACAGGAGGACATTATTTATTCTCTCTTGTTCTCTGTTAATCAGGGAAACCTGATAATTCACTGGTGCTGCTGTGTTATCTAAACCCAAGATTACCCTTCAGTCTCACAGGTGTTGAGAGTACAACTCACTTTATGATATTTTATTCTCCAAGTTTGCTGGTTTCTTTGCTCTTCTCTGAACTCTACTCGAGTGTGGGTGTGCTCATTAGAAACAAGATTTTCTAGGTCTTAGGAGAACCGAGAACATCGTCTAATCTCCCTTTTCAAGAAGTCAGTGCCTGGAAAGGCTTCACGCACATTTTTATGATGGGCATGTAGTAACTGTAAAACTAGTCTGGATTTGCACACCTCATCCTGGTCTACAATTGAACTATTTGGAAGCATAGCTGGAATTGAAACTGATGTTCCTTCCAACAATGTTTTCAAAGATAGAATAGAAAGGTCAGACTTTGCAGTATTAATAAATAAGAAGCATGGATACAAGTTGTATTTAACTTGTTTATTTGTCTTCTCATAATCTTGATTTTTTTCAGACAGTAAAGAAATTTCATTACTGGGAATAGGTTCCTGTCTTTGGGTTTTGCTTTTGCTTTTACAAACTCACTTTGATAATCTGCATAGAATTTGAAACTAAATTTGTCTTTAGTGTGAGTAGATATTAAGTGCTGAACAGTGAAAAAACTTTGTCTTAAAGATTTGCAAAACTTTAATTTATCAGCATCAAGGTATCACAATTCATGCATAAACTGAACAAAAAATACTCAGTTTTCTTTAAAACCAAACTCAAAATCACTCAGCTTCTTTTTATTCAATCCTGTTAGTCTTTCGGTTGAGAATTTCTATAGGAAAAATAACATTTTGACTGGTTAACAGATATAATAAAAGTGTTGGCTAATATAGTCAATGATTTGTGTCAAGAAATCTGTCCAAGGTGTCTTCACAGTGAAGACAAGACAGGCTGCAGAGCATAGGAAGATCTCAAACTTCTATTTTTCTATGTTTTCTTGGAACAATATTTTTGTCCTTCCTTTTTTGTTTAATTGGTTTCAAACTTCCTGAGTATTAAAGACTTCATGAAATTGTATGTTTGGGTCTTGTTGGATTCTGTTTTGAGAAAAGATTCAGAAATGGTACTCATACATGTCTTGAAGAATCAAGCAAAAGACTTTTAAAGCTTTTAACTGTCTATGATATTTTGTTTGTTTCCAGGAATATTGAAGAAAATATTTTTCTTCGTATCTCTTAAACTTATAATATAAATCCTTAAATTCTGCAGGTTATAGGCAATTCAACACATGTAGATTCATTAACTTCAGTGATTATTCGTTTTTTACAAATGTCTTCTGACTGCTCCTTGCCATGTGTGCTGTATATAATTATGTATATTAAACATCATAAATCAGAAATACATTGTTATCTAAGAAGATCTTTATGATCATGATGTTGTAAGTGAAAAGATGCATCTATAGAAGCTTTAACACAAGATGTAGCTTACATTTTCTTCTATATCAATATATAGGTATTGCTTCTAACTTAAATATTTTAGGAAGTTTTTATCATTCATTCAAAACCATGATTCTATCTTTCATTAATATATTGAGTTATTTGTTTGTTTACTTTGGACATTTTTTAGCGTTTGGTCTCAGTTGGTTTGGATTCAAAAAACACAGTTTGTGTATGGGACTGGAGAAAAGGAAAATTGTTATCAATGGCTCCTGGTCATACAGACAGAGTAAGTATAACTAAAAGATCTGAGTGACAGTGTAATGTTAGTTTGTTAAACCATGTCCGTGTACAATTACTAGAGCTATGTCTGAACAAAAATCGTTTTCTATTTTAGAAATTAAATTTACATAAAGTTAGGATACGTATTAAGATGTGTGAAGATATTTAAGATATATGCATTTGTTTCTAAAATAAAACGTGTAACTCAGCATTTGTTTGTGTATGGTTTGTTGAGACTGTAAGCATGTAGGGGAGGTGCTGAATTAATACTCTTCCTAGACCCTAGGTCCCATATGGGAAATCAAAATGCAAATAATTGCTTAAATTTTATAGTCTGTAAATGAACCTTAATGTTCTTTTATGATGTGTTTTAATTATTCTAGGGGAAAAAACTCCAGAAATCACACAAGCTATACATTGCAATTTCAGTATTGAATGAGAGGATAAAAAAGTCATTCCAATAGATCCATTTAAAGCATTTCAGACTCTCTGTTAATTTGCTACAAGTTTTTACTGTTTTAACTGTCCCATGCTAGAAAGGCCATCTCTGCTGACATCCTTGGGTTTTTTTTATGCAGATATTTGATATTTCTTGGGATTTATACCAGCCAAACAAGCTCGTCAGCTGTGGCGTTAAACACATCAAGGTAATGAAATAAATGTTAATTTATAAAATATTCAAGCTGCAGTAGTATATACTATATAAAATATATAAAAATAGAATCTAAAAGGAATATATGATGAAAATATGGAAAGTCCTCTGTATGAATAATATTACTTTTTAGGAATGGCAATCATGGATCACACCTGACTACATTAGACATTTTATGAGATTTACATAGTGGAAAACAGACCCTCTCTGCTCAAAAGAGTTTGTGCCCTGACAGAAGGAAAGCAGTAAAAATGAAACAGTTGTCCGTAGCACTGTATGTCGTGATTGTAATACAATTTAAAATTTAGATTGTCTGAAACAATCCCAAGTAGCATAAGACAGGATGCACATGTTTAAGCTGAGTCCAGGTACTCAAGTTTCTGATTCTTGTACAGTGAATGAATTATTGCACTACAGAGAGGAAATGAGTTGTAAAACCTTTTCTTACAATTTGAGAGAGTATGGAGAGTAAGTGGAAAAGAAAGGAAAATTCTTGATCTTTCTTTTAATTCTTTTCCCAGCTGTTACTTGTACCTTTATCATTTGGGGCACTCTGTACCTGTTACAGGATTCATAATTTGGGCAGTTCATGTCTTTTTCAAACATGCTTTGTTTGATCCATGTACCAACTACTGTGCAAAAAAAGCTTCTTTTTCAGACTTAACTCTGTAAGCAGCTTTACCAATGTTTGACTGCCATGAAATATGGTACCTATAAAAAGTCCCTGCTCTCTTCCAAGCAGTGTCTTCTATTTTACAACATAACAGCTGTAGATGGCAGCTTGAAAGTTCTGTGTTGCTCTTATGTGTAGGTTCCCATGGTGGGGAAAATGTGTTGCTTTTTATACAATGAACTTTTAGATTAATATTTATTAATGGTTTATTGGAAAAAGTCTTCAATGTGTTGCCTAGGTTGCATAAGTCTGATTTGGCAAAGTGTTTAGCATATCAGTTACAGATTTCCATGAGCTTGGTTAATGATAACCTTTTTTTCTGCTTCAAGATATAAGAGGACCTTTATGCCAGTAGTGAGCTAATGTTTACCAGCAGTGATTTAGTGTATTTAAGATGGCTCTATGATGTCAAAATGTATCTATTTAGATAAGCAAAAATTTATTTTAATAACTTTTGAGGTTTTGTGAAGGCTTTTTAAATAGCAATAGCATTTTAAAAACAATCGGTGTATCCTTTGAGAAAACATTAAGTAAAAATCTGAATTCTAGAGATTTATAGGCATTTGGATCAGGCAAGAGATTTTTGTTGATGAATATTTTTATTAAACTATACATTCCTCTTGTTCTTTCAGATATCAATAAGTACTTTCATGTTTTCAATACTAATACATTTTTCTCACATGATATTTTATGCAAATTATAATACTACTTAAGTTATGTGGATAATTCCAAGTGAACTGATACATTGCCTACTTCAACACTGGAGCTAGGTGTTTGATTTATGCAGTGATTGTGTGGTTGCTTCTCAAGCAACAACATAATTTATGTCCTGTAGTCTGTACTTTGATTAAAAAAATGCTGGTGTCATGGTTCAAGCCCAGCCAGCTGCCAAGCCCCACACAGCTGCTTGCTCACTGCCCCACCAGTGGGATCAGGAAGAGAATTGGAAGGGTAAAAGCCAGAAAACTCATGGGTTGAGATAAAGACAGTTTGGTAGGGAAAGCAAAAGCCACACACACAAGCAAAGCAAAATAAGGAATTAATTCATACTTTCCCATGGGCAGGCAGATGTTCAGCCATTTCCAGGAGAGCAGGGCTGCAATCATGTGTAACGGTTACTTGGGAAGACAAACACCATCACTCCAAAACCTCCCTTCCTCCCTTTTCCCCCCACTTTATATACTGAGCATGATGAGCATGATGTCATGTGGTCTGCAATGCCCCTTTGCTCAGTTGGGGTCACCTGTCCTGGCTTTCTCTTCTCCCTGCCTCCCATGCATCCCCAATCTCCTCACCAGCATGCCTGTACAAAAAGCAGAAAAGGCCTTGGCTCTGTGTAAGCCCTGCTCAGCAATAGCTAAAACACCTCTTTATTATGAACCCCGTGTTCAGCACAAATACAAAATGTAACCCCATCCTAGCCACTGTGAAGAAAATTAGCCACCCCAGCCAAAACCAGCACAACTAGTTAAGATACAGGGATATGTCTAATCAGCACATGGTTACTTCTGAATTACGGTATTGCTGGCACAAAAATCTGTTCATGTATGAACATATCCATTCAATATTGAGCAATATCTGTTCATTGTAACTGCTTACATTATCCTGTATTAACTGAAGTCTCTGATCAGAATTTTGAATTGATTATTAATAATGGAGTGACTTGCTGTGAAATAAAGTTTCATAAACATGTATACAGAAAACACACTGAGATAACATAAGAATAAGTTGTCAGCAGTGATGAAATAAATGCTTTCATGTTCTGTACTGTATTAATTCAACAGCTTCTTGATTTTTCCCATGCTCATTTACATGTTTGAACAGGAGAGTTTGAAATGAATATGCAAGTGTTTTTTGTTTGCAGAGATCTCAGAAACTACTGTGTGTATCAAGATATTTAGTTGGCAAGTACTGTGCTCTGACAAGAGACTTTACATATCTTTAGTTTAGGCATCATTAGTACGTGTTGGGTCACCCAGGAGGAAATTCATCCTCATGTGATTGCTGTAATCATGTGCTAATGGTTTATTAGAAGGGTCTTAAAAATCTCCCCCTTAGATGGCTGCTTTGCATGATCAGGAGTTCTGATGAGAAATGATAAGTCTATAATAAAACCAGCTGTTTTCAAACAGAGAAAATAGCAGCTTTATCAGAAATCTACATGCTTAGATGACATATTTAAATGTCTAAAGTACAAAATGCAGCATGAAGTACAAATGCAGCATTTGCAGTGTGGAAGACTTACACCAAAGAAAGATAATTCTATTATGAAACACTTTTAAAAAATGACTTAAAATACAACTAACTCACAAATTATTATTTGAAAGAATATTAGGTTGATTTAATACCCCAAAATTCCTTCCCAACTAGCCTGGTATGCTGCTTTTATGGAAAGATAAAGTTGGCTAATAGCATAAAAAGTTGTTAAACAACTGGAGAACTGAAGCATGGAAAAGGCTATGAATGATCATGTCTTTTGCATGCAAGGTACTTCTCTTTCAGAGGTACATATTAAATTATAGGATATTAGCAAAATACCTGTCTTTCTAAATCACTTTATGTTACAGTTCTGGAGTTTGTGTGGCAATTCATTGACACCAAAACGTGGTGTTTTTGGCAAAACCGGTGATCTCCAGACTATATTGTGCCTTGCCTGTGCAAGGGATGAAGTGACGTATTCTGGTGCATTGAATGGAGACATCTATGTATGGAAAGGAATCAACCTTGTACGGACAATACAGGGAGCACATGCTGTAAGTATATCTCTTTAAATTAATACAAAATGTTAAGTAGATTTCTGCTGAGCTGGAAGGGGCCATGCAAGGTCATCTTGTCTGTGTTCATAAAGAGTTTCAGTGATAGAGACTCAGTATGTCTTCTTTGAATGGTTTTTAGAACAGTATACAGCTTTGAAAAGTGAAGACATCTCAATGAACGTTTAATAACATTTTTCGAAAGTGCTTGGTAACATTTTAATTGAAATGTTTAATGCAACTATAAAGCGATTATAATTTGGCTATGTAAGTTTTAATTATCTTTTCCTTATCATTTCAAAGCATATAGTTTTGAGATTAAAATAGGTAGCAAAAAACCCACTTAGTGCATTGCAATCTGATTTGTGGATGCCAAACTCTAGGAGTTCTCATTTCCTCTCCTGGTAGTAATTTGGAAATATAATGCAAAATTTGACTGCAACTTTATCCGAGTATCACCTTACAAATAAAGCCAACCAATTTGTTTTACCCTATGAGGCATGAAACTGCTAAGCTCACTTTATAAAGCTATATGATTTGCTGGTTGAATGTTAATTTTTGTTTTGGAAAACACTGTACTCTCTAGCTAATATTTGCAGTTCTCTTTTTAACAATATAAAATAGTGTGAAAATACAAGCTTATGAGTTCCAATATTGCAGCTTCAAACTTCTAGGTAAAAATCAATAACAGTTAATTATTCTTGCTTCTAAGAATGTGTTTGTTTTAACTGGCAGTGTTGGACTGGGTGGCATGATGTTTGTAACTGACGTATGAGATTAATTTTTTATGATTTAATCAGGTAGAAAGGAGGGGAGTAAGGGATGAATGATATGTGCGTGGGGGAGAGGTTGCAGTCAGTTTTAGTGAGGAGGCTCTTGGTTTACCAAAGATTTAGAAACATAATTCAGGATGGTTGCAGCTTGTTGAATGAGCTAATAATTTAAAAGCGACTGCACTGGTTATTCAGACAGTCGTACAATAACAGTGTACTGGATTATGAACAAAAATAAAGTTATGAAGAACATATGTGTGCAAAACATATCTCAGACTATCTTTTGCATTTGAGATTTCTTTATATACATGTAAGTGTATGTATATATATATAAATACATATGCACACACACACAAGCATACTGTCCTGTATGCCTCTACAGAAATATTAAATATATTCAAGAAGGCACAAATTATTAATCAGGAAGCATGAAGGGATATTTTAGTCTTCAAATATTCCTTGATTCTTACTCTATAACTTCTTGGTTTAGTCTTCATAGTTACTGTTGAGTAGTGTTCTGTTCTATTCTATATTTTCCTATGAAGATGTGGACATAGCATATGCAGACCTGGATTCCCAGAGGAAAAGCTGCACTTTGTTTCCCATCCAAAACTGATGCCAAAATATTGTCTCATCCTGTTTGGTGCTGTAGGAGACAGCTGTCCTGCACATTAACATATTTGTTATTTGGAGTATTTAGAATTGCAACAGTTTATTTCTCAGTATAATGCAGTGCTTTTCAGCTGTTTCAGTGCGAAATGGCACAACTGGTAAATGTAGGATGATGAGAGCTTGTTGCTCTACTACCTTATGTGCTGTGTCAGTTCTTAGCTGACCACAAGATCAAACTTGAAGTGCTGTGTTCCTTATCTTCTTTAGCGTCAGTGGATGGAGCTCAGGTGACCTTGGAGTAGGTCTCATCTAGCCTTCTATTTTTGGCTCTGTCCTGTAAGCTCAATGGCATTGTACTTTGCAGTACTGAAAATTAAGTAGGGACACCAGTCCATGTCTTTGAAATTCATTTTTACAAGAGATTAGAGTCAGTAATAAAATGTTATCTTGATAATATTGACAGATCATTATAATCACAACATATAGCAACTTCGAATGAGAGTGCCTCTTCAGCCATACTAAATTATTATCATGATATTTTATGGTTATTTTGTACCTAATTTTATCAATTATGTCCTTCTCGTCTGTCCTTTTGAAAGAAAATGCAAGTGTAAATAACAGCATTTGTGATGCACATGTGTTGCTAAAGGGACAGCATGCACATAGTAGGGAACTGATATAAATTTCTGTTTGGTATGCTAGTGTTGGAAATGTTGTCCCTGCTTGCCTGTTTATCTTCCTGCATCATTACTCCTCAACAGGCTTGAAGCAAACTGTGAATTTTTTGAAGGAAGACATGTCTCATTATTTACATAAATACCATAAATTCCTCTCTTGCAGCATAAACAGTAGATATCTGAGATGCCGGAAAGCATTTTCTAAAGCAAGTTAGTTTTGTGGAGATATAGTCCATCCCCACAGTTATTAAGTTATTAATAAGGCAGTTGTTTGCATTAATATAGAAAACGTTCTTTTCGAAGGTTAGGTATCTTTGTTACAATTACCCAAGCTAAAAAGACATTTTAATGTCTTTTTAAGAATAATTCAATGTGAAAAATTAAACATGCTGTCCCAGTGTAAGCAACCAAGGAAACAGATAGCAACTTTAACACTAACAAGCAAAATAAGAATTCTTAATTAAACCAGTTTATCTGTCTTCTGTCACAGCAATACTGAAAACTGTAGAGAGAGGAAAGTAGAATTTCCTGCAGTTTCCTATCTGAGTCTGAGTAGAAACAAAAAGTTGAAAGCAAATAGGTTGGCATGACTGGAGAAATAGTTAGAAGAGGATTGGAGAGTTCACTTAATATTGAAGTAGGAATGAAAAGTAGAAAAATATGGAAATGAGCAGGGCTTAGGAGTAAAGGCACACAGTTCATGTGCAGGGAATAATGGATAGCAATGGAAAACTCCAACTCTAGATTTGCTGATGCCTCCTATATAATAATACTAATAATGAAAGTTTTAAAAGGGAGAAAGAAAACAACAACATGAAAGCATGTGTAAATTCACTGGTAATGGTAATATTCCAGGAGGTTAATACTCCAGGAAAGTTAATATATACCTTGACTAATTAAAAAAAAACCCAAAACTTTTTTTAGATTTCTCATTTTTGTACCAGTGCAAAGAACAGCTTATAGACTCTTCTACGTATTTTATCATCTTACATGTTCTAAATTCAAGGTAGGCCATGCATATAGCTGTTACTTGGATATTAAAACAAAATTGTATGCTTATTTAAAAACACTGTATGTTTTAAAGATTCTTGTATGATATGCCCCTGCCTTGAATAGTAAATGTACATAAGATGCTTTTTCAACAGATGAATAATTAATTTTGAGATAGTCTTTCAGAGGTACACATTAAAGTTGTGCGGATTGATGTCAGAAACTGAGGTTAAATAACAAGCTCGAGGTTAAATAACAGGCAGTCTGTTAAAACTATTGCACGCCTATGTCAGTTGGCTGGATACTAATTAAATATAGATGGAAACAATATAATGAACTTAAATGAATGGCTTTAAGCTGGTATCATGTACCAACACATACAGTATTTTCTCCTACTGCTTAGAATAGTTGTTGGCTGAAATGTAACTGTCCACTTATTTCAGCCAGTGAGAGGTGTATAGGCAATTGTTTTAAATTGTTGTAGCACTATGCACATTTTTAAACTCTTTCATGGGTGATTTGTTAGGCAGGAAGATTAAAAAGTAGTATCTCTCCACTGTAAACTCACTGACACATCTTAAACTCACTGACACATCTTAAATGTTTGCAATCCATTTCCTTACTATGCAGTGTATATTGGGAGAGACAGTGTCTCAGAGTAAGTGCCCAACATATATGTTGCTGTACTTGCTTTACAAACATCTATGTCCTGTATTGTATCTGGGAGTAAAAAGGAGGCATTGGAGTTCTCTTTGAATGGGTGTAATGTCTCTGTTCTCCATGTTGCTCAGTAGTAGTCAGTTGCTTCTGAATTTTCCTTACGATCTTTCGAGCTTGGTCCTAATTATAGCTAAGTGCAGTCATGTGTTTTAGGAATTGCATAGTCGCGGCTAGCGCAGTGGATTTTATACAAACAACTACATTTAGAGAAATTAGCACTTGATTTTTTGTCCAGGGGGAGCAAAATAGGTGTGGCAGCAAGAGAAAATTGAAAACTCTCTCAATATTGGAAACTTCTAGGATTCAAGCAGTGGCAAAATATTCATGCAGTAGAGACCATCCATGTCAAGTTCTTCTTGTACTATGCCAGCTTTCAACTATAATTTCTGGCAGATCTGGGCATTTATTTCTTTATTTGCTCTCAGTCCATTCTTTTTTTTTTTTTTTTTTTAAATTTGAGGGAGAACACAGATGTGATACCAGCTGGTTATGTTGGAAAAACAGGAAATATTCAGCATTCTGAGAAAACTGAATCATTTTGAAATGAAACTGATCAATTTGAAATGTTATTTCCAGAATTTCAAAGTTCATTAAGAAGTGTAATGAAAATTTATAAAGGAGGAATGCAGTCTGTATATCAAGCTTCAAAGCTTTTCAGATGGAAGACTTTGATATACACCTATTATTTTGATTCAGAAGCACAGTCAGTCTTTGTGGCTCACATTCAATTGGGTCTAAAAAAGTCAGTGCAATTGTTTGTCTCTCATTACTGCTAGAAGGCTTTTAACCATCAAAAATCACATTATGTTAATGAAAATTTCAGGCTAAAGGATTAAGAGAAGCATGAAGACTCCAAAGTTGATTTGCATTAACAATCTTGACAGTTTCTGAAAGGAAGGATTTAGGGGAGGAATTGACAGGCCAAGCTGCCCCAGTAAAGAATCTGTCTTTTCCCCATGAAGTGTGAGCCTCACAACTGTATGAAGAATAACAAAACTCAACTTTTTCCATTAAATACTTACAGTCCCCATTAATAAGGGGCCTTTTTTACAGTTTTCATCTAGTTCTCTTACTCCAGTGGCACAGAGACCGATATGAGAGCGTCCTATTGCATTTCAAGAGATTGAGCAAGCACAACATCTGCCAAATCTCCTTGACAACCAGTATGTCCTTTTCAAGATAAGGATATTCTGTGAAAAGGAAAACAGATTAATGCTGGATCCACTTGATCTTATCTTCAGAACATTCAGCCAGCTTCCCACATCACCAAATGTCTGATTATTTTTTTAATACTGACTAATTAAATAATGGATTTTGGAAAGAGTTAAGTAGAGAAAAGGAAGTAATTGTATTATCAAGGTTGCATTCCAAAAAGAGCCTTTAAAAGATTTAAACTTTGGCAGAACTCAGTATATGGTACACAGTGAGCCAAAATTTCTCTAGCCTTTTATTTGTTACATGGCACTAAAATCATAAAGGTTGGAAAAGACCTCCCAAGATCATCAAGTCCAGCTGTTAACCCAGCACCACTGTGTTCACCCTATCCTCAAGTGCCATATCCACATGTTTTTTGAACACTTCCAGGGACGGTCACTCCAGCATTTCCCTGGGCAGCCTGTTTCAATGCCTGGCAACCTTTTCAGTGAAGAAATTTTTACTAGTATCCAGCTGAAACCTCTCCTGGTGCAACTTGAGGCCATTTCCTCTCATACTGTCACCCCACACTTTGCTACAATCTCCTTTCAGGTAGAGAGTGATAAGGTCTCCCCTGAACCTTCTTTTCTCCAGGCTAAACACCCCATTTCCCTCAGCTTCTCCTCATAAGACCCGTTATTAAAGGTTATTGCAGTAAAATATTAAAGGTTAATGCAGTAAAACAGATAGACACACATGGAGAGAAACAAATACCGTTTGTGTTGTATTTTTGAAAATCTCTAGGCTCCTAAAGAAACAGAAAGAGGATTTCCAGGACATTAGAGATAATGGGAGTTAACCTTCTAATCTGCTTATGACTTAAAAATTCCACTACATTTCTGTTTAGGCACATACTGCTCCTGAAAACATTGCCTGTCATAAAAGTCTCTTTCCTGAGGATGGACGTGACATGTCAAAAGTTTTGAGTTCTGTCACCATAGTCTTTCAGTTTTGATTGTCATTTGACATTCTAGTAATGGTAGGCTTTTTTTTGTGAAGGCCAAGAGATTTCTTTTTCATCAACTTGAAAAATTATATCCTTGTTACCTGACGTTAGAGAAGCAAACACAGTCCATATTTCATTATGACTAGTGCATTATGATATTTTTCTTAGTTGTAATTTAAGAAGAAAAAACATGCTGATAGGAGAGAATAATAATGAGTACCCTGGAATTCCCATAAGTCACAACACTGTACCCTGATTTGTTCTGTGAGTGTACACCTTTGTTTTTGCCCAAAAGCCAACCTCTCCTTTGCAAATTGCTTTCATTTTTAGGGTTAATGTGTATCATTACTGTAAAATCCAGACCCCTAACCAATGAAACTATTGGAACTTTACATTTACTTCTTTACAAAACTGAAATTTCAGAACAATATAGAAGATATATGTATATTATTGGCTGTTCTATCTCCTTTTGGACAGGACTTTGAGACAGATTTTATCTTTCATTGTTTCTAATGCTCTCTTGTTTACTTTTGTCATAGCTGAATATTAAGTACTTTGAATAAATATAGAGCAATTTTTTTAACTTCTCATAGGCTTATCAGCTAAAGTTGCCCTTTCAGTAACTTTGCTTACTGAAATGTATGAGCTACTTCTGAACATGAGATTAGTAATTAAGAAATACCCAACAGTGTGTGTGCTATTTAGGTATGTATCATGTTAAATCAAATATAGTGGCTATGTGGCTACAGTATCTTTATTTTAATATTACATATATCATCCTTGCCTCTGTTATCCTGCAGAAAACATGGATCAAGTGAGTTGAAGAAAACAATAGGTTTTGTTTCCTATTGTTCACCTTTAAAATAAGAGCTTATGCATTTTCCAAAGGTGTAGAGTTATCACTGTTTTTCTTATGGTTTGTTTCTGAACTAAAGTTTTGAATCAATCTTTGTTGGCTTAATATATAAAAAAATCCCAGAAGTTTTTTGCCTTACTCTGCTTTATAGAAGCTGAGTAATAGCAATAAAGGCCCTAAACCAAGACTAACATAGATCACAGGAAATCTTCATGCTGACATTTATTAGGGTTGGACCAGGTCCTAAGACAAGAGGATATGAAACTGAGCTCTTTCTAGGGATAAGAAGCAGCATCGCTATGATGATGATTATCAGGATGAAACCATTCTTGCAACAATTGTCTTATTGTTTGTCACTAAATATGAATTCTTCTTGTTGTGAGGTTTTTTTCCATTTCTGACTCTCTCATATTTAAAGTTTTTATTTGTTGCACACTGGTTTCTCTAATCTGTGTATATTGTTAAAAATAACTTTCTTCTCTCTTTAGGCAGGAATTTTCAGCATGAATGCATGTGAAGAGGGTTTTGCCACTGGTGGCAGGGATGGCTGTGTTCGCTTATGGGACTTAAATTTTAAACCAATTACTGTGATTGATCTCAGGGAAACAGACCAGGGATATAAAGGTAAACGGAAGTTTATCACTTTCAATACACCAGCAAGGTAGGAAATTTACCAGTGTTTTGAAAAACAAAAGACTTGAAAAACCAAAAATGTTGTTTCATGTATGTTACTGTGAACTATTTGCTAGAAAGAGACTAGATCATGCCCACTAATATGAAGGCCACATAGTCCTTCAAAGTTACTGTGAAACATATGATCAAGATTTAACTTTTTATGCACGTTGTTTCTAGAGCACAGCATCTTTTAACAAGGAACAGTAATGCTTAAAGAGAACTTGGAAGAGACAGTGAGATCTACAATGTAAAACAACAGAGTCCAAAAATTGCGTTTGCTAGTTATTCCAATTTTTATTAAAACTATTTGGAAGTTATTTACAGTTTTGCAGTACGTAGAACACTGATTACATAGAACAGTGCTTACATATGTCTATGACTTCAGTTACAATTTGTCAAGGTAAAATTTTGCAAGGAGTGTTCCAGATATTGTTGCTGTAATGATTTAGGAGAAGAATACAAACATATGCTGAAGCATTAATGTCATTTACAATATTGTTTTTGTTGGCATTTGGTCTTCTTTGCCCCCAGTCACTTTGTTATTTTCTAATGTCTTGCCAAGAATCTGAAAGTGTGGTAGAATGTCTGATGGCAATTGAATACTCAGGGTCAATACATAACAAGTTAAGTCTTTGTATGTTGTAATTGACTTGGCATTCCCACCAAGATTGTGAAGTATTGCAACAAGATGCTATACATTCCATTTAAAATATGCCCTGCAGTAGAGAGGTTCTGTTTTAAATTTGAATTTACTCAGCTGCTGTTTCTTAGCATTGTTGCATGTAAGTGAAAGCTGTGTTTCATTCTCCATTTCCTTCTTTAAAACTTGGTCTCCACTTCAGATTGTGTCCTTTACTTTTGATGTAACAGAATCTTGCCATGAACTCTTTTCCCTCATCAAATGCCCACGACAGAGCTAATAGATTTTTTAAACACTTATCTTTAATAAAATGTTTCCTGAATTTTTCCCCTTCACTCTTTTTTTCCTTTTTACGTACTTTTGAGGATTGCCTTTATGACCTGTCCTTTTACTTGTTTTCTTAACTGCATTTTTTGCTGCTCCTATACCTTAACACTTGGCAATTTTTCTTGTGAACATAAACTCAAGATCTGTATCCTTGTGAATGGCTTGCAGCAATTAATGGACTCTAGACATATTCTCCAAGTAGTCATATTGTATTTCAAAATGTCTCCCTCCAGCACTGGAAGTTCCAAACTACTAAAACAAATGTCTTAATCATCCTTTATCAAATATTCTGCTTGGTCATTTCTTTATTTTTTAATCATAGTAGAGGGATTAACCATATAATGTCTAAATTATAGGCAATTAATGGCAAAGTAATTATATTCACCAGTGTAGACAACAGATCAAATCCGTAAAGCAAAACAGATGCTGTGGGGGGTCAGAGTAGAACAATATATATGCATTTTGAGGGGTGTTTGAGGGGCGTTAGCTCTAGTCTGGTTCAGCAGACTGAAAATTGCACTGCAGTTGGAGTGTACTGAGTGCACTCCTGGAGCACATTGTTCTGTTTCCTGTGGACAGAGTCTTATTCATGCATTTGAAGGCTATCTTGTAATGCAAAGCATGTTAATTAGGCACAATCAGGATCTTTGCTTGGAGAACTAGCTTTGTCGGTATTAACACATCCGTGCACATGCACCACACTGGCCTATTAACCCACCATTCACTGTTTGTGACTCATTCCGTTACTTTCCACTGTAAATTTAGTAACATAAGGCTTTTCTTTTCCCTCTACATGATTAAAAATATTTTTCAAAAGCACATCACTCTGGACCATTACAACATTCCTTTCTCTGCTCTGATATATATAATTTTATCTCACATATTAATCCAGAGTAGCTTTTCAAAGATATTCTTGAGCTGCTCTCCACAAAGTCAGTGTTTAGGCAAACTAAGTCAGGCATTGCTACCATCTGGTTATGAACATTTCAAGTTGGTAAAATTGAGTTGCATTATCAGAATGTAATAAGTGCAGCCTGTTTTAAAAGGTACATATTACTAAAATCAGGCACCCAAGACTGGGTTCTCAGTCTTAACTTCCATTTTATTATTCCTGGCCTTACCTGCAAACAACTGTGTTACCTCCACTATAAGCCTAAAAGCTAATTCTGTTGTTAGAAATGCTTGTTAAATCCCATCATAAACCCTTTTCAACTCTCTAGATGTTGTTTCAATTTGATTTATTATTATTTTTTGTTTAGTTGGAAAGAATACTTTCATGTACTATTAAGATGTTACAAAGAATTGAGCTCTTTGTTACATATAATGCTTGTTCCACTGATGTTTTTATCGCTTAAATAATTTGGGTTCACCTAGTTAGTACTAAGGTCCATGGTTTGATCAGAAACTGTAATTTATATTCTCTACTAACTTTGTTGAAACTTAGAGACATTAAAGGCATAATTTCAGCCGCAAATATCAGTACTGTATTTTCCCTTTATTGAAATAAGTCTCATATTTTATTTTAGAAATTTCTTATTACTAAGCTTGAAAAGTTTGTGTTCCGAGTGCAAGTATGTGTTATATGGAATAGATAAAAGGAGTAAATGGAGGAATAAGAGAAGGTATATGGATACTTCTTGACATTTTCTTGCTTTTATGTTTTGTTGTGTGCTACTTTACCTTTGTTTCATGAATTTGGAGGGTGTGTGTTTCAATAACAATCTCTTCTACAGGTCTGTCTGTAAGAAGTGTTTGCTGGAGAGGAGACCATATACTCGTCGGGACACAAGATAGCGAAATTTTTGAAATTGTGGTGCATGAGCGTAATAAGCCTTTCCTGATAATGCAGGGGCACTGTGAAGGAGAGCTGTGGGCTTTGGCTGTCCATCCTACAAAACCCCTGGCAATGACCGGAAGTGATGATCGATCAGTCAGGTTAAGTCTTGTTTGTTTGTTTGTTTAACTGCGTGCAGTTTTATAGGAACAAATGATTTTGTAGATAAGCTAATTGAAGTGTGTGCATTTTAAAGGTATTAAAATGTGGTACTGAAGTGCTCCTACAGTTTGCATGAAATGAGTGCTCGCCAGTAATAAAATATAGTGGAGGTATATATTTCCCCAAAAAAATGTACAAAATTTGAAAAAATTTCATTTAGACTAATATTGAGCACTCAGAGACAAGTATCCTGTGAGTGTTCCCTTTCCAGGAGCTATGTTAAACATTCATAGGTTTTAATGAAAACTGTAATAAAAACTTACATATTTTACTCTTACCATATTCACTTTTCCATGTCCTGCAAATTAACTTTTAGTTTGGGAATTTCATCAAACAGTCATGGATTGTAAACAGAATATAAATGCCCATAAACCCCACTAAATTAATCTTTTACAAATTCATCTTTTTTTTTTTTTGTTCAAAACCACCTTTTCTTTCTTATAAATATCTTAAGTGTAACATGGTTAAGAGAATCAGTAGTTCATTTATTAATGTTGAAATAATACTCTAAAATTCCTAATATGTCTTGTAAATTATAGATGTTGTAATTACTAGTTATAGGGCGTTATTAGTAATGACTTGTTAGTAGAAAAGGTTATTTATACTGATCAAAATCTTTATAATTGTTATTTAATATTCTTGGCTAAAATGATTAACAAAATAGTGGAATTTTCACAGGAGTGGTCTAGAAGTATATACTGTCATATGTTATCATTTTTTACTGTTTAAAAAATCAAACAAAATTAATCTGCCCCTGCATTTTCTCATTAGATATTTTCTCACCTTTTAAAATATGAGACTGTTACTTGCTCTGTACAGTATTTTGTCTAGGACAACATTCTTCAGAAACTGTGGACTTCATCTTACCTATAACAAAGCTGCATACCCCTTTTTACATTTGAAATAATGACTTTATTTTAGAATTTGGAGTTTAATAGACCATGCTCTGATTGCCCGGTGCAACATGGAGGAACCCATTCGCTGTGCCGCAGTCAGTACTGATGGAATCCATCTTGCTCTGGGTATGAAGGATGGCTCTTTCACTGTGCTCCGAGTCAGGTATGGTACAAAATCAAAGCAGATACATTATTAACTCCTTCAAGCAAGTTATCTAGTTGCTTTTATAGATTGTATGTCTACTGACACTGTAGTGACCATACATGTGGTGGTCACTTACATTTTTGTTTCAAATTATGGAGTGTACTCAGATTTTTTAAAATGTGCTGAATATGTTAAGGTTGTTCTATAACAACACATTTGAAAAAAGTATATTGGTCTATTTGCAGAGAGTGTCAAGGTTCTAGGAAGTGTTTTACTTTAGGTTTTAGCTTTATTAATTATTCTTGAATTACTAAGAAATAAATTTTCATTAATTCCTAAATTGTTTCCCTGTGGTGGAAATCCACTGTCAGCACATCATACATATAAAACCAGTGTTGACTTGTTACTGAGATCCCACAGTTTTAAAGGGAAAATGAGATCTGTCTCATGTCAGTGAAGTTTTCTTCCCTGGGTGAATAAAGATCTGGTAACCTACCTGATGAGGTTTTCTTGTGGACCCAGTCTGAACAGTTCCTTCCTTTTTTGCTCTCTCTCAGCCCAGTGCAGCACCTTCTTGTGTCACTGTTCCCTTCTCTTTTTTTTTGACCATGAAGCCCTAACCAACTCTAAAAACAGCAATTTTATGTTTTTACATAGGATAGTTAGGTTCACTTCATAATTTCACAGTCTTGTCCATTTTTTACAACTGGGAAGTTGACAGTGTGAAAAGGCTCTTCTGTGCTTATGACATGCTTTCTTTCATACTACAGAGATATGACTGAGGTTGTTCATATCAAAGACAGGAAAGAAGCTATTCATGAACTCAAATATTCTCCAGATGGGAATTTCCTAGCTGTTGGTTCCAATGACAGCTCTGTGGATATATATGGTGTTGTTCAACGATACAAGAAGGTTGGGGAATGTATTGGATCTTTAAGTTTCATCACCCATATGGATTGGTCTTCAGACAGTAAATACCTACAGACCAATGATGGCAATGGAAAGAGACTTTTTTACAGAATGCCAAGTAAGATTCTGAGTTGTCTTTATGATATTTGTTACTTATTACAGAAATAATGTATGGTAGTTTGGTAAAAACAGGCAAATGTAAATCCTGGTTCAAAGCATGCGGTTATACTGGAAGTTTTTTGTAAGTTTGTATAAATATTTGCTATATTTGAATAAGTACAGCACTTTTATGGCAAAGTTACTTAAATATTTCTATCCTTATATGTTTACTGTCCTTTATAATGCATCTTTTCATGCCAGAGATGTTGGCTTATAATTTGTTTTTTTCTCAAGAATAAATTTTCGCTCCCACTTTTTTAGAAGGAGAGAAATGCAGCATTCAAATTCAGTTTTGCAATAGCTTAATAGCTTTGTACTTGTGGAGCTTGGTTATTACATGAATTACCACTAAATTGCGCTGTAGGGTTTTTTAAAATGTGTGGAAAAATCAGTATGTTGCAGCTTAGGAGAGTCATTTGGTTTTCCTGAACTATGTTTGCAGCAGAACTGAGGAATTTAACTTAAAAGAGATTTTACACTGAGAAACTTTGTGATAGCCCCGTTATTTTAAGTGTTTTCATGATAACACTCCTGAAAACTTGACTGAACAATAATTTCCATCAAGACTGTTCCCTCTGTAGAAGACATATGCACATATTACAATACCTTAAAGCTTCAAATTTAAGTAATCCTGATTAGAATATGCCAAGGGCAGTATTTATCACAAGGCTGGACTTCTTTCTTCTGTCTGTTGTATACACTCTTTACACAATGATATTTTCCCCACTCATAATATTTTTAGTAATTATGTATTATCATCACCACTTTTTACATTTTCCCTTAATTGTTGTACAATATTTATTCTTTGCACTCTACATTATTCACAGATCCATGCAGCTTTTTGTGACTCTCTTTGCTGAAGCATCTAATTAATTTTGATTATCTGTATTGAATGAAGATGCATAAGAAAGGATAGTAAGAAATAAATTAGACAGTAACAAATACACACAGGAGGAGCAATTTGAAGTCTTATAGGCAGCTTTCAGCCTGGAGATTTTTATCTGTTAGAATGTGGGATTTTGCAACTTTGTTTATGAAAAAAGTTTAGCAAAGTAAGTGGAGCTGGAGGAATGTCCTAATATTTCAAAATATTATTCAAATTGTGTAACACTTGAAATTCCACTATAAGTGAGTAAAGGAACTTGCAGTTTCCTGGTACAGGATCTGTAGGACTTAGTTATCGATATAACCAGTTTTAGTAGTCATTATTTATATGAATTAGTGAATGAAAGAGATCACAAGGTAAACCTTGTCAAAGGTTGCCTTTATTTTATCAGAGCTGAAGGACCTTCAAACAGGGCACTTGAGTTCCTCTCCAGCTTTTGGAGGGGTATATAGTAGTTAAAATTTTTCTCAAGTGTGGGAGGTTTGGTGGTGGTTTTTGGTTTGGTTTTTGGTTTTTTGGTTGTTTGTTTTGATTTTTTTGTTTGTTTTGTTGGTTATGGGGTTTTTTTTAGGTCTTCCTTTCTGATTTATTTACCGTTTTGCTTTCTTTTCTCTAGGGCTGTTCTTTATTTACTCTGTTGAGTCCAGTACACTTGAATTCTCCCTTACCCTACCCTTCTGTTGCAAACCTTTTACAGTACTTGCGACTGCTCTCCTCTGCATCTCATCCCATCCCATTTGCTTCCACTAGGCAGAATCCTAATTACAATAAGGAATTGTTGTCTTCAGCTTTGTTATCTCTAAAGACTGAGAGGTGAATTGTTGTCCTGCTCGGGTTTTACATTTGTGTTCAGTCCAAATCGCAGCTTCCACATTTGCTTGCATCGTTCCCGTGTTGCTCCTGCACTGTGTTCTGGCCTTTTCAACAGACACACTATTTATTAAATGTGCCTTTGGTCTGACTCAGTTCATCAGCTCTTATGTGAAACTCTGTGGGATTGGATCAATGTCATTGCAAATAGAGCTGGTGGTTAAACTGATGTAACAAGGATCCAAACATAACATTGGTATTTTCAGTAAATTTCAGTGGCCAAATCTAAATTAGTTAATTTTTTTTCTCAAAGTAATCCAGGTTTCTAGAATCATTCAGCAACAGAATTTTTCTGAACTTTATATTAAAATTACTGCCTGTATTTTTTGATAAACATTTAAAAAATAACACAGCCTCAAGAGATACCAAGAAATTGTAAAAGCTGTAAAGTACCAAAGCCACGGTCTTCTGTTAAGTAGTCTTGAGAAGCCTTACTATTGATACTTTTGGTCATAATAAGGAATATTTGGGCAGGACAGTGTCAGAAGTCAATTTTTATTGTGTCTCACTTGGATTTGATTTCAAGAGAATTTTTAAAATATTACGTTCTTTAAAATTGCATAAGTGAACATTTAAAAATTACTCTTTACTTTTGTTCTTAGGTGGAAAAGAAGTAACAAACAAGGAGGAATTAAAAGGCATTCAGTGGGCATCATGGACCTGTGTTTCTGGCCTAGAAGTTAATGGAATCTGGCCCAAATATTCAGATATAAATGATATAAATTCTGTGGATGCAAATTTTATTGGGCAAGTTATGGTTACAGCTGATGATTATGGAATAGTAAAGCTCTTTCGATACCCATGTCTAAGAAAAGGTAGTACTCTTAAGTTCAATTATAAAAGTATTTTTGAATTTTGGTTATTCAAGAAAAATGTATTAGAAGAGGGGGTTTTTGAAAATTATATAAATTACTAATATTTTTAATGGAAGTTAAGTTAGAGCTCAGAGGTAGAGAACAATAACTAGCTGGTGTATTGAGAACTGTAATATTAACAGTATTTCATTTGTATTTTGAATAGGATAGTCACAAGCTTTACTTATCATTTATTTTGTAAAATAGTTCTTTTTTTGTTAGAATTTTGTGAGGTGACTCAATACCTACCCTTTCATGAAATACATATTTTTATGTATTTCACCTTGTCATCAAGTAGTTTTCTTCCTTTCTCTGTGTGTGTGATAGATATTTGGGCTAGGAACTAGAAAAAAGTAACTTTACTAAATTATTAGAGGTAATAAGTGACCGCCTATTGGTCCTGTAATCAGGGTATGCTACAGTATGTTATTTGAAATTTTAAAGCCTTTCCAGTAGCTTTTTCAAAATTTTTCTAACAAGAAAGGACAAATCTTGTTAAATTTTTCAAACTGAGGCCTAAGATGAGAGATGTAATTTTCAAGTTTACTCTTCAGGACTGAGTGAACAGAGGAGATACGTGTATCGTTTTAGACAAGAAAGGCTTCATTGTTTCAGAGCTGTGTGAAAAACTCCATTCTAGACACCATTCATTTGTTACCTCATGTACCAATAAAAGCCTTTTCACTTTAAACATAACCTGGAAATGAAATATTTTTTAATATCACCTTTTACAAGAAGAGTGGAAAAAAATATGGGGGGATATAGTTTTTAAAAAACAAATAAACAAACAAACCAACCAAAAAACAACACCCAAAACATTTCTTTAAGTACATATTGCTTGAAGACATGTCTTAAGACCCATCCATGCAGTTGTAGCCAGCATTAAACACAAATGGTGTCTAGAACGGAGTCCTTCAAACAGCTCTGAAACAATGAAGCCTTTCTTGTCTAAAAAGATATCTGTGTAATAGAGTGCTGTTAGGAACTTCATTTTAGTAACTGATCCAATGATTGTGTTGTAATTATGTAGTAGTTGGTGAAAACATTAACTTGATGTAGCTATACTACTACTACTAGTTCTACTACTACTAAAAGTGGGAGCATATGAATTGCTAAAAGTGCTTAGCACTCAGATTGCACAGTGAGAACCAGTGCTACAAGCACATACCTGGGGGTGTTTTCACAGAGCTAAATATACATGATTTAAATAACCGTATATTTTCAATGTAGAAATAATATTTGTCAAAATCTTGGTTTGTAAAAAAGAAAATAAAATTAATACAATAAAATTTTAAAAATATTTAAATCTCATGCAGCACCATCATATCTCTTTTCTTCTTGAATTTGACTTGCTTAAGATATTTTATTTTGAAACCCAAATTTAAAAATTTATCTTAAAGACTGATTAAAATTTGTGAATACTGCAAAAAGTTGCTGCTAATAATTAAAGTATTAGTACTAATTAGAATATATTTATTAAGCTACTACTTTTTATAAGGGTTCCTTAATGTGATTTCCTGAGATGCTTCTGAAACATTTATTCCACAAATATTGAAAGAGTGTTTTTAATTCTTGTTCCAGGAGCAAAGTTTAAAAAATATCTCGGTCATTCTGCTCACGTGACAAATGTCAGATGGTCCCATGATCACCAGTGGGTTGTTTCCATTGGGGGAGCTGATCACTCTGTCTTTCAGTGGAAGTTTGTACCTGACCGGAAGTTGAAGGATTCTCTTCATATAGCACCCCAAGGTAAGCAACTTATAAAAAAAACCACCAACAAAAGGGTGGAAGGAGGGGAGGTTAAAAGAGAAGTAAAATTCTTTGGTGCAAGTATCAAAATAAATATTCTGAATTGTCAGTCTGCACAAAGTTGTTGTTCTTTAAACTTTTGAGCTGCCTGAAATACCTGATGAAGTTGCCTAATACTTGCCAATACCCAGCATGTTCAGGCTAGCAAGAGTGTGAAAAACCTCTTCACTGCTGTCTTTCCTGTGCAAAGGAAAATTTTAAAAGTTCAGATCATAGATACAAATTTATGAAAATTCTATACATAGCATCCTTTACTAAATTGACAATAATTGGATGCCTGGATGTCACTAAAAAAATAGACTTTTATACTCCTTTGATTCAAATTTTGAAGTATTTAGATGATGATTTAAGCATTATAGCTGATTATTTAATTTTAGGGTTTTTTAAAGCAGAATACAGATATTTAATGTTTGGGGAAAAAATGAAGATCATGTTTCCACTAGTGGCTAATACAACAATTATTCTCATGACTGAGTTTCCTAAAATCAAACAATTAACTGAGTGCCTCCCCTGGAAATTCCTAAAGGAATTTAGAGAGAAGAGAAATAAGTATATAGAGTTACAATGAAATAGGCTGTTTCACCATTTAATTGCTAAGATCAGATGAATGTGTATCAGGGTGGACCCAGCAAACAGGTAAATGAATACCAATTCTGTGCTGAACCTGTAAATGACATGCAGAAAGAAACAATAGTTCTCTTAATCTCCTTGACAAAGCCTTCAAAAGCCTTTAAATACTTTTATTCTTCATGGTATGAACTCTTTTTCAACTAATTATTTCCTGTGACCTAAATTTCTCTATTAGCTGCTCTTCTCAAGATAAAATTTCTATGTATTACTGGATTCCCTGTTCCTGGATATGTAGCCTTACTTCTGCCTATCTGACAGTATGTGCAACATACATCTGCTTTGTCACATGATTGATAATTGTCCTGTTAGTGGTTTTCCTAACGCTATAATCTTCTGCCTTTATTGGTAGCAGTACTGGTTTTCTCTAAATCACTTGTGAAAACGTTAGGTATTACAGGTCCAAAGATAGCTCTTTATTGCATTATTCTATAAACAGTCCTTACTGAGTGGTGATTCTCTTGGGAATTACATTTTGAGACCTGTAAAATTCATTTGTGTTCTAGACTGCCTTTATGTCTGGTTTCTTAATCAAAAATTGTACAACCTTCAATCAAAGGTTGCAGAAAGTTCAAAATAGATTATCATTTGTCATCCAGGACATTCTTTTCAGTTTCTGGAATGAAACTCTCTGCTACAAGATATAGTCTAGCTTTCTCCACATGTAAAACTTTAAATTACTATCCTTTTTCTCAACAGCCACAAAAAATTTTGCCACTTTCTCCCCATATTTAATTTTCTTCCCCACTTATCTACCTAAAGAATTTCTATTCACATCAATTGCTCACTTAACCCTAAGTTTGTCTTTGGAACCTCTCTCTTGTTAATTTTCTGCAAGTCTTACTTCATTCTCTTCTTCTTTCCTTTTTTTTCTTAACATTAATGCTGATGAAATAGTTTTAATGAAATCTAACTTGTTCCTACACTCCAAAAAATTATCATACTTACAAGTTGTCTCATTTCTAATGTAGCAGCAGAACTGGTCCTGTCATCCTGCCAATTATTAGCAGTTTATATTGTAGGTAATAATGCATTGATTATCAAAGCAGAAGCATTAAGGTTTGTGCTTTACATTGCTTAATTTTCTGTTTCTGTTTTCTTGGTGACAGAGAGTCTGGTTGACTCTAATAGTGATGAATCAGATTCAGATCAGTCTGATGTTCCAGAGCTGGACTCTGAAATTGAGCAAGAGACACAGATCACCTATCGTCGACAGGTAAAGGTTTTGGTTTCAAGGGCAGTTGGAATACTTCCCAGGGTTTAAGTTGGTCTTCTATGAAGGCTGTTGAAATCTAAAAACTGGTAAGACTGAGAGCTGCATGGGAACTGACCAAAAGCTTTAGAATTGTTATTACCTGATGCATTCAAAAGATTAAAGTTATTGAGATATATTAATTAATGAATAATCGATATTAAGATAATAATTAAGATTAAGATTAACACAGAGAAAAATTATTGTATGTATTCCTAGCATGCTCTACTGGAGTTCTGGTTGCAATTTAAAAACAAGTTACCCTGTTACTGTACAATCACTGGCTACAGGTATTGGAGGGTTTTTTTCAGTGATGTCAGGATAACAGTTTTGTGGATGATAGCTGTGACCGAATTCTCAGACACATGCTGATTTTGAAGTATGCTCTTTCTTAAAGGTTTACAAAGAAGATCTACCTCAACTTAAAGAGCAATGCAAAGAAAAAAGAAAAAGTGCAGCTTCTAAGAGACGTGAGCGAGCTCCAGGGAACAGTATAAGACTACATTTTGTTCATGGGTATGCAAACGAGGATTCTTTACAATATACAAGTAGACTGTTTATGTTTTGTAGATTAGTGTTTATAATTTAATAATATGATAAAAGAATTTCAGGTCAGTTGCTTTGTGATTTAGTATTTTTGTTTATTTCTGTAAAAATGAATTTACACTAAATAAATAAAAAGCTTTGATGCCATCTTACTAATTCTACACAAATTCCAAAGTGAATATGCACTGAAACTTTAGCTGATACTTACTATTTGAGTACAGGTGACTAAATAAAGTATTCAGTAGTCTCACCCACACTTTTCAGTATCTGGAAAGTAATAGCTCTCTTTGTTCTATTATTTTGGTAGTTACAGTAGAAACTTGGTGTAGTTAAAGATGACTGGGTGCTGTACTAAGTGGTGTTTCTAGCAGTATTTTATTAAAAAAGATATGTAAACTGTACCTAGTCTGAGACAACTTACATATTCTCCTGTTGGTTTAGAAATTAAATTTAGTTTTAATCGGTTCTGTAAGTTTGATAAAATTCAGTTTCATTCTCTTTTTGGTGTTAATTTGAGTAGCAGAATGACTTTCAGATGCATCCTTGAAATCTTACGATTTTGTCTTTAGGGTTGGTAGTCTCTCATAACTTTGTAAGTGAAGAATTTTTATCAGAACAAAGATGTGGTGTTTTAAAGCAAACTGGCATTAGATGTTACTGCATTAGAATAATGATCAGAAATCTAAATTCCCTTGATACAAAACAAAACCAAAGCCTTTATTCAATTAAGACATTGCAAATCAGGTAATACTGAGTTTTCCTTTTAAAAAATACCTCTTTGTAGGAATATAGCTTCTTTTCAGACATAACTAAATGCGTGGATAAGTTACTGATACTGTCTGTCTTTATAATGGCACTTAAACAATTGTAAAATGGCTCCACATGGAATGCTTACTAAATTAATTGGCTAAGAATAGGTAATCATTCAACTCAGCAACTTGGTCTGTAGAAGACATGTAATCTGACTAATAGCTTTGGAAATAATGACAACTGGAAAGCTTGGTACAGAGTTAGTTTGGGTTTTTTGTTGTGCGTGGTTTTTTTTTTTTGTTTTGTTTTGGTTTTTTTTTGGTTTTTTTGTTTTTTTTTTTCCTGTCTTTGATGCTCCAGAATTCTCAGTTGAAGATTTTTATATCCATATAGAAAATGCATTAACGTGGGTAACTGCAGTATATAGTCTTTAAAATTTGGTCTAAGAATAAAACCAAATGATCCTGAAGAAGATGTAGCACAAGCAAGGGCCCTGGATCTTTGGTATTATTGTTATTTCCTTCACAACAGAAGTGAAGCTTGACCAGAATATCCAGGAATGACCAGAAGTAGAATGTCCTGTTGAGTTCTGTCTGGTTACCCAATGGGCATCAAGAAAACTAATGAAGAATCCATGCTGAACTACAGATTTTTCTCAATGTCCAGGCTGTTAACTTTAAAGTGACCCACATCCAAGTGAGTAATAGGTGTATTCTCTGATTCAGGAAGTCTGCTTTGCTTCATCTTTCTATAGCTGCAATGGAAATGTCTTGGATGTTCCCTGAAAGTGTAAGAAGTAGTGCTTTTTTGAATTACAGTAATAGAAAGCTCTTCTTTCTTTTTTTTTTTTTTTTTTTTGAGCTTGTTGGTTTTGTGTTTTGAATTTGTCAACTGCCTTGAAAGATGAACTTTTTAAAATCTCTTCATATCCTGTAAGAAATCGTTTAAACCTCTGATTCCTTCCTGCTTTGGAGGGGCATAAAACCAATTCTGAGTATATGAGCCAGCCACTGATTAACACGGATGAGAAAGGAACTTCTGTTAAGAGGTTCATCTTTAAGTGCATCTTTCTATAAGAGATCTGATACAGTCATGATCAGAAACATGTTATTAAATTGGTGTACTAGTTTGGCCTCTTTTTGACTATTCTTGTAGTTTAATTTTGCCACGTCTTTGGCAGTGGTGGTGGTTCAGAAACTTGAAAAGGATACATATTTTAAAATATTCAGAGGAACCTTTTTCTCAGATTCAATGCTTATTATGCTTTCTTTTTGCTGTCAGGAAATAAGGATGCAAATGTAATACTTATGCCCTGTATTCTTTCCAAGCTATGCTGTTGATTTCACAAGAATGATTTTTTTCTTTAAAAATTTTTTAAAATATTCATAGAATCATAGAATGATTTTTCAATATTCAAAGATCTAGTTTGATTTTCAGCATATTCATTGAACTACCCTTATCTTAAGATGAAATTTGGTAACAGTTTCAAGATGACATGCAAATGTTTTTAAATAAGAGTCTTGTATGGATTGCTACAAGGACCTACAAGTAGTATCTGAAGGGAATAGGCTATGAGTGGGTTTTGTTGTGAAAACACCATTGCCACGCAGGATAATTTTTTTAAAAATAAAAATCGCCACATTTTTACTAAAGACTGCTCTCAACTGTGTTCATTTTGACATTTGTTTCTTCTAGAGATTTTTAGTGGAGGGTTGGACTACATTTGGAAATGTCCCATATATACTTTGAAGAGTAATATAAAACTTTTGAAAACTCTTACAGCATCAGCCAAGCCACGGACATTGACTCTTTTCCCAGAGAGGACATTACTTGTGAAGTTTTTTCCCAGAGAGGACATTGCTTGTAAAGTTGCCCCTTAGCTGGCATTAGCTCTGTAACTTGCAACTGTGGGTAGGATCCAGCTTCAGGTTACAGAATTCACAACTGTGTGCCTAAAAGTAGATGTTTTTATGTGTGTGTCTAAACTTCCATCACCGTCACTGGAGATGCAGTCATTAGTCAGTGGAGCATAAATAGTGACTCATAAATTACTTCAGAGGTTTGTTTTCTGTATGTGAATACATTGTTTCTTTTCATGCTTTTTCTAAGATTAGCTAATAGTCTTGGTTCTAAATTGGTTTAATAATATGGAGATGTAAGTATTTTGGAACTGTGTAAAAGATTCTCAGGGAATGATCTTCTACATTGAAACATGCTTCTTTTCCTCTCTGCTCAACTTTAGCCCATCGCTTCCCTCCTCGTAAAAAGTACCTGTGTAGTCAGGGAGTTAGTAAACTGTCATGTGGGAAAGACCAAATGTGTTTATTTGGGTTACAAAGGGTCTTTGTTGTCCCTGCTTGATATTTTGGCAAAATATGTTGTATTTTAATTGTAAACAACTGATTGTACACATTTTTAAATAACTAGATGAAATTAACTAAAATCAAAATCTCTGATCACAAAAAGTTATACATATGAATAATAAGAATTATTTTCCTGCATCCTATATACATTTTGGATATTTTGAGTAGTCCTGTGATACATGGCATTAATGTACTCAGTTTCGCTAGGTTGAATTTAGGGTATATAGGCAATTGTTATGATGAACTTGGAAAATTCGGAATTTCTGGGTTACATGTAGGAGGATCTACTTTTGCTGTCTTAATGCTTTTTACTTTTATAGATGACTGCTAATCTTGTAAGAAATTGTTCAATGTCCAGTATTTCTAAAGCAGTATTTCTCTCAGCATGCATATTTTTGTAGTTGTTTTTTTAAAAATATTCTCCTTTAGGGTGCATATTTACCTTTTTTCTTTTTTATTGCTCTGTACTTGCAAAGGAAATCCAGTATGTTTAACAGAACACAGTGCAGAGTGAAGTACAGGAAAATTATGTCCAAGCAACTATAGGTTCAGATATCTTCTTTGACACTGTACCTGCCTTTATAATCCCTGCCCCTCACTGAATGTTGTCATGTCCTTAAAATGGTGATGTTACATACTGTGATAGGTTATTTTCTTTCATCATAGTTACTCTACGTCATTGTATATTCTGTCCCTTTAAAAACTAGTGGCTAGACATCAAAATAGGGTGCAGGCAGAGGCAGCATGCTGGGTCGGGCAGAAATCAGCTTCAAAACATCTGCACGTGTTGCTGCTGGGGGATTTTGTTAGTGAAAGATGTGGGTGGAGGGATATCAAAGAATGACTGAAGAGTCTGCACCTGTATTGTGAGTCTAACTTGTTGGTCACTTTGAGAAGAGCAAAGAGCAAACATGTAGCTGAGCCTCAGATATAATGGAAAGAGATTTTTCTAGAGACCTTGAAGGGACCGTAACTCAGGAGACACTGCAAAGTTGCTGGACTAGAACAAAATCTGAAGTTAAGAACCTCCATATGAATACCAATCTAAACAATGAGTTGGAGAGAGACTTATTTAAAAGCTTTTATTTCTGTGCTATCACAGTTTTTGCTGGTTTAAGATGTTTGCTTCTCTTGTTTGTGATCTGATGAGACCCAGCATTGGACATCACAGTGTGGCAGACAATACAAAGCTGGGAGGAGAGGCTGGTAGGCCCTGTGTCCGTGCTGTCATCTGAAAGGACCTGTGCAGGCTAGAGAATGGGGAAGGGAGGAATTTCATGATCTTCAAAAAGTTCATGAGATGCAGCATTCTGCTTCTGGGGAGGAATGGACCTGGACCCTCTGCTCGCCTCTTTAAAAAAACTTTGTGAGGTGATTTTAACAAGTTTTGTCCAATCACATACAGTAACACTGTGTGTGCAGTTGTCCCGGTTTAAATGAGACAAGGTCTTTTGCTGAGGATGAGTTATAAGAAAAAGATCCGAACTCCTTCCTCTAAG
>JAYRBT010000177.1:46415367-46456290 GCA_036023395.1 Myiotriccus ornatus | reverse complement strand
CTTTTGTCTTGCTAAATATTCTGATGGCCAGGGGGAAGGGAGAAAATTCTGTAGCTGTCTAGCTAAAACCACGACAGCAGTGTAGGTGAGCCAACAGAAATCCAGTGTATTCAAATCTGCTCCAGATATGTGCTTTGTTATTTTCCAGTAATGCATAGATTTAGCATTTGTGAACATGGATCCATGTTTTTTGGAATAGTATTCATTAAACTGAGGTTGGTCAGCTGCCTTAAAGATTCATTACTTCACTGGTGCTTATGGTTGCACTATGCACATAAGAAAAAATGTATATAATTTCATGAACTTTCTACCTGGACTGCATAATTTCTGCATCATTTAAAACTTTGAAGTGTCTCATATGTAGTAATTGTCTTAGTGCTATACCATTCATTTTGTGTATGACACTTACTGGTATGTGTACAGATGTGTCTCTGTCCTGTGTGATTATTTAAAGACATGCACTGATGCAAACGGGGCCTGCTTTTGTTGAGAAGTATAACATAGACATTAGAGAATTCTGTTAATTTGCAGTTGCTGAGGGTGAATGTGTAGTCATTTTGTTTGCCAAGAATGACTTGCTGATCATCTTCAGAGCTTTTTTTTTCCAACTCGTTTAATTAGGACTTGGATGCAAAAATACTTAGGTAGAGCTTTTGATCCCGAAATGAAGATAATTCGTGGCCATTTTAAACACATTCAAGTGTCATTCCCTTCCTGTAAATTTAACCATACAGTAGAAATGTAGCCAGATTTTGCCTGCATCTTTGTAAAATAATTAAAAAGTTGATTGAGTGAAGATCTGTAAGAAAAGAAGAAGGAACAGAAAGAGGTTAGCTGAGGAATTACTAGCATAGAAACAGGATGTGTCAGGAGTATATGAAGTATTGTTTATATCAGAAGAAAGGAAGGAATAAATTTAAATTATGCATTTTTAAATATTACCTCCATTGACTACCAAGGATAGTGTTAAAAACACTTATTTAAAACTTGCTTGTTTTTTTAGGTTTCTTAGCCTCTTAAATTACTTAAAGCAGAAGCCTTTTTGAAAATGTAAATTTTGTTTTTTATGGGATGCTGAATCGTAATCACACCCAGGAAGAAGTGCATATACTGAGATATAGTGCATACAGGCCCCAGTTGGGAATTGGCCTATTGATGCCAGTTGCTGTATCAGTGCAGAAAGATTGCACTGGCTTTTCTTCAAATAAATTATTCTAAAAGAAAATTTATGCATTTGTTTTCTGTTATCAAGTTTCCAGAAACTTTCAGTTGTCCACATTCTTGTGGAATGCTTTGCTGCCTGATTTTTGAGCAGTGAGATATAGCCAAAACTAATACTTTGGACATTTTCTATTTCATTTAACTGTATGTTGCATGCCCAACTTCTCCATGTGGTCTGAAGAAATTACTAGCTATTACTTTCTCTTCTAAACTAGCTGTGGAGAGTAACTATTAAACGCCACTTTTAAATTAATGCTAGTAGTACTGATGTCTGAATGGGAAATTAAATTGTTAAATTGGTGTTCCTTTTGGAAAATATATTATAATCTTACCAAAACAGTCATTGGTAAGTAATCTGAGTTTTACATGTGCAAAATGCCTCTTGCATAATTTTATCTCAGTTTCATTATGTGCGTTTATGACCTTGGTGAACAAACTTTTTTCTCTGATCAGTTACAGAGGTTACGACTGTCGAAGTAATTTATTTTACACTCAGACGGGTGAAATCGTATACCACGTGGCAGCGGTGGGAGTGGTGTACAACCGACAGCAGAACACACAGCGCTTCTATCTGGGTCACGATGACGACATTCTTTGCCTTGCTATTCATCCCTTAAAGGACTACGTGGCAACAGGCCAGGTAGGATGCATGTTTATCTGCTGTGACAATCTGAAGTTTTTAGTACTGAATTTAGCAAGGCCTGTCTTGGAGGAAGAATATCCAGTCTATACCTATTCAGGTAAAGGACTGCTTTTCTGTTGCAGATGGAATCATGGTAAAAAATTGACACAATAAGTGTTTTTTACAGTTCTTTATATTCTGCTAAGAGTTTTAGTCATTATTTTTTTAAACCTCTTCTAAATTCAGAATAGATTAATTTTTTTTTTTATTCAACATTATCTTGCCGTTTCATGATAAGGTGGAGGAAATCTGCAATTAAGAAATATTTTTTTAGTATCTTATTTTTTATTATTACATTCATGTATTATTACATAATAGGAAGTTAGTGGTTGTTATTACAGTCTGGCATTTCATTTTCATGTTATATGTTTCGTTATTACTTATAGACAAACTATTTAGTGTTTGTGCATACAACACTGTTGCTAAAGTTCATTTTATAGTACTCATAATAGTCCATTTTATCTTTTGCCAGACAGTAATTTTAGGTAAATTCTTTTCACTCTTGTTTTCTGACAAGTCTTCCCATAAATATTTATACACTGGGAATTTGAAGGTTTGATCTGATGTTTCAGGGGGGTTTATTTATTGTTATCATTTTTGTCGTTGTTGTTATTATTATAAAGTAAATTGGGAAACATGAACTGAGTTTTTTTAATAGAAATAAACTTTTGCTTTGATGCTCCTGATTTCTGTAAAAATGTTTGGGATTAACAAAACTCTGTGGGTCAGTTCAGAAATTAAAGCCCTAAATATAAGAATTGATTTTATCTAATTTTGGAGTAGTAAAGGCTATGAATAAAAATGTCCCTGAATTTACAGTATTTTAAAATTCTTTATGCTATTAACAGAACGATACACTCCATTATATACTGTTTTATATATAGATATTATATACTGTTGTATACTATGTTACTTGAAGAATTTAGGTAATGCAGTAATCAAATTCCCTGTGCCACACTGGTTCAGATTTTCCTGGTCATGGATATTCTGAATAGCTTTGCAAATATCACATGCTAAGTTTGTGACAAAACTAGAAATAGATCCTAGTTTTGTTGAGCCCTGTCCCTGTTCTTAAACACAAGAGATGGTTGCTCTGGTTTTACAACCTTTTTTTTTGGTGCACTGAGGTGCAAAACCTTTGGAATAGTAATTATTATTGTAAATACTGACTTATAATGCTTTTGTACATAGTTAAAAAGAATAATCTATATTCAATTTCTCACCAAGTTACCTATATTAGTACCATTTTAGTGACACCATTAGAATCTGACTTGTAGGCACTTGTGATGACACCAGTAAGCAACAGAAGTCACCTTGATTTCTCAAACGTAGAGTAGCTTACATACTAGCAACAAAAATAACATTTTATTTTTAGACAGGGAATGATTGATAAAGAACTGATGGAATAAATATGCCACAGTGCAATCAATGAAGGGCTTTTTTTTTTTTTTTTTGTAACAAGAAGGCTTTAGTTAATTGTGATTAGTGTTCCTAAGACAGCTGGGACATGGTGTTTGTGAAGCAGCAAAAGGAACAATGTACTGCTAGCCACACAACAGGAATACTAGGAAAACTTTATCATTAATTTTTTTCAAATACTTTTTCAAGTATTTTTCATTATTATGCTTTTTATCAACTGTGTGAAGTAACTGAGAAATGAAAAAAAAAAGGTTATGAATATGTATACTTTCAGGTTGGTCGAGATCCCTCAATACACATTTGGGATACAGAAACAATAAAACCACTCTCAGTATTAAAGGGCTATCACCAGTACGGTGTTTGTGCTGTTGATTTTTCAGGTAATAAGTATTTATTTATTTATTTATTTACACTTTTCCTTTTCTGTGTGAAAATACAAGCTTATCAGTTCTACTGAGCAATTTCAGATTCCTTTACACCGTAGACTGTGTGTTAAAAATATTCTGTCGTGTTAAATGTCAAATGAGAGAGCCTATCTTAAAATGATCATTCATTAAAAAAAAACTCCTTTGAAGTCTTGCTCATAGGAAATACAAGAACAGATTCTGTGCTGTTTAACAGCTGAGCTGAGCACTTTGGAATTTGTTTTGGTTGTACGATGCAGGTGCACAGATCTTGAGTGTTGTGTCTGCTTTACAATTGTGTAACCAAATTTTTGAGCACGTTGATCAGGTGTGCAATTCTTTTTTTTTTTCTTAAATGAAATCCTGAAAGCCATTTGGGTAGCACACTGATGCATTCAGACGGTCCAGTTATGGATTCTTCTGGTCAGAAACCCATTATCTCTCTCCACCTTATCCTAATGTAAGAGACTATCAGTTAAATCCTTTGAGATTTTTACACTCCGTACATTGAATTCCTGTACCAATATTAAATTTCCTTTGGTCCACTGGCTTCTATTCATTTTTTAATAGTTTGGATTTACTGTATAGGATCTCTAGACTCACAGTGAAGATGTGGGATCACAAAGATGTGTACTTTGTGGTCTCTGATGTTTCATACTTTTGATTCCCCATTTTTCAAGATGTGAATCTCGTTTCCCAAATTTTGGCATGGATGTTTAGCAATTTTGAAGATGGATACATGTCAGAAAGTCATTGATTATGAGTAAACACAAATAGCTTGTTTGTTGGAGATTGATGTGGAATATGCATCAGAGCTTCTCCAAGATTTCAAGTTTAAGGGCATTTTATAAATTTCATGATATTGCTTGAGTGCTTTCCTGTTTAGTAAACAGATGACAAGACATGCCTCTAAATACGTCATATGATTATTTACCCGTTTGTACGTTCTTATAATATTTGTGAAGCTATAATATTTTTAACATGGTTTCTTATGATTGCAATATAGTTATCTATCTACTCTCTTAATAATAAATTTATTTTTCTAGCGGATGGGAAACGATTGGCTTCTGTTGGAATAGATGACAATCACACTATTGTACTCTGGGATTGGAAGAAAGGAGAAAAGCTTTCAGCAGTAAGGTAGGAATTTAACTATATTTTAAAATTTGTACGTAGATCTACTTTCAAATGAAAGTAAGCAAAATATATCCATTAAAGAATAAAAGTTCTCTAATAAATTAGCAGTTTCTATCACTTGAGTGATGCAGACAATAATATTTATCAAAGCCTTAAAAGTTTCTTTGGAAGAGATAAATGAAACTCTGATAGTCAACAGGAATTACTAGGGTGACAACTCCCCTGGTGAAGAAAGAAGACATAGAAGACAAAGTTTATTTATGTTTATTTAATTTGATGTGTTCTGAAATAATTTTTTTTATGTACTTCTGTTTTCCTTCTCAAAGATGATGATATACATTCTGTTCAGATCGTTTTCATCAGAGGTCATGTTTTTCTTGGGATAGTAATCTGAAGTTGTTTTGCAGAGTTCTTTTTTCTTCAGATTTCTTTCCTTTTCTTTTCTGAGCCTCCTGAACTAACTTTGAAGGCAGGTCTGCTTGGAGCAGGAAATTGGACTAAATAACTTCCAAAGGTTAAATATTTTGGAAGTTTCTTTGTGTCTGCAAAGCTTGTTTAATATCTGTTTATTAAATAGAGTGTTAATCTACAAGATAGAATCTTATTTCTAATTTTAAGTAGTGTTTTTGAAACCTCTGACTTTGTTTTTTTTAAAGATTTATTGCTTTAAATAGAGCAGTAATATGAGAGGGTTTTCCCCCATTCTGTCTGGATTCAGTTCATATACTCTAAACGTTGTTCTGTGTAGATTTAAAAGAGATTTATTGCTCTCTGCAGATACAATTTAAAAAGTGTCAACTTCCTTTTTATCCATTAAGGTCATTATTGCTCTTCAGTGACATTAACTATCATTTTATTTTTAAACATGCATTGAATTTCTTACCCAGTGAGGAATGAAAATCCTGAATACATGATGTAGATAAAGAAGAATACTCCCTTCCCAGTTATTTTTCAGAAGCCTAGTTAGCTTGGCTTCTTTGAAGACTTATTTGTCAGCCTTTTACCTGATATTTTTGTTTTCAGGTTTTGAGTTTGGTCTTGTTTGTTGGGGTTTTTTTTGTTGTTGTTTTTTGTTGTGTGTGGGTTTTTGTTTGCTTGTTTTTATTAATTTCTCCTACGCCCACAAAGGCATTAATTGGAATTTTTGAGAGCACAATCTCTACTTTGAAGATGACTGATTTTGGAAAGAAACTGTTTCTTGCTTTCTGCACTAGTTCATTCTGTGGTCTGAAACAGCAGAAGATATAAGATTTTTGCCAATTTTGAATGAGGAGCAAAAGTTAGGGATTGGAGGTTCTTCTGCATTTTAAAGAAAAAAAAAAACTACTAGTAAACATTTCTTTCCATAAATAGCAAACATAATTGAAAGTTGTTTTTCAAACTACAAGACTGAAACAAGACGTTAGTTTTATAGAAGCATAGTAAGAAATCTAAAACAAGAAGTTTTAATGTTTTTAGAAACAACTGAAATTTCCATTTAAGAAATGTAATAGCATCATATGTTTAATTCTAACAAAAAATGTCAAAAGAAATCAATTAAAAGGTGTTTTCAAAACAAGACACTTTGAAATAAGGTTTACAACTTTACTCGTTTAAGTTTCATTGTGAGCTGTCAGAGATCTAAATGCCATATACATAAATTTAATGCAAATATATTTTCTTTTGCAAAGAAAATGTGTTCTACTGCATCTCTGAAGTAACATAATTACTCACCTGCTTTGGAGACTGAAGGGTAATGAAAATAGAATGGGACTCAGTATGTTGGTTCTTTGGCTTTCTTCCTTCTCATAGTAAACTATTGTTAATGATTTGAAAGTAAATGTTAGCAATATAGAGCAGGTATACATTAAGAAAAAACCCACAAATCAAAGCCTATTTAAAAATATTAATAGTTATATTTTTATTTAAATTATTTTATTTTGTATTTCAGGGGAAGCAAAGATAAGATTTTTGTGGTTAAGATTAATCCTTACATGCCTGATAAATTGATTACAGTTGGAATTAAACACATGAAATTCTGGCGTAGAGCAGGTAAGGACACTTTTCAGAATTACAGCATTTTCTGTTACTTAAAGTGTAACTATTACATCACTTTACTGCATGTTTCTAACATTAAAGGCAAGTGTTTTCTATGTCAGTTAGCTTTGCCCTAGCAGTAATAATGTTAATTGGCATTATGGCTGTAGTGGGAATTCTTTTTAAGATCAATTTGCTGTGGAGCTAGAGCTACACAAGTGGAAAAGACCCTGGATTTTCTACTGTCTGATTTTATATCTAGTAATAATATATCATATCTGAAAAGATTTCAGAGCTGCTCTAAAATCATAGAACAGTTTTTGGTAGAAAGACCTTTACAGGGCATACACTATGAAGAGGCACAATATATATAAATTTAAGGTTATAAAGAATTCGCATAAAAAATTCAGACAAAGTACTTGAAGATGGTACATCTGCCAGTCGAGCTGTTTGTCTAGACACTTCTGTTGAATTTGGCAATTAAAAACCAAGGTAAAGCAGCTGGCTATTTCTGCTTGAGCAATTTTGAGCAGTGAAAAATCCATTCCATGATATTTGTGTGAACTTCATTGTTTCAAACCTCAGATTTTATCTAAAGACATATGTGCTACAGAAGACTAGCTTATCTGCTGAGCGTGTTCTAATAATTCATGCAGAATTTATGCATATCAACTGACATGAGTCTTTACAAAGATTAATTGTGGAGAGAAAAGTCTGTGATGAAAACATTACACTGGTTTTCCCAGTTCTGGCTCCAACAAAAATTAATCAAGATTGCCTGAGAGCAAGCTGTTGATGTCTATATAAATTATTAATTTTGACAATTGAGCTTGCTGTCTATAGAAAGAACAAAGTGTCTCAGAATATTTACTGAATGAGTTACTATAAATTCTTGAGAAACAAATCCTAACTGTGCTGAAAGCTCAGAGATGGTGATTTTGAATAAAGAAAGGAAATTGTTTAAAATGGTAGTTTTCTCTCTGGCATTGCTCAGTCAGCAGGAATCAAATTTCTCTGATGCTGCAGCCCATCTGTGCAAAACTCCGGTGGAACACTGGCAAGGCAGTCACCGTGAGATGCACTTAGCAGTGTCAGCGTGAGGAGAGTATCGGTGTACCTTAACAAATGCCAGGTTTCTGGAATCTGCAGTAGAGCAGGTGCACTTGATGTGAGAAGTGACATTGAAGTATATATTATATATATATTTATATATATAAAATTGTCATCAGTGCCAAGTGAAGGCAGAGAGGTTCTGAAACTTTGCCTCTCAATATGAAGTGTCAGATCCTGAGGGGCGTCTGTGTTACACCACAAGAAATTTCTCTCAGAATTGTGACGATATAAATCTCACTTTCTAGCCAGAAGTTACTATGTGTTATATTTGTCAAATGATTTTAGATATGAAAGAATTATAAAATTTATATATCTGTAACATTTCTATTATCCAGAGGGCAATATAAGTAAACCTCTAAAATAAAATTAGAAATCCTCTCACTGAAAACATATAATGAAAATGGTGATATGTAAAGGTTTAAATTCTTTTTCTTTCCAGTCAATTTATTCCTAGTTTCTATGAACTGTGTGTGGAAGATGTTAGGTTTTTCATTCAGATGCAAGTTTACAAATAAACTGTGTCTTCATATGTCTCTGTGGGTATATGTGAGTATACATTCAAATTCAAGTAATAAGTTAAAAGTAAGTGGGTTTTTTTGTGAAAGTTGCCAAGTAATATAAAAATTTAATTTTGTGAGAACCCTTCTCAAGCTCAATTTTTTGAGGAGCATGTGCGAACCAGAAGAAAAGGACCTGTTGCTCTGGGCAAGGTTGTATAGTTTCTGGAAAATAATTCTAAGCAAATATCTGATGACTTGTTTTTGGTCTGAACCAGGTGGAGGACTAATTGGGAGAAAGGGCTGCATAGGTGCATTGGGAAGAACTGATACAATGATGTGTGCAGTATATGGCTGGACTGAAGAGATGGCGTTCTCTGGGACTTCCACGGGGGATGTGTGTATCTGGAGAGATGTGTTTCTCATAAAAACTGTCAAAGCACATGATGGTCCTGTGTTCAGCATGCACGCACTGGAAAAAGTAAATAAACTGCTCTTTCTTTATTGTCTGGACAAAAAATTCTCTTTCCCAAACCCAGGAATCCATGAGCTTATTTCTATTGCAGAAAAGCCTTGTGGGGTCCCGATTCAAAATAGAGTTTTATGCATGTCTCTTATTCCTGTTACGTAGAGGCTGTTTCTCAAATCCTTGTGGTCCAGTGACATCTTATTGAGTAATTTTCATAAACCCTTACTAAAGAAATAACAGTAACTGATTTAAGTGTCCATAAGTTTAATGGAATATGTGAGCTTGTGAGAAAGGAAGATCATACTTTCTACTATTTTGTGCTGCAATTACTGTCTACTCATAGAAGCATTCAATCTGTAAATCATTAGGTACTTCTACTGATTTTCAGCTTTTAGCTCAGCAAAGCCTTTAAGCATGTGCTTAAATGTGAATGAGTGTTCCAGTTAGATTACTTGTATGTTCGAACTTATGTATATGCTTGTGTTTTGTTAGGTTAGACCAAGACACTCCACCTCCCAGCATCTGAATTTCAGTGTAGTAGTGTTGAACAATGCATGTGTTATTCATACTGCAAGAACTAAATGCTCTTAAGGGAAGTGCTAATGATTTTAGTATTAAGTATACCTGTTGCTTCACTGAATACCTGTAAATAATTTTTAAAGACAGAATGGCTCAAATATACATATATTTGAAACATTCAAGCACTGATCAAATTTCTGTGAGAGGTACTAAGTTTGATTTGGAGTAATGAGGTGAAATGCCAAAAGGATATGGAGGCTAAATATCAGGAAAAACACTTCATAGTATGCTGATTAAATTATTTTTCTAGAATGGTAGAAGCATACAGCCTCTGTACGTTGACTGTACAGAACTGTGCTGCTTTCATCAGGAGGAGAAATCAATAATTTTCTTGCTCCTATTCTTTTCATCTCTAACATCTGTAGCCCTGTGCATTGCAGGGTTGCATATAGTCCATTTTCAGTATTTGCAGAAATCACTGAAAAATTAAGAAAAGATAGTAATTGATTATTACTTGTGATTACTTATTTCTTTTTTTCCCCTCCCAGGGATTTGTCACTGGAGGAAAGGATGGGGTAGTAGCTCTCTGGGATGATACTTTTGAACGTTGTCTCAAAACCTATGCCATCAAAAGGGCTGCTTTGGCCCCTGGGTCTAAAGGTAACACACTTTTATTCTATTTAAAGTACTTTCTTTAGAAGACTTTGTGGAATTGCTTTCCTCAGTAGGAAGAAATCCACATTTGACGTAGTAAATACTAAAATGGTTTTTTGAGCGTTACTGATTCTAAATATATTGTTTTTCTCTTGGGATGGGAATCGTATGTTGTAGCGTCTGTTTGAACATTTGATGGGTGCAGATCATAGTATTTACCTTATTATCAACCTAAATTAATTAAGCTTTGAGTTTCTCATCACCCAGGGGATTTTTTTTTAATTAAAGGTGCAATCAAAAGAGCCTATTATATTTCTTGTGTTTCTGATCATGAATTCTCTTATCTGATCCTTTTTGTTTTGAAGAAGGGAAGAAATTTAGAATTGTGGTTTTTTAAGATATTGGTACTTAATTTTCTGTAAATGTAAATGTCTTTTGAAATAATTAATGAACATTTTCATTTCTATTTTTCCTATTTCTACCATTCGTTCTTGATCTTACAGTTTTCCCTATCTGTCATTTCACACAGCATTTCTCTTCCATTCCCCTCATTAAAAATTATGTTTGCTGAGTTCTAATGTATATGAGTTGATTTTCAAATATCATGAATATGAATACTTATTAATGAAAACATTGTACTCCAGGGTATCTTATTCTCATAGCTGTTTTACAAAAAGCTAGACTTGAAGTTACCGTAAATGCTACCAATTTAATAGTGTAGTTGACACACGCACATTTTTTCACTAAGGTTGCCAGTCAGGCTGATTAAACTTCTTGATATACAATACTCCCAAAGGAATCCAAACGTGTAAGATGTTCCATGCAGGAATATGTTTTTGCTGTTTACTACTGAGTATCTTTTTCTACAGTGAGAATGGAATGTGCATATGTGTGAAAAATCCTCTTTAAGGCATACTTGAGAGTCTCCTGTCTTCCAACACTTTTATGTTCCAGGTCTCCTCTTAGAAGATAATCCTTCTATACGTGCCATATCATTAGGACATGGTCATATTTTAGTGGGCACAAAGAATGGTGAAATATTGGAGGTGGATAAAAGTGGACCAATAACTCTGCTGGTTCAGGTATATGTTAAATATCTGTCAAATATTTCATACCACAAACATAATTTTATTTTTCAAGTAAAAACCTGTGAAATAACAAACACTTTAATTACTAACGAAGTTAATGAGTTACCATCACTTCTAGTTAGGCTAGACCATTATGACTCTTCAGTGAGCAAAATAGAAATAGGATTCATTTACTGTTTTGTTCAGTGAGTTCATCCTTTCAAACAGACAGAGGTCAAATACTTGTTTAAAAAAAAAAAAAGGTGTGAAACAGTGGATCTTCCACTGAATTCTATATTAACTTTTTCTGAGTCCTAATTACTGCTATTATTTTTACAGGTTTTCTCCTTGAGGTTGTTATTAGATTTTATTTGTAATTATGTAAAAAACATTTCAGTCTTCTTTGCCATACCAAACAGCTGCCTTCCTTAAGCCTGTCTATAAAACAGGTTTTTACATTGTATCAATCTATGATTTTCTTTCAAAGTTAAAGAAACTCTGCATTATATCCATTCTGAGTGGCCAGTACAATAGATAAAGAACTAGTTTTATCTAAAGAAAATATTAGAACCTAAGGTAAAGAAAAAAATCTAATTCATAGCATAGTCTGGGTTGGAAGGGACCTTTAAAGGTCATCTTGTCCAAACACCCTGCAGTAAGCAAGGACATCTTCAAGTAGTTCAGATTGTTAGGAGCTCCATCCAACCTGACCTTGGATGTTTCCCAGACTGGGGCATCTGTCACCTCTCTAGGCAACCTCTTCTGGTGTTTAACCACCCTCATCATAAAAAGTTTCTTCCTTTTATCTAGTTTGAATATCCCCTCTTAGTTTAAAACCATTACCCCTTGTCCTGTTGCTACAGGTCCTACTAAAAAGTGACCCCATTTTTCTCATAAGCCCCCTTTAAGTACTGAGAAAGTTTGATAAGATTTCCTCAGAGCCCTCTCTTCTCCAGGCTGAACAACCCCTACTCTCTCAGCCTTTCTTCATAGGAGAGGTGCTCCAGCCCTCTGACCATTTCTGTGGCCCTCCTCTGGACCCAGACCAGCAGGCCCCTGTCTTTCTCGTGCTGAAGACTCCAGAACCAGATGCAGTGCTGGAGTCTCACCAGAATGGAGTAGAGAGGCAGAATCACCTCCCTGACCTGCTGGTCACATTTCTTTTAATGCAGCCCAGGTCACAGCTGGCTTTCTGGGCTGCAAGTCCACATTGCTGACTCGTGTCCAGCTTCTTGTCCACCAAATCCCCAAGTCCTTCTCGACAGGGGTGCTCTCAACCCATTATCTCCCCAGCCTGTATTTGTGCTTGGGATTGCCCTGAGCCACGTGCAGGACCTTGCACTTAGCCTTGTTGAGCTTCATTGCATGGGTTCACCTGTCACACCTGGTCAAGGTCCCTCTGGACTGCATCTCTTCTCCTCCAGCATGTTAATCACATCACATCTCACAGCTTGGTGTTATCAGCAACTAGCTGAGGATGCACTCAGTCCTACTGTCTATGTCACTGACATAGGTGTGTGTGACGATTATTTCTCAGGAACAGTTTTCTGTAGTACTAATTCCTATAATTTGCACAGTAACTGCAAGAAGCAGAGTGAATTTTTTCATGTGTTCTGTATTTCTATTAAGATATTCATTATCCTCTAAAGGTATGCATGTTCTGTCTCTTTTTTAAAAACTTCCTTAAATGTATTAGTTCATATTTCAATTTAAAATAAAAATTAATCTGATTTATTTTGTTTTTTCAGGGTCACATGGAGGGGGAAGTTTGGGGTCTAGCTACTCATCCTCATTTACCTATTTGTGCCACTGTAAGTGATGACAAAACCTTAAGAATATGGGATTTATCTCCTAGCCATTGTATGTTAGCTGTTCGCAAATTGAAAAAGGGTAAGATGCTTAGTATGAAAAAATATTTAACTAATTCAGTTGACATTTACAAACATTATGAATCTTTCAAAAGCAGGATTGAATAAACTCCTTTCTTTTCTCAAATTATTTTATTTTATTAATGCTATGTTCAGGAGTTATGTGAAGCTAATGAATCCGTACAGAAAAAATTCTGTGTAGTACTGGTCTGGAGATTATTTGCAATTGTAACATATTTAAATTGAGCCAATTATATAAATGCTACATTGCTTATAGGATTCCACAGTGGAGGACTTTGAATTAGAAATTTTTGGAAGAAATCTTTGGCGTAATGTTGAAATTCTCTTCTTTGTGAATGTTAGAAGAGTCATGAATGTAAAGTAAAGAGAAAAATCATAAAATTTTTACTCACTGTTTACTGTATAACTAAATTCTATTTTGACAGATGGCAAGTCTGTTGTAAATGACATCATATAAGGTGACTTTTTTTTAGGATTAGACCAGACTGGCCTTAACAATCTTGTAATGATATATATGATTTGCTAGACATAGGAAGACAATGGGCCTTATCTGTTTAGCACTCAGCAATGCAATTTGATTCTAACATAGCAGGAAGCTTAGTTGAGGATTATTTAGATTGATAAAGTAAATGTAAGAAGAGACACGAGCTAGCACAAGCAGAGATTAAACAAAAAGTTTCTAGTGGTCAAACTTTGCGTAACTCTTAAAGCTCATATTTCTTAATATTTTTAAGAGTACTTTTGGCAAAAAAAGAGTAAGTCTGTGATGACTTTATTTGCTGATGAGACACATTTTGAGATGCTTTGGCAATTTTAAAAGGTTTCTATGTGCTGTACAGAAAGATGGATACTTCAACAGACTACGGTAATGAAATAAAATTGAATTGACTTCAGAATTGAAATAATATTTGATAATTAAAAAAGGAAAGATCAATTCAAGAAAATTTTCTGCATAGCTCAGGAATAACTAAGGAGCAGAAAGCTCAGGATTTTGTAGCTCATTGCAGGATGACAATTACATGTCCTAAGACATGTTGGAATATTCATGTAATTCACAAGACACAAATCAGGATATTTTTGGTGTGTGTTTCTTATCTGTGTTCAGCTGAATGAAATTAAACTAAAAGTTGAGGATGGAGAAGAGCTACAGGATAAGGAATGAGAAGCTTTGTGGTGAAGCCATCTAAATGAAGTACAGCTGTCTACAAGTTAATCAGAGAAACAAATAGTAAGGGAAAATATTTATGGTAATGGAAAATTCTGGCACGAAAACAAGTCTACATAAGCTGACCATATATAAATTTAGCTTGGAAATTAAACTGCTTTTCAAATGACACTTGACATGTTTATTGGAAGGATTTTATGACCTAGTGACTAAGCATTTATGATAGTAAATGAGTGGATTCTGGGAGTCCAGAAGATCATTTCCAGCTGTGCTCTCCTTACCATAACAAATGGTAACAACCAACCAGTGCCAGATACTAAGAAAGAGAGCAAACTAAAAATACGCAAACAGTTCTGTTTAATCTGTATTGCTAATGTAGAACATATGTCAATTAATATGCAAATAAATGTAATTTAATATTTTGGGCATGTATACCTGTTGATTTGCCAATAGCTTCTGTGTGCTACTGCAGTTTGGAAATTATAGTGGCAGCATCAGAGAAACATCCTTGTAAGTTTTTACTATAATAATAGTTTTCCTTTACTAATGGAAAAATAGATCTAAAAGAAGGATAATGCACTGTAAATTGAACCTGAATGCCGTTTCTGTATTCCTCATAGGAGGCAGATGTTGCTGCTTTTCTCCTGATGGAAAAGCATTAGCTGTTGGTCTCAACGATGGAAGTTTTTTGATAGTTAATGCAGATACCCTGGAGGATCTAGTCTCTTTTCAGCACAGAAAAGATGTTATTTCAGAGATACGATTTTCTCCTGGTAAGTGCGATTTTTTTAAATGAAGATTTTTATATCAAGGTTGTTAAAGCAAGCTTTATCACATTTAAAGGTAATAGAGATTTGTAGTACTCTTCTACATGTAATAAATAGGCCAGCAAAACTAGTGCTGTCATTTTGAAAAACACTGGTGGTGAAATCCTGTGTTGCTCATTTAAGGATGAGATTATTGGAGTAAGTTTGCTCATGAATGCAACAGTCAGTTTAAATCATGAACATCCAGCAGCCTCCCTGGGTCCCAACGGTTCCACTTTATGAGCTGCATCGATTCCTGTTAGCTAATGGGAATGCTGGAAACTGATATATCAGAAAGTTCCAGCGACTTCAATTTTCTTATTTTATCCTCTGCAGTGCTTAGTACTCCCAGTGAGTCTAGGTATTTTTCCAACAGAACAGCTCTTATTTAAGAACTCAGATGCATGGTTTACTTCAGTTAAAATACTTATCTCTAGGAGAAATTTGATGCAAATTACTGATACCAATTCTCATGCACCATTATTTTCTGGTTCCTGAAGCCTTACCACTCTCTGAATGCAATAAATGTTTAAAATTGCATCAAATGGTTTTTATTATTTGAAAATGTAATGATATAATAGTTGTATATTTCATCCTGATTTTGATTATGTGATAAGAACATCAATCTGTTGGGAAATATGTATAAATTAGCAAGCTGATTTCAAAGAATTCTGGGTTGCACATAGCTAAATTCTAGAATTTACTTTACTTGTGTATGATATACAGAAAAATACAATTTTTGAAAATGTTTTGTGTTTGTACTGATGTTGTTTTAGGGGCTGGAAAGTACTTGGCTGTGGCATCCTGTGACAATTTTGTAGATATTTACAATGTAATGAGTAGTAAACGAGTAGGAATCTGCAAGGGAGCCTCCAGCTACATCACGCACATGGACTGGGACATAAGAGGTAAGTAGCATTCATTGTAAAAATGTACTGGGAGACTGAGTACATTATAGACTAAATGCAGTACATCTACAGTATGACTTTGTGGTATCACTGACAGATTTTTTTCTTCAGTTTATGAATACGTTCACAGCATCTGAATAAATTAAAACCATGATTTTTACCACTACTTATATATTTAGAAGTTGTGCAATTTGAAGTAAAATAGTTTGTCTCTATAGTTTAGTTTGTTTGGATTTCTTTTTAAATCTTTCTTGTTTATTGTTTGACTTCACAAGGGCATGTACTAATAGTACAAGAAGGAATGGCCTTAAGCTTAAGGAGGGTAGGATTAGATTAGATATTAGGAAGAAATTCATTACTGTAAGAGTGGTGAGACACTGGAACCGGCTGCCTGGAGAGGTTGTGGATGCCCCATCCCTGAAGGTGGTCAAGGGCAGGCTGGACTGGGCTCTGAGCAACTTGGTGTAGTGGTGGGGAGGATGAAACTAGATGATCTCTAAGGTCCCTTCCAACCCAAAATGTTCTGTGATTCTGTGGTTCTACTTCTGTGATAATATACTGTATAATGTGGTTGTGTCTGGAGCTCAGCGATATGTATCCTTTTTGTCAAACATAGCAGAAAGACTGGATTTCCAGTCTTCCTGGGTAATAATGGATGATTAATTTAAATGCTAAATTTAGTCCTGTTGCATTCAAAACCAAGGCTGTGCAATTGTGAATTTATTAGTTCCCATTCTTATTCCTCTATATAATGACTTTTGAAACAGTCTGATTTAATTTGAAAGAGTGTTAAGAATTAACTTTCTCTGAGAATTTTGAAAAGAGGAAGAGGACGTTGGTGAAAATTTCCCTCAGAAATGAAGTAGTATTAAGGCAAGCAGGAGTCACCTGCTTGGAAGCAGTCATTGGCCAGGCAGCATAGGTGGTTCACTATCCCAAGGGCACATGCATCATCAGCCAGTTATCATAAACAAGGTTTGAATTAGACTCAGTACATGTTGTCTACCATCTGATGGGACAACCATAAAAAGGAGAGAAAAGTGATGCATGATTACATTTTTCAAAGAGAGGAGAAAGAGTTGTGAATTTAAGGGATCAAAGGACTTAGATCTCTTTAGAAGACCATACTTCCAGGTCCATTATTTATGTATGCAACTTTTTCCAAAATAATTTATGTAATGCTGTTAGCAACAAAAATTTCAAAATAACCTTTGTTTGTTTTTCTTCTGTAATATGGAATCTTCTATTTAATGTTAACATACAGTATGTAATATGTTTTATAGGAAAACTCTTGCAGGTCAACACTGGTGCTAAAGAGCAGTTGTTTTTTGAAGCCCCTCGTGGGAAAAAACAGACAATTCCTACTTTGGAGGTAAGGAACTGTATTGCCTTTCTAACTTGTTTGTAAATTAGAGTTATGAAACAGCCATAAGAGAGTATGAAACATACGTAAGAGGGAATGATGTATAAAAATATAATTTTTAACTGATCTGTTGAAAAAGCTTCTGTTTCAGCATTTGCTGACCTTTATTCCTTTTTTTTTAAACTGTTCAATTAGATAATGTAACCAGAATGATAAAATGCCTAGGGGATATCACATTTGTCTCTTCTGTTAAGTGACAGACATTTGTCTTAGTTGTGAAAATTTCACTAGACTTCTGTGTGCCTTCTCTGGTACACAAACACCTTTAAAAATTGCAGATTAGTTAGCCCTAACCCTGCTGTGGAAGACATCATGTCTCTCTTTACATAACAATGCAATATAGCATACATAATACATATAGGCAAGGGTAGTATATTGTAGATATAATGTTGTTTTGTTTTCTCAGAGATAGAGCATTGTGATAGGGCAGAGAGCAAAAATGGATAATTTTCAAATAATATTTTCCATGAGATTGAAAGGCAGTATTAGAAAATACAGGTTTGGTTTTTTTTTCTTTAGACTGGAAGGGCAGGTAAGGTAAAAATTTTTAAAATACTTCTTTAGATTTTGGAACTTAAAGTTAATAGAGGTAAAATTACAGGTCTCAAATGAAATGCTGGATAATAAGAAAATAAGTGATTAATATGTTAAAACATCATATCTTTCAGACATGGTGTATCTTTCAGTGCAAGGACTTTTACTTGAAATCAGATATGGAATTAAAATGCCTGGGAAGAAGCATGCTCTATTTCAAATGGGTTGTTTTTGCAGGTAGAAAAGATTGGCTGGGCGTCATGGACAAGCGTTTTGGGCTCTTGCTGTGAAGGAATCTGGCCAATAATTGGTGAAGTCACGGATGTAACTGCTTCATGCCTCACTAGTGATAGTAAAGTATTAGCTACAGGAGATGATTTTGGGTTTGTGAAACTGTTCCGATACCCTGCTAAAGTAAGTAATTTTCTGCTGTTTATGGTAAACATTAATTAATAAATCTCCTTTCCAGAACAGTGAAAAGTTATCACTCAGAACAAAATAGTGCTTTTATATTCTTCTCCCAATGATCAATGAAGGCATTCAGTATTACAGTGGAGTTTGCAGTGCATTTATCTTGCAGGTAGTAAGAATAACCATTCCAGGTGAGACTGTAGAGCCATCTCGTGCAGTGTCTTGCTGCTGACAATGCCAAATGCACAGGAAAACTGTATTAATGGGAATGCTTTGGAAAACAGTGAACATCTCTTGCTCAGCTACATTTCACTCATGAATTTAAGGACCTTCATTCTGTTCAACCTCAGTAATTTTTTTCTAAAATGAAGAGCTTTAAGATTATTTAATCATGCTTCATAGAAAAGCCATTACAGAAGCAGATTATATTTTTATTACTCTTCCAGAACCTTTCTAGTTTTCGTGTTTATTTGTTAGCAAATATGTCTTCAATTTTGAAATGTTGCCATGATAAGGATGGTAATGATGCACAAATATTGACTCCAAATGGTCTATGTGAATTTTATTCTAAATCTGTTAGATTATTGCCTCTCTTAAGAAAAGCGATCCAGTGTTAATTGCTAGAATCTGTTTGTAAACTAATTCTTGCGTGCTTGATATGGAGATATGGTTAACAATTTCATGAAGTTGCTATAGGAGAGGGACTTGGCAAATCATGTCACACAGTCATATGAAATGCAAAACACCTGAAGCATGAACTGTAAAGAAGTTAGAACATGTCATTGTGCACTGGCAACTCATTTCAGTTTTGCCTAGCAGACTGGTTAAATTTGATTCTTGCCTTTCTTTTTCCCTTCTAAGGGAAAGTTTGGAAAATTTAAGAGGTATGTTGCTCACAGTACCCACGTAACAAATGTCCGTTGGACCTACGACGACAGTTTGTTGGTCACTGTTGGAGGAGCAGACACCTCTTTAATGCTGTGGACGTATGAGATGGAAGGACATCGGGATAGCAGGCAGTGTGACAGTGAAGAATCTGACCTAGATTCTGAAGAAGATGGAGGTGAGTAATAATTTATAGAACTAGCTGGATTATGCTATTTCAAGAAGACTTTATTTTATTAATGGAAAACTGCTAATTTAGAAATAATCTTGTTTTATAGATTGTTTTGATTGTAAGTAGTGAAGAGTCTTCAAAAATGTTAAATAAAATTTCTTTTGGGGGAAAGGACTGATAAACTCCTGACAAGAAAATGATCATGAAATGTTTGACTTACTGCTGCTTTGAGCCAGAGTATATAAACAGACTGACTGTTTAAAAGAAAAAAAATTGTGTTCAATGTCTATAAAAATAGAATCATCACAGTTTAGATTTAGGCACCAATTCTAAAGGAATTATATTGAAATCTGTGTAATGTGGGCTCACTGTTATCTTGATGTTATAGCATCTTTTTCCATAACGTGGAAGCATAGCAGACTGAGGTAGACTGATGTTGATAAATGGAACAATCTATTGCAAGATCATAAAATCAATAAAGTGTTAATTACATTTTGTAATATCAACTTCTGCTGGTTTTGCCATACTTAGTGTTTTTCTTTTCATGTTATGAAGTAACATGTTATGTTACTTCCAAGGGTTCATTAGCCTCCAGACTTGTTTTCTCTTCTCCCAAGCGCAGTTTTTCCTCCATGGCAATTCCTCAGTCTTCAAGCATTTTTAAACTATCACTGCTACTCTTTAAATAGTTCTATGTAATAAATTATCATCAGTTTTCACTAAAATCTGCTAAATGACCAAAGAAACACTTTAAATATCAGTGACATAGTAAACATTCATTGGAGAAGAGTTTTTATTCACTGTCTTTCTTCTTAAAATTATTGAAGAATATGTCCACAAAGTAATTTAATTGCCTACATGAGGACTTATCAGCTTTAACTTTCTAAGTCAAAAATTTCAGTTTTCAGAGGCTTCTGTCTGTGATCTGTTAGCACATCTTAGCCCTATAACCTTCCCTAGGCTCTGGTGCTTTACACAGAACCCTCTTAAGCTATGTGTTCAAAAGTGCTCTAGAAGATAGAGAGGTCTGTGAAGCTTTACAAGAAAAGACACTGATATCTTTATCCGCAAAAGTTTCTCTTGGTCATGTCCTATCAATTTCAGTTAGAGTTGAGAACTATTCACAGTGTTGGCATTAGAAGTCTTATCTTAAAAAAATAAATAATGGTGGGTGAGTAACAACCCTGTCATTATTTTGCTTTTTTGCCATGTTTACCATAGTGAACATCACCTTGATATGCCTGACTGCCCCTAAGCAGTAGGAACCCTGTGCAGACCTATAGATTCCATCATGATGAATGGATCCTGGAACTGAGAACAACCAGGTGCCAAATCTTACAGAACTTAAGAGCAGGTGTCAGGTAGTGAGGTCCTTTGTTAATGATCCTAATTAAGGCCAACCAAGCAGAAATGGAGGATAGCTTTGAACTCTTTAATTATTTTTTCCACAAAGATATTGTAGGGAATTTTTTTCTCAGAATGCCTTTTATTAACAATGTTCATGATTCCCAGCTACTTTCTTTCTGTTGTGTATTTATGTTACTAGTAATAGATGCTATAATTTTTTCTGTAATCCAGTACATTGTTGAAATGTGCACAAATTGTGATATAATTTTTTTTTCTGGTACCTTAGTTTGGTTTGATACTGTTCACTCTGATTTTGTTAGGTTATGACAGTGATGTAACAAGGGAAAATGAAATTAATTACACCATCAAAGCCTTATCAACAAACATTAGACCAATGTTTGGAATTAAGCCTCATCTGCAACAAAAGGAGCCAACCTTAGATGAAAGGTAATTACTAAATTATAAGCCTCATGTGCAACAAAAGGAGCCAACCTTAGAGGAAAGGTAATTACTAAATTACAATTCTAGCCAAGAAATCAATCCGAAAAGATGATTAATAGTAAAACAAATTATACTGAAATATATAATTCTTAACTTAAAAGGACACATATAAGAAGAGTCTGAACATTTCTTTGGAGGAAAGAAAAAGAAAATTCTTACCTAAGGACTTGGCTGTATATATTTTTCAGAGAACACAAAAGACTACAAGTGGTGTACATATATTTTTGTGTTTGGGGAGTTTCTTGAGATAATTGATTTATTTACTGGTGTTTAAGAATATGTTCTTTTTGAAACTTAAATACTAAGTGGTATCTAGTGATGGCATTATAGGCATGAGCCTGTACAGTTTTTTAAATGAAACACAACTCTGGTTTTTGGTTCGGCCAACAAACTACTCTGACAAATTCAGCTCTAATTGCTCCTTGCACCATTTTTGAAAAATTCTGTCTGCAGTGGTTCTGCATTTTCTGTTAATGAGTCTTGGAAAATGAAGTTGCTTGCTTTGCAGTGTCAGTTGTATTGCTTGGTTCACTATTGTTTGCTTTAGAAGTGAATGGGTGGGGAGCAGAGTAGAGTAAACCAGAAAGTAAAGTAGATGTGAAATAGAAAAACAATTTATAACCGCTAGAACATTGTAGAATCTGCAACCGAGCACAGGACTCTGAAAGTTGTTGTTTGTTGTCAGCAAAATAGATGTGGACAGTATATGTGAGGGAAAAGGAAAGAGGAATTCCTAACATGGCAATTGAGGAATGCTAATATTAAAGAGAGGGAAGTGAGGAAAACAACACAATATAATTAGGTGTAAGGATATAGAGAAATAGCAGACTGGAAACCTCCTGCAGGAATGTGAGGAGTTCTGTTATGATGCTCATGCCTCTTTCCGCAGTGAAGCTGGACAGATCTGTGATACCCGTGTTGAGAAATGCAATTTGACATTGTGGGAGTTTTGTGTCATCTTTTGCTTTGAAGTTGTGTTGCTAAAGGAGGGAGTGGGATGCCTGTGTATAATGCCGTGGTTCCCAGTCTTGCATTTATAATGAGAAATGGTCTTTCTCTTCTTTAACTAGATTATTTGATGTGGAAATCAAAAAGAAATAATGTGCATGGTATGAAAGTTATGATAAAGTTTTTTTTTTTTACATGAAATTGTAAACCTCTTGTGTTTCTTTCAAGAATTGTTTCTGGAAGCTGAGTGAATTGTGGTTTTCAGTTTCAAATAAAATATTAAAAGAGAATTAATTCTGTAGTAAGGTAATTAAGTTCTGATTCAGAATGCTTAAAAGTTAATGAAAGAATTCCACTGACTGCATTATTAAAAGTCTGGGGCCCTAAAACTTCAGAGAAAAGTTTTTTGTAAAGAGTAAAACTAGGTTATGGTTACCGTATATATTTTAATTTCTGTTCTGCTAAAGTTAATATTGTGTAAGATTGGTAAATAGTTTACTGTCATAGATACTGATTTTTATTTTATTTTTATTACTCTTTCCTTTTGCTTCCTATGAAGGCAGGGGGTAGTAAGGTAAGTTTATTTACACAAAGTCCAGGATTAAATGCATTTTAATAACAAACTGCTTAGAAAAATAATTACACTTTGAAAGAGATGTGAACGATTTACCTCTTTACTATTAAATAGTAACTTATTAATGGGTAGAAAAGGGATAAGGATCAAAAAATCCGTCCAGTTCTCAGTCTGAGTTGACATGAGTGAACACTAAATAGAGTATTTGGGACGAGGCGTTCAAATCTCATCCTCCTTTCCTCAGTACTTTGGAGTGACTAAGGAACAGCTTGACTTCAGTAGCTAGAGCCAGAGCTTACCTAACTGCTTGTGGACTTCTGTAAGGCTGCATTACAGTGTTGTTGTAGAGGTCCAACATGGAATAAAGAGTGCAGTGAGCATATTGCAGAGATGCCTGAAGTGACTATCTGAGCAGTATCACCATGTCTGCAGCGTTGTGTTGGAGCTAATAAAGCTTCAGGGATGAGAGGAGAATTGTTGCTGCAGCATTTTACCAGTGCACTATACTACTTGAGGATCGGAACTGCGGGGTCCCCGTAGCATTCATGTGGGATTCTCTAGCTTAGATGCCTGCATTAGGTTATGAACTTTTGCACATACTCTATTTAGAATAGATGCATACTCAAAAACATGCTCACATTTGTAGCACAACAAATCCTTAGGCTATAGGCCACTCTTCAGACTTGCAGACTGAGCTGCCAGGACACTTAGACCTACACTGGTTAAGAAAGAAGAAGCCCTCTCATACCCACCTGGACTCTGTTTCAATGAAGTCACATACCTGTGGTGCCAGAGGATACAATTGTGTTAATCTCTGTGTATCCTTCTTAAAGACAACTTGACATAATCAAGAAAGCTGCTGTCTTCATCTAAATTTTAGAACATACCACTAGCAACCTCTATCAAATTAATTCTGGTTTTAGGCTTTTGGGAAAAAAAAAAAAAGTGCATCTGTAAAGTCTTTGTTTCTGTATAAGTTTTGCAGAGCAGGTAAACTTATATAGACTTTCGGACTGACCCTGACTGAATGCAAGGTGCCCACCAAAGCAGCTCTGTCACTTGCCTCCTCAGTCGGACTGGTGAGAGAAAATATAATGAAAGTCTCATGGGTGTAAAAAAGGACAAGGACAGATCACTCACCGATTACTGTCACAGGCAAAACAGACTCAACTTGGGGAAATTATTTATTACCAGTTTAATCAGTAAAAACCCTAAATCTTAAAACACCTTATCCCCACCCCTCCCATCTTCCAGGGCTTAACTTTACTCCTGAGTTCTCTTACTCCTCCTCCCACAGCAGCACAGGGGGACAGGGAATGGGGGTTGCAGTCAGTTCACCCATTGTCACTGCCACTCCTTCCTCCTCAGGGGAAGGACTCTTCACACTCTTCCCCTGCTCCAGTGTGAGGTCCGTCCCATGGGCTGTGGTGGATCCAGCATGAGTCCCTTGGATGGGCTGCAGTCCTTCAGGAACTGACTGCAGTCGTGTGACCCCCACAGGGTCACAAGTACTGCCAGCAAACCAGCTCCAGTGTGTGGGCTCTCTCTCCATGCTGACACAGGTCCTGCCAGGAGCCTGCTCCAGTTCAGGCTTCCCATGGGGTCGTAACCTCCTTCTGGCACCCTTCCTGTCCAGTGTGTTGTCCTTCGCAGTTGTCCTTCCACTGTGGATCTCCAAGCACTGCAGGGGGACAGCCTGCTTCACCATGGTCTTCACCATGGGCTGCAGGGGCCTGGAGCACCTGCTCCCCCTCCTTCTTCACTGACCCTGGTGTTCACAGAGTTATTTCTCTTGCATATTCCCACTACTCTTCTCCAGTTGCTGTTGTGCAGTGACTTTTACCCCCTTCTCAAATGCATTGTGTCAGAGGTGTTACCACTGTCACCGATGGCTCGGCCTTGGTGGGTCTGTCTTGGAGCTGGCTGGCATTGGCTCTGCTTCTAGCAGCTTCTCATAATGTCACCCCTGTAGCCCCTCCTGCTACCCAAACCCTGCTGTCCAAACACAGTACAGCTGTTTAGAGTGTACATCGTACATCCATGGCATTCCATGTTATGGATAAGATTGTTATGTTGACTGTCAAACATCAGAAAAGGTATGATTCTTGTAGTAACTCTCTATTGGAATCCTCTTATTCTCAGGATCACAGGTGCGCACTAGTGTACAGTGTGCTTCTGAGAATGTCTTTCCTCTAATTTAGAAAGGATGTGTATTTGATTAAAAATGGGTATCATTAGTGTATGAAGGAGATTTCTACTCAGAATCTATCAGAATCTCTTTTACTAGAGTGTAGGAAGTGTTTAATTCTCTATGGGAGAAGATGGAGTTAAATACTACAAGATAATTGAGCTTAAAAGCTATGTGTAAAGACTTTAAACAACATACCAAAAATGTAGTTACTACTTAAGATTGTTGTGCCTGACAGCTGAAATGTAATTCGTAAACTCTAGCTTAATAGTGAAGTTTCCTCTATATAAAAGGAATATGACTTTTAGTATCCAGAGTATTAAATGAGATAAACAATAGAACACTAAAAGAGGAAGTAGCTTACCTGAAATCTCATGTGATTCCTAGTTCTAACTCACAAAAGCTCATCTGTGAGGCCTGGAGCTGTAGTCTGACACCGTGGCCTGCATTTAGAGTCAGGTATTGCTCAAAAATGGATTCACTAAAATTATTTTTATTGTAATATTTATTAGGAAGGTTGAGTTGTCCTTGGGGTTTTTTTAAGCAATAGGATGACATAGAAAATGACAGTTTTATGACATTTAGTCTATCAAAAATTCAAATACATATCAACAGGTGCATCAAAACTGTTTTTTTTGCTAAAGCACTGTAGAAAACAATGAAGGAATCCCTAGAGCCAGAAAGGGACAGCAAGCTAAAGAGGTTGCAAATGCTGTAGTCTGGTGGGTAGGTAACTTCTCTGTGAAGGAACATGGGATTCTGCTTGTGCTGTGGCATCATTATTTTCTTCCAGTGACTCTTAATTCAAAAATCTGAGTTCAGTTCCCAGAACATGAATCTGAACTAAGGATTAGTTTTGCTCTTCAGCAAATAAAGTTTCCTGTTCTCAGCTTTTTGGTTTTGCTCATAAATTGCTTTTTTCTTTGAAATAGCAGAAGTTAAAAAAAATTTTCTTTCCCCCTTCACATGAACACAGTTTTACTAAAAGCAGTGGACATTTCTGTGTCTCCATCATTTTTACAGCTAACACGTTAACTGGAGATGTGAGTTGCATCAGCTTCTACTTCCAGACCGCACTGCCTTTATTTTTCCATCAGGACAAACATGATTTCCCCAAATTTTTCTGGGACTTTTTTTTTCTTATTTAAGTAATTCAGTATTTAAAAGAAAATAAGAGAGACAGTTATTTTTTAAACCTGGAGAGGCTAGTGCTGTAAAAGTTGATATGCTGAATAGAAATATGTTAAAGCTTTAAATTTCAGGCAACTTTTAAAAAAAAACATGGATCTTGAACTCAAGATTTCATTCAGATTCAACTGGTTTAAGGTTTGTTTGCAGTGCTGTCAAAGGCCACCTCTACTAATGATATACCATTCTCTAGTAGTGAAATTACCATTGTATGTCACTGAAATTGGAATACTTATTTCAACTTCTATTGAAAACACAAAATGCCACTGGCTGTCAGGCAGGACTTAGGTCTGTCATTTGAATTATTTACAATTTCTGAATAATAATGTTTATAGGTCATATTTTTTTTATGTTAATAGATGTCTACTGTGTCTCTAGTTTGGCTGTGTAATAGCACTACGCATGTTCACCAACACAAAATAAATTTGAGAACCATTTTGATCCTTTAGTAAGAGTTCTTTTCTAGCATTTTTTTTGCTAAATAAATTACTCAGAAAAAAATCCATCATGATTGATTTTGAAAACACTTTTGGCTTAGCTACTTCCTGAACTGCAAATCACTGGAGGCTGGGAGATGACTCTGGAGAATATCACTACGTTCTTATTCTGTTCTTATGCTCCCTGAAGTTTGCTGTTTGTCACTGTCAAAGGGGAAATGCTGTGAATAATGTCCCTTACATAAGAATGGCTGTACTAAGAGATCTCAAAACCAAACAACCAGGAATTCCAGTAATTTTTCACCATAAATTTTAAAGATTTGCAGGCAACTAAAACCATTATTCAGTCTATGTGCTGAGATCTCTTGCATGAAAGATCCCAGTGGTTTATATAATTCAAAAATTCTTTGGATATTTTGCATCCTCTCCCAGATAAATTCAAAACCAGGGGTTATAGCAAAACTGCTTTTGTTTATATATTTTTTTAATTTTGTCTTGAGGATTTTTTTGAGTGTGTATAAGGACTTATGGACAGATGTAAAAATGGGAAGAAAACAAAAAATTATTTACAAACTAGTCATTTACAGATTCAGAAATGAAGAATTTTTACCCAGTACAGATAGCAAATCAATCTAAATTGTTTTTCTAAGGGAGTGAGAGAGGGAGGAGGCTACTGAAATGAGATTTCCTTTATATGAACCTCATAATTGTCACCTTGTAATTGCCACTAAAGAAGAAATTCAGAGATTTTAAACTAACATTTTCCATATGTTTTGGATAAATGAACAGAATGCAATTACATTTTTCTGTTTGCTATTCTAGTGACTTGTGATATCAATGTAAATATCACAAATTCCAGAGCTCTTTTTGTAAAAAATCGTCTTCTCCTTTTACTCTGTCAACTTGTGTGATCTGGGAGAGGGGAGAAGCCTGGAAACAAAACGACAAATTATAGCCAGAGATTTTGTAGTAGCAGCTTCTTCTTTCTCTCTGTCTAACCTGTTTGCAGAAAAAATTAGATTACAGGAAAGTTTAAATTTAAAGTTAACGTTTTAGAAAAACAACAGTTTTAGAAAACATAGAAGCCAACCTTTATGCCCATTGAAATGTATATTAGTCCAGGGCATTACCCCTGAGATTGAAACCCCTGAGATTTCAGATTTCATTCTTTCCAAGCATGAATCTAATCATTATTAGTTATTTGTATAAAAAGCTGTAGATGGAAACAACATTATGGAAAGAAACAGTCTCCCTTTAGCAGTTTGAGGTAATTATTTCTTCCTCCCAAAGATGAGCTACAACTCATGCCTTTGAGGAAATGAAAAAGCCAATTAGCAAAGTATCAAGTTTTGCCAAATAATCTCCTTTTTTGAATGCTAAGAGAAAAATCTATTCATTTTGCAACTAAAAAGGAAATGTATAGAGGAATGATTGCATGGCCCACTGATAGGGGCTGGAAGATTTGTATTTGGATTATGATCTTTGTAGACTGGTTTTATCAGCAGAACCTAAGAAGTTATCTGAACAGAATGTGTTTATTGAAGAAAAGGGTAACTGGAACACAGGCATATTGCTAGATAGTTTGAATACAACTTCACGTAAGTCTTCCATGTTTCAGTGATGAGGACTGAACAAAAGCCTTTTTTATGAAATCTGCCTTGTACCAGTTAGTTATCCAGTCATATCTCCATGTATGTAAACATTTGCTAGCTAGTAATTTGGCATGTCATATGTGGTCCATGTGGTAGAATTGGATATTAAAGAACTGAAACTGCCAAATCAAAGCTAAAAAGTTTCCTCTGACTATATGAACATTTGTTTCAGTGGACTCAGGAAAATTGTAAGAGAAAACTGAGCTCTGTTCTTGGAGAATTTCTCATTTCCCCTGCATAGCGCTTACTGTGAAAATTATCTGAAGGTATTTGAATTCTGTAGTCATTGAAGAATTGCATGCTACTGACTGTAAAATCTGTTTAAGATACATTTGGATTTTATTTTAAGAAAAAACTTAGTTGTTTCCTACATGAGGAAACAGTGCATCAGTCTTGCATTGCAGGATGAAGTTAGAACTAACTAGAAGAGATTCAGTAAAACACATTAATTTCAATGAGTGAAAAAAATCAATTTGTAAATTGGTGAGTTGTTAACATTGTGCTCTGAATTTTCAGGAAAGTTTTTCCTAAATTATTCCCTAAACTATTTTTGCTTCACTTATAAGTGAAAAAGACTAACTCGTGTCCTCCTTGCTGCAGTGGAGTTGCTTGGTGGTTGTAACCACATCAGTGGAAGTGTGTCTGCTAATCAAACTAATGGAAAGTGCCTGTGCATACTAAAAATATTAGGAAATAATCTATATGTGCCCATATATTCTGATGGTTAATAATGATTTTCGGCTAGTTGAGGTATAGGATTGTGTGTCATACCTGACTGAGGAAACCCATCCAGTGCAAAATATCTTCAGTCAACATAAGCTGGATTGAATAGTCATGAAAAAACAGTATATATCAGCAGAGCTCAATAGCCCACACATTTTGACTAGCTGAGATAATTGTATTTTAGTATAACTGAATGTATTTTTATGAGTGAACTTGAGTGTCTGTCTCTAATAGTGAGTTGACTGTTCTATCTATCAGCTCACTTTGTGCATTAAATCTGCACAACCTTTCTTTGAGTATTTCAGGTGTTGCGTTTGCCAACTCTTTAAACACTTCACATACTTCAGAGGTTTTTGGGTCTGCTTCTGCTTTCTTTCTCTGTTTGCAGTAGGAATTATTCCTAAGAATTTTATTCTCATGGAAACGCATATTCATAATTCCCATTTAAGTGAATGGGAGTTTTCTATACAAATAATAGATTTACTTAGTCTATGAAGTGAGTAATCCCCTTGTTATAAAAAGAAGTAAACAAACCAGGAAGTCAATAATAATAATAATTTATATGAATAATTCACTGACTTTTCACAGCTTTTAGCCAAACTTGTATAAGTAATCCTTTTCTCTTTCCCATCTGCTGCTGAAAAGAGGTTCCAGGTAATGCTTTTACTTTGCTATCTAGTCCATCATTTACTGTCATCTCCTGTTTTCCTTCAAAAGCCATCTGTCATGTTGGGTGCTATACAATGCACCTATCCCTCTTTAGAATATTGCTGTATTACAAATTATAAATTACATGTATTCATTGTAGTTGTTTCATAAAGTAGGCTAGATTTTTTTAAACCTAACAATATAAAATTAAGTCCATAAACTATTAAACTTCCCTATGTTTTACAAGTAGTGTTTTTCAATAATATTTATTAAAATATAGAGTTTAGCACTCTTTCCAGTTCTCTGGTCGACAGCTGTTTTGCATTTGATGTGACAGTCTCACCTGACATGTCAAAGTGTATATATTGCTAAATTATATAAGAATTAGATTACCTATATCTGCATTAATAGATACAAGCTGGCACTTGCTATTCATAGACATGTGAAAATATTTATGAGTAATTATTACCAAGAAGCAGTATTTAGAAACTACCAGGTTTCATTATCTTTTAATGGAAATCAGACCTCTATAAATTTTTCCAAGTGACTTTGAAGATCTTGCCAACAGTAAGTTGAAAGAAGTCATCCTTATTTTTAAAATTCATTCTACATTTATTCTGTTAATAACTTTAGAAACTCAGTATCGATAATGAAAATGGGGAGTGAAATACATCGTATAAGATAACATGGGTAACAGCATCAGTAATGTTGAAGCTATGTCTAAAAGTGTGAAAAAGGGATTTCTTTGTTTCACAAACTACTTAGAAATGCTTATATGCAATTTTTATGATTTCATAACAAGAAATATTAAAATATATATACCAACTCTATTTTCATTTTGAAAATAAAGCACCAATATTAAGGTATTTATTTCCCTTATGATAGATGGCTGGAACTCTCCTTCCACGTGCTCAAACTGAACCCATCCATATGTGCATTTAGCTCAAAATGTTATTCATGCTCTCCTTCCCATCTTTTGCACACGGTTTTTGAGCATTCGACCAGTTATGCATGCAGGTGTATGACCACTGTGTGTTGTATATGCCATCAGTCACTTTCCTGCACATTAAATAGCAAGTGAAAAATATCTTCACCTTTCACACCTTCAAAAATGCATTTGGAAAATGTATTCTCTCGTCCTTCAACATTCTTGCTTTTAAATACACAAGTTGTGATCTTGAAATTTAATTGGGAAAAAAATGCATATGTGCTTGTAGTTTACGTACCAGTTCCACTACTCTGGATCAGTGTAGAGTTAGCCTTTCATGGACAGGTACTTGGATAAATTGTTTAGGTGACCTGTGAGATAACAAAGCTGAGTAAAAGTTGCCAGTACATTCTCTTTATTGTATTATGTGGTAATGTACAAATGTAAATATACTCTAATGATTGGCTAAGGATGATATCAACTTATATTTGTATCTATGCGGTTTTTAAGTATAGAAGATCTTTTCAAGCAGTTGTGTGTGAGATTGTTTTACCTCTTCTCCCATTCTATCACAAGGAATTAGCAGACAGTAAATGTTGTAAAAATGCCACATTCTAGAACCAAGCAGCAGAGAAACATTTAGTTCCAATAACATGTTGATGCTTCACAGCTGAGTAAGGTGGCACTGTGATTTTCTTTTTACTCCTTAATATGTCTTCGACAACTGGATTTCTTTTCTTCTTTGGGTTCTGGAACATGCCAGTAGAAACAGCATGCACAACAAACAGCATGGACAGTCTCACATTTCTGCAGTCCTGCCTACTATACTTGCTGTTTGATTTTATTGCTGCCACTTGGGATGAGAGAGGAGGTAACATGACAGTGGAAAGCTGATTCTTGGGAAAACTAATGGTTAGAACCAACAGAATCACTGGTATACAATCTTCCAATTTTTAGCACTTCAGCATTGTTCCCAACTCCCACGTTTAAAGAGAGAAAGATATATGTTGCATTTACTTAAAAAAAAAAAAAGGTTTCAAAGTCAACATTATGTAAGTGATTTTTAAGAAACCATTTTTGTATGAGTGGTTTTTGCACTTGCATTTTTAAGTGGGATCCTAGTTACCTAATAAATGAGCAGCAATTACAGAGATACCCAAGGAATTCAGAAATTTTAATTAGAATTCAAAATAAAATTGTAGGTGGGGAAAAACATTTGGTTAACTGCTGTTAATATCATTAACTTTTTACACAAATAAGGTATTAGATATGTTTCAGTATCTATAATTCTTAGCCATAAAATAAAAAGTTATGTAGAATCATGGGGAGGTTCAATTCTTTTAACTTGTTAATCCTGCTCATTCTTCAGAGACTTTTGATTTCATAGGCAGAGAACTGGTTATTGTTTTGTCATTTAACTTCACAGATTGCAAGTACTAGAATTTGTTCCATTTTAAGTAGTATTTATATTCATGTGCAAAAACCCCCAAACCACTACAAAATCCAAACAAAACTTTATTTGTAATATTTTGGGATATCAGTGTGACCATTTCATAAAAGATATTAGGGAAAAATATTCTTTTTAGGAGAGAAGAGGGAATCTTAATGTAAATTTACCTCAGATGTTTAAGGAAGCTGTCTGATTTATTCCTCCCATTTCCTACCCCATCCCAGCAAATTTTAAGAGGAAGCGCACTGTATTAGTTCCTCTTTGTCTCTTCGTTTACTTGAATGAATATGGGCAGGTTTTTATTCTCTGTATCACTGAAATGCTTTCAGAAAGCCCATTCCCTGTACTCAACCTGTGCCTTTCAATTTCTGTTCCTGCATTTCAGTATTTGATTCAGTTTGGATAGCACACAGTTATGAGAAGATTCCTATGGCACTGGGAGATACCTGTTGCCTCCTAATCAGTGTATTTTTAACTGAAATTGCTCATCTGCTGTGAAAGTGGGGAACAAATACAGTCAAACAATTTTTCCTCTTTTAGATGACCTCTTTCCATATATATTTAGTATGGTAAATACTGGGGAGCTCTTTAAAAATTTAGAAAATTCTAAATAAAAGTGAATTTTCGTTATATTTTAAAATGAAAAGGTGAGAATTTTACCTAGTAGTGCTATTGTTGTAGTCTGACAAACCAGATGAGAGGATCCTAGGAGTCAGTGATGGAATAGGACAAAAGAAAAGACGTGGAAAATGGCTTGGCAGGAGGAAAATTCACATCAAGTATAAAAGCTGTTTGAGAGACAGTAGTGATTCAAGAGTGGTCATGAAATTGGATGTTGGGATTGATGACAGAAATGAGACACATTGCATGGTTCCTGTACTGGTCAATGTGCTTGTATAGACGAAGACACCCCAGACTGTGATTGATTTGCTTTTCTTCCTCTTTTCCAAAGTTAGGAGATTACTTTTTGACCTTCATGTACAGAAAGTCTTAAAGCTAGGTCCAGACTATAACTGAAAAGGAAATTCAAACCTCTTGCTTTTCTGTCGCGAGGTATATGTGAATCCCTTCTATTTGGAAACCTCAGAGAGGAAAAAAGATCTGAAGACCTTTGAGAATGAAGTCTGAGGGTACATTCCCACCACACAAAATTCAAGCAGGACTGAAAGACTGTATTTAAATGCTGTTTTCTTTTAATATTTGTCTCTGAACAAGTAGACCTTTAGTGCCTGTCCACACTGGACTCCTTTTCTGACCTGCCTTGCTGTATATGGTCAAAGTCTCCAGATTTTGCCTTTACTGCCACTTTATTAGAGGCCTGTTTTTCAATAGAAAGAATTTTGGGAGTAGCAAAAACCAAGTATTAGACTACGATTCTTTTTGAAGTTGTAGAAGTCTTTCTCCATACTTGAGTTTTTATTCTCTGTTTTAATTTGCACTTATTTATGAAAGAATATCAAATATGATCTTATATCTTCTTTTGTGCCTTGAATTTTCTTTTTACCATTAAATTATTATTTCATACTTTGCTCTGATAAGAATTTAATGCAGCCCATATTCCCTCCCTGTGAAAAGACTCAGTGTTAACTAACTATGCAGTGTAAAGTAGCAATATTTCTTGTTATATCTGGACTTGATTTTCTATTGTAAAGGTTTCACATTTCAGAAAAGCTAGATGTATGATGCGGAATTTGAGTGATCCAGCCATATGACAGGCTTCTTTACCAGAGATAAATTTTTCATCATCTATTTTTCTTTTGTAATTTTTTTCACATGAGTGCTTTACAGGTTTCTAAGTGTAGAGGAAGTAACTGGAACATCTCAAAACACAGTTTATAGTTGCAGTATAATTTGCATTATAATATGTACAAATATTTTGTTTCGTGATATGACATCAATCTATAAATGTACTGAAATTAGGCAGGAAAAATGAAGGAATAAAGCTAAGAAAATGTTATTTTATTTGAATAACTGAAAAAATACTTTTCAACTGTAGTTCAAAACATAGAGTGTAAAAACGAATCATATTTTATTGTTCTTAGAAAACACAGTCATTATTTTGAATCAAATTCTTCACTCCAGTAGGAGCACAGATGAAATTAAAATTGCTTTGTACTACAAAGGAATATGAAAAATAAGCTGACCTGTTGCTTTATGTGTGGTATTAGTTTGTTACATTGCCTATTGGATTAAATCATCTGGATGTAATTGAATCTATAGATAGAATTTATTTTTAAATTAATTGTTCCCCTTAACAGTCGAGCTTAAGTCGAGCTTCTTGTCATGGCCACAAATGCTGTATCTACAGAATCAATAACCAATGCTCCTGCAAATTACTAGGAATAGCTGCATAATTTTAATAAATAAAGCTCATTTGTTCATATGTTTCTTTGTATATGAACAGTTGAAAATAACGTGAAGGATAGGTTGCAGATATTTGTTAAATATATCCTGCTGAGATTTCTTAATTAAATCTGGACTATTCAGAACAGTGGAATTATGGATGTTACTCCTGCATTTGCATGGTCATGGTTTACTGCCAAATAAACATTGATTGATATCTCATTTCTGCTGATGTAGAAATGAGCAGAATAAGAGGGAATGGGCAGGTGCACCAGCAGTTCTTTGCAAATTATTACAAAAGTTGGAAAAGTTAGGGTCTACTGAAGGCATGTTGGGAACAGGATTGATTATCCCAAGTATTTAGATTAATCAGGTAAGCCTTTATTCAGTAAAAATTACTGCAGAGAAAATGGAAGTACCTTAAGAACATTGTTTGAAAAAGCTAAGAATATTTTATAAATGGTCAATCATTTTAAAACAAGCCTTTGCATTAACCCCATGTATTGTTGAAGAATCGTTAGAGAACCTAGAATGTTAAAGGATTTTGGGTTTTGCTTTTCTCCTTTGACAGAGGTATTCCTTTTAACGATGACTGCAAATATTAATTAAGTAGGATAGGGTATAAGTTTTCCGTATGCATTAGCAGGTTGGAAGGTACTGTGTTAGTATGGAATGGGTGACGGACAGCCTTCTCTTATTCACAGTTCTTTATTTCAGACCACCAGTTAGTAGGGCATTGCCACAGCCGGAGAAACTTCAGACAAATAACGTGGGGAAAAAAAAGAGACCTATAGAGGTAAGAAAAACATTGATCTCCTCTTTCTCTCCTTTTAGGATTTTGTTTTCCAGAACATGTGTCTGTGGACACATTAAATTATTGTTTTATGTTAAATGTGTCAAAGATGGAGATAGTGACTAGCGGGTAAATAGCAGAAAAAGTGGGAGAGGCTGTATTTCTTTTTCTTGCAAATTAAGTGGAGTACAACTTAATTCTTAGTAATCATAAAACCTTTGAAATGTCTGTAGAAAGCAATATGTCCTGTGTAGATAACTGGATTGTTAAAGGGTGTATTAATGCTAATACAAGTAAGCATTTTTTATTCCAAAAATTTTTTTAATTTACTCTAAAACTTCATTTAAAATTCATCATGGATAAAAGTTTTAAAAGTAATTCTAAAAATTCTATTATTGTTGCCTTTAGCTTGGACACCTGTTTTTTGATTACATGGCAATTACAAATAAATATACTCACTTTTGATTACTCTGAGGTGGAAATTTCACCTGACCTTGGAAAATACAGTTCTTTATACCAACTCAAATATCATTAATGCCATAAAATGATTGGTGTAGCATAATAAGCAGACTTTTGACATCAGTGTTCTAGAAGTTTTAGGCTGTAATTCAGCTTTCTTAGTTGCCAGCTGGAATTAAATTGTGGACCAGTGTTTGCCATTCTTTGTTTCTTAGTGTCTTCTGTATTAAAAGAGTTATGCTCTTCACTGCCATTTGTTTATTTATGTGCATGTGTACGAGTGTCTCTTTCTGTGTATATAAAACATGTATATATGTGTGTATATACAGACATAAACAGGCTGCAGTGTCCCCCAGACAGATATGAAAGGGTGAGATGACTGTATGACAAGAATGAGCAGCAATGTAAACTGATGGGGAAGACACAATCTCAGTTTTTGTTGGTTTGAGACATCGTTAAAGTCCATTTCATTTACTACCTAAGGACACAATTAAAACATAAAATCTTACAAAAGGTTGTAAAGTTCATCATTGTTTTAAGGCTTTGACAGTATCTAATATATGTGGATGTCTTTTTTAGGACCTAATTTTGGAGCTGGTATTTGGATATCGAGGGAAGGACTGCAGGAACAATGTGCACTATTTGAATGATGGTGCTGATGTAATATATCACACCGCGTCTATTGGGATCTTGTACAATGTGGCAACAGGTAGGAGAAAATTTTGAGGGAAAATGTTTCTTCACAAATGTGGAGTTACAGTTTATGAAGTAACTAATATGCTTTAAATAAGTATGTGGAAGAATTATTTGTTGCTGAAAAATTCAGTCTGTAGAGATGATTCATAATATGTGCCTAAGCAAACTAAGTATACTGAAATGTTCCTGGTGACAAAACTTTGAAAGAAGTAAAGATTTGATGATTTTGGTGTTAGTTTTTTGAAATTTGCATGTTAAAATGATTACAGAAACTAAAAGAGCTGAACAACAGGGTCACTGTAGTTTAATTTTTTTTTCTAAAATAAGTTAATAGTATTTTTATTTGGTTTACTTTTCAGTCAGCTATATTGCATACGTTCATTCCCAATAACCAGTTTAGTTTAGATGACTTAGGCCTTTTAAGAGTAACACAATACCATTTTTTTCTGTGATATTTGAGCAACTTGATGTAGAAAACTTGAAGGAGTAGTTTGGAGTTACTAAGTTCTGTGTGTCAAAGTAGAGATAAAAAATTAGGAGTTTATGTTTTCTGGTTTTAATCTCCAAAATGCAACATCACCATAATCCCGTTTTCTAAAAGATATAAAATTTTCAAATAGTAACCATGTCTACGTGTGTGTGTTTTAATTAAAGTTGACCTCTTTTTTTTTTTTTTTTTTAGGCTCTCAGTCTTTTTACCAGGAACACAATGATGATATTTTGTGCCTCACTGTTAATCAGCACCCCAAGTTTACCAACATAGTGGCAACTGGCCAAGTAGGTATGTTTGTATTTTTGTAAAAAGAATGAACATAAGAGCATGCAATTAGGGCTTTGTAAGTTCATGATAAATCACAACAATATTTGATTATGCTATCTCCGTTCATATGAGTGTTACTCACTTACTTGTCCTCTTTACATGTTTGGTTTTTTTTGAGTGTAATTTAATAAAGCTGACAAAAAATATTGAGGCATGAAAGAATAAATTTATCTTTTGTCTGAAGTATTATCAAAACTATTTTTTTCCAAAATCTTAAGCCCTGTGAAATTAGTCTGTTTTTATTGAACAATCAGCTTGTGTTAGACCTTCCTTGAAGCTGAATCAAGCTAACCTTTATTTCCATATGGATTAAAGCCAGAATTCTTCAAATGTGTCACACTGTGTAGGTTTTATCTCATAAGGCAGATTTATAATACATACTTGGTGGTATGATACTACATATTTGTAATATTCCTGGCAGAACCAAAACCTTAATGATGTTTCCCTACAGATAAATTCAAAATTAGAGGGAAAATGTGTATATTTTTCATAGTGCCTTTAAAATTGATCTATGAACTAACAAGGTCAAAAAAAAAGGAAAAGAAAAGGCAAAAACCCCATTGTGCATCTACATAGCTGATTGAAACTGCTGTTTCTAAATTTTGCAGAATAGGGAGTTTTGTAGTTCTACAATCTGGTTGCAGTTGTTTGTCAGCAGATTCAAACCAACATTGTTTTCTTCAGTGCTTAGAGTACGGAAACCCCCCTTATTTCATTTTACTCAAAATAGTTTATTTTTTTATGTGGGTGTATTTTAGAGGTTTCATCTAAACCAGTCAGTTTTTCACAGTTTATTGCCTGCTTTTCTGCGTATTTTGGATTTTTAGGTGCATGTCTCATTAAAATTGACTCATTGATAATAGTAACTGCTTAGCTAAAATAGCTTCATGTCTTGGTAAGTTTCTCGCCTCACATAATTTTAAACAAATTGTTAACAGACATTATTTTAATGTCAAAAAATTACCAGTAGATATTTGCCTATGGCTTGATTGCAAAGAACATTTGCAGGATTTACAGGCCTTTTATTGTCTTTAGGAATTTGCTTTTTCAGCATATTTCTTAATCTGGCCCTGCTTGCCTTTCCACAAGGGAAGAATACGAAAATTTTTTTTCTTCCGTGTTCATCTTACCCAAGAAAAATGCAGGATTTAATGCCTTTTTTTGGATTTCATAACTACTGCTACATCAACTAGCAGTAGAACAATTTTAACTGGTCTGTAATATGGATTAAGGCATACAAATCAGGGCAGATGACAAAAATTAGATTACAAAATATATACTTTTAAGGAGGGAATTAAATCAGAAAAATGGGCAGGAAGCAAAATATCTTCAAACAACACTTTTACATTTTTGAGCGAGATTAAGGAGTACATACTCCTTAAAGAACATGCTTAACTGCTGTCACTTTTCCTACTGATATGACTGACACAAACATAGCAGCCTTCAAAAGATTTACTGAAGCATTATCTCAAGTATTTTTAAACTGTAATGCTACGCAGTCTTGGTAATACTTCACAGTACGTGAAGCTTTAAATTTCTGATTTCTTAATGCTCTGTAGGAGAATATTGGGTGTATTTGCCATTTGTCAAGGTCAGACTCTACTTCTTAGCAGAAAAGCAATCAGCATTTTTTTTCCACTTAATTTGTTAAAATATAAAAAACATGGAAAAAATATTTTTCATTTACTTTAGCAGAGAGAGACCTAACATACACCAAAAGTAGATTTTTGTGTTGTAACTCAAAATGGAAATCGAAATATATTCATTCTGTGATTTGTTTCTGATGTGGCTTCCTTTTATCGGTAATTATTCATCATTAACACTGAAAGCAGTATTGGTGCTGCTGCAATGCAAAGAGATGACATCAGGGTGTGTGTTAAGAAATTACACAAAATGTGGTGTATATTTTCTTTAGCACTTATCTTATTTCTGATCTAATTATCTTTCTGCTGCTTTTCCATTACAGGAGACTCAGCAGATATGTCAGGTAAGGGAAAAAAATTTTAACATCTTCAGGTCTAGTTAGCCTCTCTAGTAGCTGTTTGAAGCTCTGTAGAATCATAAGTGATGTGAATTCATTCTTAGTTTATTAAAACCCTGTATCAGTCGTATTACTGTCAGCACTGAATATAAACCGCAACAACTCAGCAGACTGTAAATATTGAAACAACTTAAAAACTACTTTTGTAGTTACACATTCCCTTCTTGCTGCTTAGTGATTAGTGAGTTCTAATACGTACTGATACTGTAGCATTCCTGTGTATGCTTGCAGGTTTTGTGGACATGTTGGGGCTGACAATTAATGTTTGCTTTAGACATTCAATTGAGTATAATTTTAATATGCATTTCTAAAATAAATTCCATTGAGGAGGCCTAGGTGGCTGAGTGAAAAAACCAATCACCTTTCACATTTGTGTACAATTGTCATGCAGTTACTACCACTAATGCAAAATGTTGTTATGATATCAGTTTAATTTTTTCCTGTATAATGTTGGGTCTTTGACAGTTTAACAGTCTTGACTGAGCTATTTTTTATTAATGTGGGTTTTTTTCAACTGTAATCTTAAAAATTCATCACCATCATGTGTGAATGAGTTCATTGTTGAGTATGCATAACTGTCTTGTAAAGAATCTTCAGAGATGCATAAATGTGTGTTCATGTGTACTAGAAAGTATAATAATCTTCATGTGGACCTAAAGCTTGTTCTGTGAAGAACAGATGTACAATGACATCTTTAATGTGTGTTGACTTCTTTTAAATATGACAAATTGTGCTTACCCTAAGGATGGGAGGAAGAATATAGGTACCTTTTCCCACACTTTTAACCTGTATAAAAAAATCAGTGATTATATGGCTATTTATATGAAAGAACATATTTGGTCCTGCATATGGTGTCTGGACACTTCCCTATCTCATGTGCCTTCTTTCGACTGCAACTTTAGTTTGAGCTTGTGTATATAATTAAATTCTGTTGTCATGGCCTGAAATGAGCACTCTTACTTTTTTCTTCTTTGTGGAACCATTAGTCTGGAATCCAAGCTGCTGCCTGCCTTCATTAGAAAGTTGGATAGTTTCACTTAAAACTTATCCATGGCTATCTGGCAACTATCTTAGCAAAAACCTTTGCTTTTCTAGTTCCAATTTTCAGTTGTCTACAGCGATGCAGGGCTTCTTGAAGCAGTAGTGTTTGTAATAGGAAACTCAATTTGCCATTCCAGCCTAATAACTTGGTGTAGATTTGCTCTGCCTTGCTGAAGATATTTTTTGTCCTGCCAGCCCACGGTAGCTTTATCTAACTGCTCCCAGAACTAGATGACACCTTAGAAAATCTCTCCTATGAGAGTGTTGAGTACTCCATGAGCAGGATGCAGTGTTGGGACAGAGACATTCAGACAAACTCCATCAAGTAGGAGGACCCCAGAGTTCATGTCCTCTGTCCTGCAAATCTTGGTCTGAAAGATTTTGCCAGTTCTTATTCAGGAAATCTAGGTGAAATTTTCTGTCTGTCACCCAAAAGGAAAATTCTGGACAAGGTTATAGGGTAGATGCAGAGGTCAAGGACAATACAGAGTTTTACCAAGGGGAATGCTGAAGAGAAAAAAACAGTTCAGAGCCATAATGAAGCTTTCTCTTCCCTCAGCTTCCTGTAAGGACAGCAAGGAGTTTGCTGAAAATTTTGGGATATGCCAGTTGTTGTCAACCCCTGCCCTTTCTGTTTTAATGGCATGTCCATACTATGCTGTAGTACCTTTCAAGAGGTTGCTGCCATGAGGGAAAATTCCAATGTGAAAGAAAAGAAATTAGGAAGATTTTTCTAAAGACTGGTTTGGAACAGG
>JAYRBT010000177.1:46342975-46415267 GCA_036023395.1 Myiotriccus ornatus | reverse complement strand
AGTTTGCTGAAAATTTTGGGATATGCCAGTTGTTGTCAACCCCTGCCCTTTCTGTTTTAATGGCATGTCCATACTATACCGTAGTACCTTTCAAGAGGTAATGATGACACCATATTGCTGCCATGAGGGAAAATTCCAATGTGAAAGAAAAGAAATTAGGAAGATTTTTCTAAAGACTGGTTTGGAACAGGTGTGGGATTGTGCTCAAGAACTGTGTTTCATGGGGCTAAAATTTTGCCTAGGTCCCTGTGCTTACTGTTTCCCATCATGTGCGTGCCTTTGAGGGCCTAGATTTAGCTGACTGACAATACAGGATGAAGCTGAAATAGAATTTAGTTTATGTGAATCTGGGTCTATGACAAGAACCTATAACCTCCAGACTCTGCAGTCAAATTTACTAGAGATCAGAAGAAGTTTGATAATCTTACTGTCCTGGAAATGCCCTAGATACTGTTCAGAGTTTGCAAACTATGTGTGGATTGCAAGGTCTTTTGAGAAGGCATTGCATTTGGGAAAAACCTAGCTGTCATTATGGTAGAAATAATCACATACATCAGTAGCATGGAAAGACAGTTTTTACTGCAAAGAGCTTGCAGTCCAAACAATGCAAACTAAGTACCCTAATTCTCGTACATCTGTAAGCAGGATGATGATTGAGCTGACACTCTCCTAAGAGGGCATGCATTTCAGACAGATGGCCATTTTGTAGAAAGAAGATTTTGGCCTTGCACTGTAAACTAATTTCTCTGTAGCTATCAGTTGTCCAGAAGCCCATGTAGAAGTTACATTCTTGATAAGCCGCTCAATATTTATGAAGTTTTTTGAGTTAGCATGCTGATCTAAGTTTTACTAGGATTAAAAACAAGGAGAAGACAGCTGGCTGTCAGAGCTTCTTCTGTACTTCACAAGTCCCATAACACATCAAGCAAAGTTTTCACCTCTGGTAATATAATGAGAACTTGTTTGTTCTACCTAGTGATCCTGCTTACCATAAATTGGTTTCCAAAGGGAGGCCAAAATCTCCTTTCTTTTCTTTCTTTTTTTCCTTGTCTGGTCACAACAATTTTATTTGTCTTACTAAAAAATATTAAGTGTTTAACTTTAAGCAAATTATAAGACATTTTCAAAATGTATACCAATGATATATTTTTATATTTGTGTAGCTACAGCTCCTTCTATCCATGTGTGGGATGCAATGAACAAACAGACCCTGTCAGTGCTGCGGTGCTACCATTCAAAGGGCGTTTGCTCAGTCAGTTTCAGCGCCACTGGCAAACTGCTGCTGTCCGTGGGGCTGGATCCTGAACATACCATTACCATTTGGAAGTGGCAGGAAGGTAGGGAAGTGATTGATTTTGTAGAATGTGTTTATATTTTTAGAGGTATGTTGGCCTGAGTTAAGAGCAACTGTAACATTAAAATATCGGAAGATCAAAAATTATTACAATAAATGCTGTGCACTATGCTTTGTACAACAAGAGCTAAATAAATGTATTTACCCATTCTAGTAACTGCCTAATATATATCCTTTGACATTATTGTGTAAAGATCAAGATAGTTCATTGATTTTCAGCCAGAATAAAGAAAAATGTACTTTTCATTCTTTTGTATTATTATTATTATTATTTCATTCTTCTCTGTTCTTATTCTTCTCTAAAGTCTGATTACTGACTAGGTTGTTATGAAATTATTCCCCAAAACTGCATATTGCAGAAATGTGGTGCCAGTACAGCTCCTTTATGCATCTTATGTAATTGGTGTCTTAAGCTATACTACATGTTTTCAGATTAGCTTTGATCTGTGTTCAGGATTCAGGCTAAAGCGGTTTGGTGAGCTCCTTTCTCATCTTCTTTCTGTCTGACAAAGCCATGCCCAGATTCTGAATCTGATTCTCTGGTCTGAGGGGTTTACTTCTTCTCTCTTTGGGAATTTCTGTTGATCTACTAGTAACTCTCAGAAGTTTAAAAACCAGCTATCAAGTTAATAGAAAATGATCTTCCCCAGCTTGTCTAGTGACATCTAATGATGCTGTAGAGATGGACACAATGTCAGGTGTATGTTTATACAATCTTAGGGAGGATGAAGGGTGTGTGGTAAAAGCCCATGCAGCGTTCACTGACTTTTCAGTCAGAACATGCTCATCTCATGCTCTCATTCTTAAGAATTGATACAGATTTAAAATGGCAACTAAGGATCCTGATTGAGGAATCTTCATATTGGTTAAAATGATTTAAACATTTTTTAACTTGAAATCTGTATTTTTCGCAGCTAGTTCAAAATGTTCATTTTCTTTCTGTTAGGTGCCAAAATTGCCAGCCGAGCTGGACATAACCAGCGTATATTTGTAGCAGAATTCAGACCAGATTCAGACACCCAGTTTGTTTCTGTGGGAGTAAAACACGTGAGGTTCTGGACACTGGCTGGAAGAGCTCTTCTCAGTAAAAAAGGGCTGCTGAGCTCCATAGAAGATGCCCGCATGCAGACAATGCTATCTGTAGCTTTTGGAGCGGTATGTACTTCAACAAACTACTTGAAAATGCATACAAACAAAAATGTTTTTATCCTTCTGCCTTTATTCGGTTCAGTGAGACTTTTCTAACCTGGTAATGAGTATGTCAGTTGTTTTATTAAACTCAGTTTAGCATTTCTAATACTTGACTGCTAATTAGAACTAATACCAGCTTTCTTTAGAACAGAAGAGAAAAGAAGATTATGGATTTGTATGTTTTCAAGAGAAACAAATATAGGTGCTTTGGGCTGATAAAACGCTGCTTGGTATTTAATCCAAGTAAAACAAAACTGAGTCTAGACTTCAGGAACCAAACAGTAGAAATGAGACTAATTTTATGCCCACCCGGAGGTGATTCTATTATAATCTGTATGTATTACTGCTCATGGATGAGCAGAGGGCAGCACTGCCCTGGGGTATTTGTTAACATCTGTGACTGTTAGACACTGTTAGACAACCACAGTAGGGTATTGTTTTGCTTTGGGTTTTTTTTGACATGTGCAGGCCTTGTTGCTAAGTTCCATGGCACTGTTGTTTCAGGAGTCGCTCTGTATGAGCAGCGCTCATCTCTTCCGCTAGGCAGAAGGCCACAGATTTCTTTTGGGAAGTGGTGCTTTGCTTTCCTTGTGTGCATCCCTGTCCTGTTTAGCGATCTGCCTATTTGGTCCAGACTGAATTTACACCATCGATTTCTCTTTTTGGAACTGTAACGGGCCTGTGGTTTCATTTTTTCATGACCCTATCTCTTTTCCAGAGGGCTTTCTGTCTGATTTAGAAGAGAGTCATTCAAAGAAACGAGATGGTTTCCAAACAATAACTGTCACTGATTCACAGCCCAAGCATTAGTGAGGGGTTTGTGAAACCTCTGTGAACTTTCTTATGGAGAGACAGATTCTTAGTGGAGAATCAGGCTGTATGGTAAATGGCCTGGGGGCCATTATGAGGTTGTATGAGGTTGTTTGAGGATGCAGAGTTTGCAGGGCTTTTGTGAAATGCTGTGTAAACTGAATAAAGCCAAACCCAGTGAGTTCTCCATATTTCATGTAGGGAGCAGTTCTGGGAGTGCTCGTCTTGGTTTGGTCTCAGAAGGAGTCCACGTGTCCCTAAGCAGAAGCTGGAAACGGCCTAACAGATATGCTGTGAGGATAATCAGAGGATCTGCTCTCAAGTTCATTTCCAATCCTCTTTTATTTTATTAGATACACACACACACACACACTTCTTAAAAAAAAAGGATGTAGAACATCAACCCACTTCAGTTAAGGAAAGTGTTCATGCCACATCTGTAACGCATAATGATACTCTGAAATACTACACATGATGCTGAATTTGAGGATTGTTCTTGTAAGTTACTGAAACAGTTTTGCTCAATAACGAGTTCCTGTTGGTTTTAAGTGTATTCTAATAAATTGCAATTAAAATTATTTTTATTACCTTTCAAGAACAGGAAGCAGAAGAAGAACAGGCAGATTTTAGTTTTAAATTAAACTGTTTTCTTCCTAAACTAATGGATACTGTAATCCAGTGAGTATCTTCACCTAATCACAAAAATTACTGCAAGCATAATGGACATAGCAAGGGGATGCAAATTGCCTGTTTGTGTGAAATGTCAATGCTTACTGTGATTTTCTACTGTTTTACTACAAGTTGCACGCTTGATAGGCTGAAAGCACAGATAACCATGCGGATGAAGCTTAAGTTGTTGCATTTCTTTTTGCAGTACAGAGTTTCAGACTTCAAGAAGGAATATAGTAGCTCATAGTTTTGTCTCTAGAGGTTCTTATTGCTTCTTCTACAGTTTCTTCTTCTACAGCAGCAAATAAAAGCAATTTAGCCTATGGTGCAAATGGTCATGATCTTTATTTCTGAATGTTTTTCTTCCTGCCTTACTCAGAATCACATGATGAGTATATTTTTCCCCTTTTCAGAATAACTTGACATTTACAGGTACTATCAGTGGAGATGTTTGTGTTTGGAAAGATCATGTGTTGATACGAATTGTGGCCAAAGCTCACAATGGACCTGTTTTCACAATGTACACCACATTAAGAGATGGTTTGATTGTTACAGGAGGCAAAGAAAGGCCGTGAGTCTTCCTTCTTTTTTTTTTTTTTTTTAGTTCATGCACATGTACTCTTTGAAAACGGTTTGGATTCATCCCATCTAACACTAGGCAGCTGAGACATCAGAGCTGGAAGAGTAGTCCCTTTTGGATCCCTGACCAGGTGTTAGGAAAAAGAGTAACCACCACATCCAAAGTGCAGGTTAACCCCATATGAGCTTCAACTACCTGTTTTTTCCCACTGATTATAAGAGAAAGCTTAGGGTTGCTAGGATCCTGTAAAACTCCAGCCTCAAACAAGGGTGCCGTGCTTAATTACCTAAAACCAAGGGGCATAAATCAGACTCTAAATGCTGTACAAGTAGTTCTTCGTAATTTTAACTTCTTGATAACAGTCATCTTTCTGAAGCATATGTGCAGGCTTCTTCAGGCACTTTACGCTGACTTTACACTATTTTGTTTAAAAATAATAGGCAAGTGTAAAATAAATTATGTGAATGGATTATTAGTAATATTGCCTTATCAATTATACTGCAATTACATCAGTCAGATAATGTTTTTCCTAGTACAAATACACAATTATCAAAGAGATAATACAGTTCTACCTCCTTAAGCTGAAAAAGACTGAACTATTATAAGCAAAAGTAGCCATGAAATCACCTTATGTTACTAAATGGTTCAGCAGTATTTATCACAGGATTATTTATGAGAGGAGGCAAAAAGATTTAGTTTGAAATTTAGAATCATAGAATGGTTAGGATTGGAAGGGACCTTAAATATTCTTTAGCTCCAACCTCCATTTAACATAAAGCACTAAGAAGTTAACTAGTTTTGAGGGTTACTTTTTTTTTTTGAAAATGTACTGAGGTTGTTAACTCCAGTAATTTACACAATTCTGATTAAATAAATGAATGATAAATTTTACAGCATGGTGCACAACTTCTTTCAAAGAAAAGACATGCTTAGTTATGATGGCAGAGGCAAGCTGTCTTCTTTTAAATCTAAGGTGCAACAAGATCATTTTTTTCTGGGGCTGTAAACAAATTATCTCCTCAAGCATTTTAATTTTTTTTTTGTGTCTTGCTAATGATAAAAGAAAAAAAATGCTTCGGCTGTAATATGATCCATCTGATGACATGATAGTGCCCCCTTTTGCAGGACACAGGCCACTTACTATCTTTTCAGACACAGGTGAAATCTTACTTATTCCTTTGTTTGAAATACTTTCTTTTAGTATTTGTAAACATTGTTGTAAATTTATTTAGAGGATGTTCTCTCTACTGCTTGGCTTTAGGGACTTCTAATTTTTAGTATTTGACCTGAAAGAAATAGTAATGAAAACCAGTAAGAATCAGGAGTTCACCTCCTGTGGGAAAAGGAAGTATTGACAGAATGCAAAAAAAATTCTCATTTAGGAAGATTGCATCGTTGCTTCTGCCTGAGCATTCTTAGTTGCAGTTCCTCTGCCTGTTTTGGTAAAATTCTTTTACTGAGTATGATGACCAATCATATGTCAGAACAGTGCTATTGGGAAGCAAAGAATATTCCATTGTATGGAGTATGAATTTATAATTCATTACAGTTCTTTTCATAATAAAAGTACAAACCCAGTAATTCTAATTAAACTTTCTGAAGTTCTTTTTCAGGGTTCATTCAGTAATCAGAGTTGTGATATAGGCAGCCAATATTGTGGAACATTGTATTTTGTGTCTGTTAGGGGAGATTCTTTTCTCTGCAAAGACACATAAGACATGTTCCAACTCAACTGGAAATGCCAGATTTATAACTGATTCAGTAAACATCATCTCTTTTTCAGAAACTTTTTTATTTGAACGTGTTCTTTACTGAAATACCAGGTTTTTTTGCAAGTGGGTGGGAAATACTTAGTGTTTTCATAATTAATACTTACTAGTTGGGTGTCTTGTGCAATTAATGTGTGTTTTCTCTGCTGTACCTTGTCGTTTATTTCACACCATTGAAAATAGTGTCATTTTCACAAAAGTGAAAATCTTTTGTCATTTATTTCACAGAAGTAAAATATATATCGTTCCTGTTTTCCTCAACTGTATTTTGATAATCTCTGCCTGTGTTATTATTGGGATGGTACTTTGTTCACACACTTAACTGTTCTTATTACTAGACAAGTTCCCTCAGGGCTGCTCATTCAGACTAAGCTGAGCAGCGCCCATCTTTCAACTTGTTCTGTAAAGTAGTACAGTAAGAACTTGGAATCAGAATGTCTTGCTTAGTTAGGAGGCTCAGCATATTAACATCAGCTGTTCAGAAAAAAACAAATTAAAAATGCCTCATTTGCAATATATTATGTTAAATAACATAGTTCTTTCATATGTTAATTGTCTTTTTTGTGCCAGCCATTATACTCATGGTTGTTTCCTGATGTCTTCATAGTTCAAAGGAAGGAGGAGCAGTTAAGCTATGGGATCAAGAGCTAAAAAGATGTCGTGCCTTCAGACTAGAGACAGGACAAATGACAGACTGTGTTCGTTCTGTTTGTAGAGGCAAGGTAAAGAAAGCCTCCTGTCTGTAAAATAAAGCTTATGATTTGTAGGTTGTTCTGTAAATAACAGATCAGTAACTTCTGCTTTCTCTTATAATTACTATTTGAAATTAAAAGTTATAAGTTAGAAGGTGTCTACAATGATGTTGCAGCAGAACATCTACTTTGTGAGATCTCATCTTACTTAGGCTAATATTCATATATATTTTTATTAAAGACTATTTAATTATTTCTTTTCTGTTTTCGCACTTCAGATATCAAATGTCAAGTATCATATTACAAGCAATAACTCAACTAGCATCATGATTTCTATACAGCTTTGTACTTCAATAAATCAGAGGACTTTAAAAAATAAAGTGACTTTAATTATTTAACAATGGAATTTAAGCAAACTTTCTCGACAGAACTATAGCTTTAGATTATATCTTTATTACTGTTCATCGTGAGTGGTTAATGTATTATATCAGAGATAATTTCTTCATTATTGTTCAAGGGGAAAATTCTCGTTGGGACAAGAAATGCTGAAATAATTGAAGTTGGAGAGAAAAATGCTGCATGTAACATTTTAATTAATGGTCATATGGATGGACCAATCTGGGGCCTAGCCACGCATCCATCCAGAGATTTTTTCCTTTCTGCTGCAGAAGACGGCACAGTAAGACTCTGGGATATTGTTGAAAAGGTAGGTAGTTGTTTAGGAAAAAAAAAAAAAAAGGCTTATGATGGTGTTGCAGACTTGAAACTTGGTTTTTGATGTATTCTGAGAATAATCCATCCAATACATGTTAACAAACTATTAGTGTAAGGTGTTTTTAAAATATGGACAAATAATGACGGTTACTATTTTGGGGTTTTATTTCTTCACAGAAGATGCTAAACAAAGTCAGCTTAGGACATGCAGCTCGTACTGTTTGTTACAGCCCAGAAGGTGATATGGTAGCTATTGGCATGAAAAATGGAGAATTTATTATCTTGCTTGTGACCTCTCTAAAAATTTGGGGGAAAAAAAGGGACAGAAGATCAGCGATTCAAGATATCAGGTCAGAAAATATAATCCCTTTGTCTATTGCAGTATGCTAGAACTCTCTAATAATTTGAGTTTTAAAAATACTGTTCTGTATTCTGAGGAGCATTGCAATGATATTTCAGAGAACTGGAATCAATGAGTGAATTGTGGGGTTTTTGTGATTACTTTGATAAAAAAGAAAGGAGGAGGTACATGATGATAAGAGAGAGCTATCGGTCAAAAAGACTGATGGAATGGGTACCAGTCATGGTGGTGTTCCTCAGGGGCTGTTGTTGTTTAATATCTTTCTTGGCAGAGTGGACAGTAGGGTTGAGTGCAATCTCAGCACCTTTGCCAATGACACCGAGCTGTGTGGTGTGTTTGGCCACACAGGTAAGAGATGATGTGTCGGAGGTAAAATGAAATCAGAAATTTAGAGACTAAGACTGGATTGTGAGAGATAATGGAAATGCCTGTCTGTCAGTTTGCTCTTTGTTGTGTTTGTTAGAAAGGAGTTAGAAGTAAAATTTGCCCATTTCCTGAGTGGAGGACAAGGTGTTTCTTCTTTAAGATGAACTGGTCATGATCACCTAAGGAAAGCTTTTGGAGAGCAAAGTGAGATAAGAGAGAATATGAACAAACAGGGACCTTGCGAGAGTTAGAGGGTTGTTGAAAGCTGTCCCAAGATATATTTCAGAGAGAATAGAATTAAAGAAACTTCCTAGTAACACAGAAGTGGCTGTGAGGAATTTTTCAGCTCAGGAAGCTATTGAAGACTAGAAAGGAAAATCGGAGGAAAGAAACCACTGTGTGAAGATACACTGGGCAGACAGAAGGTCTGATTTCACATCTTTTCAGAACATTTCATATAGAACCTCTGGCTTTTCTTCATTTACACCATTTAATTTTTCTAGCTCGTAACCTTGTAAGTTTAGCATCAGAGTCAAAGTCATCAGGGGCATGTCATAAGTTGTTAGACCATTGAGATGGTCATGACGTCAGGTAATGAACAGAAGTATTCAAGAGATGTTCCCAGTTCACTTATATGTGTCATCTGTACCAAAATTATTGCCACCTTCAACTGGATATGCATTCCCTGAAAATTTCATTTAAAAGGTTATTGTGCTTAACAGACTAAATACTCTGCCTCCCTCTAGTTCTGGATAGCAGATACTTAAAATGCAAATTTACCCGTGCTTCTCAAATGTTAGAATCTGTTGTAAGTGCTGACCTGTGTTCATAAAACCCTTTTGTCTGTTCAGGTTTAGCCCAGATTCTCGATACTTGGCAGTCGGTTCCAGTGAGAATGCAGTGGATTTTTATGATCTGACTTTGGGTCCCACACTAAATCGAATCAGCTATTGCAAAGATATCCCAAGTTTTGTGATCCAGATGGACTTCTCTGCTGATAGCTCTTATCTCCAGGTATCAGTCATTAATTGTTCAAGGTACTGAATGAAAAAGATACTCATGAGAGATGTTTTGCAGGTGTTCTCCTTTGACAACTTCTAAGTTTTGTAACTAAATGTTGATAATATGTTGCTGTCACTAGAGTGTTACTTTGTTGTAGTGATAAGTGGATACCTTTAATTTTCAATAGTTTTCCTGGAGATTAGATACAAGAAATAAGCATAGAAATGAGAAACAGATTTCAAGGTCGCTGTGTCTCCTTGCTTTTTTAGCTCCGATGCTGATGGACCATCTTAAAAGAGGAAGGAGTACAGTCTGTCATTCTGCAGGGCCCAGGCAGGGCCCTGGACTCTGACCATTTTACTCTGACCAGGGTAATGCCAATGATGGTATTACAAGTCATTTTGGTGCTGGCCTTTGTGGAGTGGCACCAAAATCATGGTGTTGCAACTCCCAAACATAGCAGGGCTCAAGAAAGTTCTTAAAATCAAAATAAAGTCTCTATAATTTGCTTTCTATATTTTACTCACATCTGAGAGGAAAAGTAAGCTTCTCTCATCAACAAATCAGCAGAGGAATTAAAATCAAAAGAGGAATGCTTTTGCATCAGTTTTAAAGACAGGAAATTATTTTGCCTTATTTGATCGTACACACACACTAGTAAACAATGTAGAGAGAAAATTAATATGTGCAGAATGAGAGATGCTTGGATTTTTTTATTAATTAGACATTTAAATATTAAGATTTCTTATGCTTTCTCCCTGTTGCTTTATTCTTGTATGGATTTTTGAGAATTTTCAACTCACTGACCAAGTTTTCTTAATAGCTAAGTTACTTTATGGAGTAACGGATAACTGTCAAGAAAATGCTTTTCAAAGCCCTTTAGATTTATACTTTCATCTTTCAAATCAAGTTAATCTATTTTAAATTCTCTGTGGTCATCTCAAAGGTCTCTACGGGGTCTTACAAAAGGCAAGTGTATGAAGTGCCTTCAGGAAAACAGCTTGTGGACCAGGCTGTGATTGACAGAATAACATGGGCTACTTGGACAAGGTAAATGATTCACATATTTATACTTGTTAAAACACCTGTAACTCCCAGAAGAAGCACCTACTGTTTAAAAGTGTATTTCATCCCTTCATTCAGTCAGGTGTTTTCTTTTAACACACTCATCTGCTCTGGCAGCAGATCAGCAGCACAGCAAAAGGCAGCACACAGCAGATTCCCTCATCAGACATGAGCTGTCTGACCAGTGAGGATGGCCGAAAAAAACTGATCTCTCCCAAGGTGCCTTTCTGCTCTCTGGGTATCTCTAGCTCCTTTGGTGCAACCCTTGCAACCTCAGTAGTTTTTTCTTTGCACTGTGCAAATTACCTGGAATACTGCACTATTTACTTCAAAATAGTGATAAGAGTACATATCAAAACCTGAAAAGACAATACACAGCTGGGGTAATTCAAGTTTATGTATAGTATTAGACGCATCGTATCTGTATAATAAAGTTGCAGTTAACATTTGCATATTAAAAGGCATGCAAAAGTACTTTTAAATGCATTAAAGTTATTATATTTCTTTCAAGATATTACATGCAGAATGATACCGTATCTTATTTTTAATTAAAATTTAAATAATGTGTTTTCTATTCTATGCAAATCTGACTTTTTTTGTGCCTTCAGTCTAATTTGCCTGCTTTCAGTAACTGTCCTCTAATTATCACCCTTAGACAAAAATTGAGAATAAATACTTGAAAGTTTTTCACATATGAACCACTTTAAACAATAATAATCCTGACTATTTGCTGCAAGACATAATTAAATTGTAAGCATTTAGAGGGCTCTGAAAGACTCACTTTGCTAGATTTCTGGGTTTTGTTTGCGTAATCCATTTTTGTCACCTCTTTGATACAAAAACAAGAAACTGGTATTTTCTGATCCAATTCAGCGTGTCTGATGTAAATCATGCCTTTTTGAATGTAATGTACTGTGCTCTGAATTTAGGGCAAAGAATCACAGAAAAATTCCCAAATCATTCACCTATTAACAAATGATAGATTGCTTGTTTCTGTGCATTCTTGGAAGTATGCATATACACAGTAAGGAGAGCTGAATAAAGCCTTTTTTTAAGGCTTTGCAAAGGCAATTTTCTGGAATCTTAAAATAATTAAATCTTCCCTGGACTCAGAGAAACTTTCAATTGGTATGAAAATGTTACAGAATCAACAGAAGATAATTATAACAATAATATACAATTTTTTATTTTGCAAAAGCTGAAACTTATTCATCTAATGCTTTTGCTATGACATTCTATTTCTATTGTCCTTCCTTTATTCTTTTCTTTTTTTGCTGAATGCCTCACTGGACAATATTAGTACTATTGATTTCACTTCTGCTTCTTAGTGTTGCCATAGGCCACATTATTTTGGGAATTGTATCACTGAATCAGTTTCAGAAACAATTATAGAATGATACAAAATTAATTACGGAATAAAACTTATACAGATCATGTATGTGTGAGAATGAAATGTCAAAATTGCATTTTTATGGAAGTAGTTACAATATGAGAGCATCTTTCTATTTTGTTACTCTGTTGTTTTTACTGTGGTTTTCAAAAGAATCTCTTTGCTGTTCTGTTTCAGTGTTCTAGGGGATGAAGTAATTGGAATCTGGTCGAGGCATGCTGAAAAAGCTGATGTAAACTGTGCTTGTGTCTCTCACTCGGGAATCAATCTTGTAACAGGCGATGATTTTGGCATGGTCAAACTGTTTGACTTTCCATGTCCCGAAAAATTTGTAAGAACTTGTTTTTGCACCGTTACAGCAACAAGTACTGTTGATATTACGGTCTTGTCTTGTTTGTCTATTAGACATATGATTGAAATATTTTCTTCTCTAAATTTGTAGCTTTTAAATGTAACTTAAGCTCCACAGTCTTGTAAGCATGTTTCACCTCAGAGCTTTCCTACCATTTTGTGCAAGAGCTCTTGCAGTAACCTCTTGTATATGCTGATATTGTCTGCCAGCCTGCATCAGCATGGTGCCTTCATACTGAAAATCTCAAAGTAGTTTCCACATCTCTGATCCTTTTGATAGATGAGGAAGACAGCTGGTGATTTTAGTCCCATCTGTGTATCTCCATGGATGAAGGGTTTACATATTTTTTACTAACACTGTCAGTTTGTTTCACTGTTTTTATAATTTTAATTGATAATGATTTTTAATTTGCTTTCACTCAATTTTCAAGATTTGAGACTGCACAGTGTGAACTGCTAACAAAATTACAATGAATTTTTTTTTTTCACTGTTAAGAATTTTACACAAAAGTTAGAAGTTAATCATATGACAAGATATATTTCATGGTACTGTGTCAGCTTGATCATTGTTCCCAATTTACAAGTGCTTTCTCATTTGGTGACAATTCCCTCTGCATTGCAGCTCAGTGTAGTTCTCTTTCAGGAGATCTCTCACATTTGATAACCTCTATAACTTCTGAATGATATAAATATGTGATTCAATAGAAAGGTTTATTAAAAACATGCATGCCTTGTTTGATTTAGGAAGGCATAGAATATTTAGACTCATTCTGTTGTCGTTTGGGTTTTTTTTCAGGCAAAACACAAACGATTTTTAGGTCACTCTGCCCACTTAACTAATATTCGCTTTACAAGTGGAGATAGATATGTGGTCAGTGCTGGAGGGGACGACTGCAGGTATGTATCCTTTCCATTTCTGTCCAAAAGTACACAGCAGTGAACATGGATAGTCCATAACAATGTGAAGTTCAAGTTCAGCCTTCAACTTTTTATCCATGTGCTTGCCTTCCTGTTTGTGCATAAAGAGAAGGATATTTTTGACAAAATAATAGCCCAAATGTTAATGCGAACAGTTAAGATTTAATAAGTTAAAACATTAACATCTATATTCAGAGCATCATTTCAGCTGAAATTTTTCTTTTGGCTACGTTAGCCATTTCTTTTAACAACACTGTATTCTGCTTGAAAATACAGCTTATTTGTTTGGAAATGTGTGCATATGCCTCACTGAGAGAGACATGGAGACCTGCAAGAGGACACTGCATGAAGTACCAGGCATGAAATACCCAGGATTGCAATGTGACATTCTACCGTGCCCTGCATGTGTAAGAAATGGTGCTGCCCCAAGACACAGAGCACTCTGGCTCTGAAAGACAAATACCAAGAGCCTGCCAGAAGGATGGACTGTCACAGATATGCTGAGGCTGCTAGATTTGCTTCAGTATCAGCTAATCTGGGTTTGTATTCCACTCACTGCCAGATGTTGAAAATGGAATATGTGGATAAAAGGAAAAAGTGAATTGTTAATCAATGTACAGTTCCACAGCAAGTTCCTGGGGTTTTAATCAAGCGATGCTATTTCTGACCTAGTGCTGTACATTGATCTATTTTCAGCATGAATGTTTTTCCTTTTAAGTTGAGGTCTAAATAGCATAGATAAAAAGAGTATTCCATATTTTATTACTGAAAGAGACAATATATTAACTCACAAATAAATAGTATTTTAATAAATGTTTAATTATTATAATGGAAATTATATTTCTATGGCTGGTCAAAAGAAAACATCATCTGGTGAAGCAGAAAATAATAGAGCTGATTCCTTAGGACTGAAATATTTCTGTATTTAGAGGCCTGGGTCACAGTCATGTCTGGTGAAAGCCGTTGGATATGCATGATCTTCATGGCTAATTTAGTGTTTTTGTTGCACTTAAACATTAAATTAGTTCTGTGAGCAAAAATAGATTTGCTCACTTTGCGAGTGCCTTTCCCACTACCTAAAAGTCTAACTCCAATTTTTGCCTTGTGAATAAAAGTATTCTCAGTGGAAGAGAGATTATTGCTGTGTTACTTGACTGGGCTGTTAGCCTCCATGCTGGAAATGAGGACTAGGGTGAGGATTTTGTAGTCTTCTTAATCAGTAAAGCTTCAGATGTCACCAGTGGCAAAAATAGAATTTCATAGCAATATGAATTCATTTTATTTTCTCAGCATCGTAAGGGAGATTCAGAGAGAATATAAACTTTCCAAGCATTATATTTTGTACATTTGATCTTTTTAACAGAGTTAGGACTATCTGGGAAAGGTCTCTTCTCAGATTTCTCTTCTGATTGTAAAAGATGTCCAATCATATGCTTCTTTAAATGGACCTGCTGTCATCTCTAGCATTTATTCTATTCTGTAACATAACTGAGACTCTAAGTTGGAAAAACATTTCAATGATAAAAAAAAAAAAAAAACAAACCTGAACAAAGGTGTGTTTTGGGTACAAGTGAGGAAGATTTCATCAGCTGTTCATCTAAATCATGTCACAAAGATGCATTACAGACAGTTAATTTTCATGCAACATAGCAGGGAACAAAGTCACTGATTATCAGCACTGCTCTCATCATGATATTCTGCTGTGACCATACAGCTCTCTTTCTCTGTGTAATCCAGCATTGCTTTGGCACTGGCACTTGTTTAGGTCTATCAGTAGGCTTTGGTATTATTCATCTCTTGCATTGTTTTGTGCCAGATATAAGTAAAAAGGAAACAAACCTCATCTCTCCTTCTGAGCATCTTGTGTGTGTGGTGGTTACAGAGGGAATGGGAGGGATTGCAGGTAGAAAAGAAGGAGAAAAGTCACTGAGCCAAACCTCTGTGCTCTCCTAGGTCCAAAAAGGCTTGTTATGTGCTATACAAAGCTAGTAACCCAACTGTCTTAGGTAATATATTTTATATATCAAGCTATAACAAATATTTATTTTGAAGAAGTTTATGAACTAAAGAGTTACCAGGTTTCTCAGCATGATAGTTCTTAGCAAAGTCTTGCCAGTCATGCAGCTGCTACTCTACAGGAGCAAACACTGTGTGGATTTGGTCATGAGTGTACAGGGAGATCTTGCTGGTAACATTTTTTACTTTAGGGGAATTACATATAAGAATTGAGATTAGACCTAATCTGTCTTACAACCTTGTTTCCTGCCAGCCTATTTTATATGAAACTTAGTCTCTGGCATTTAAATCTTATCTGTACCAGACCAATAGGTTGCAGTGTGCTATTCTATGACTGTGATTCTATCCCTTATTAAACACGTCTCTGCAGGACTTCTTGACTTGAAGTAAGATTTATCCTGCCCCTATTTTAAAGTTGCCTTTCACTGGATCATGATGGATGACTGTTAAGAGCTCCCTCATAGTCTGTCCTACTCAGACTGCTAGATCAAAGTCCGTATTTTTCTGTCTCTGACTTTTCCCCTCAAAATCCTACACTTAATGAGCTCGTCCTTAGGCCTTCACCCAGTGAAGGAGGCATGTGAATCAAGAGGGTTTGTTTCTCAGATCCCTGTCACTGGTCCTCTTCTCTTCTTCTCCCTCCCCCTCCCCCCTTCATTAATGCTGTGCCTCTCCACTGGTAATTTGTCCATTGGTGCTTTTGCCCTGAGAAATACCCAAGGCTATGCCAGAGGTGAAAGACAAGCGAGAATCGGGTGGGTGAATTGCAGCAGGGTTGCCCTGGGAGCTGCAAGGCTGATCGGCTGAGCCTCCAGATCTTCTGCTTCTCCACTCTCTTCCAAACCTCACCGCTACTGTAAAGGGCTGGGATGGGAGCTGGAAGCTGAGGAGCTCTTAAAAAACTAAACAACCAGCACTGTTCCTCCTATTGCAGCCCATATTGGTAGCTAGTATTTTCCCTGGCAAAACTGCTCAGTGGTTTGCCAGGTAAAATGGGATCAGCCAGCTGGGAACGATCACAAATGTTGAGGAGAGGAGTGAGTAGAGCCTCAGTTGCAGCTTTCTTCCTGAGGACAGTTTGGAGCATATTTTGTAGGTGCTGAAGGGAAGAGCTGGCTGTAAGTGTGGTCAAAGTTGGCAGTTTTGTGGTCTTTTTGGTCTTCTTGTCTGTGATGGTGCTTTGCTACTGTGCCTCATTTGCTGTTTACATTAAGTGCTACTGTAGTAACTTGCTTGTTGTTGCCACCTGTGCTGGAAGCATGTGCATGCAGGAACAGACTGCCTGTTCAAACAGGCAGTGGGAGCTCAAGGCTGGTTCCACAGAAAAGTCAGAGGATGACAGAACCCTGAAGGATAGGTCAGGGAAGAAGCTGGAATGTGGAGGGAGTAGTGACAAACTTTAATTTGAAAGCATCAGAGAGAACTGTGGACAGGATGCCTCTGCCTGACGCTGAAGAAAACCTCTTCTGTGGTTACACAACTTCAGGGAAGGGGAGGTGAAAGTTCTTTTATAATTTAATCACTCATAGTGGATGATTTTGTCCTGTAGGTTGTTTTTCTGTTAGGGGCAAACATACATCTTTGGGACCTTTAGTCTATATCAGTGTTTCAGTGTTAGCAAATTAATTGCAGCATAACTGAACTTCATGCAAGTCCAGGTTAAAGCTGACCCATGATCAGAAAGCAGGCACATTGCAGAGGTCTCCCCAGTCTAGAAATTAGACTGAAATAAAGGACTTCAATACCAGGAGCAGGACTTTGAGAGCATTCATGAGTGGCTTAGTTGAAATCCGTGATTCACTTCTTTCAGCTGCTGCCTAAACCACCCCAACCCCACTGTTTGACTTGCAAGTTTGCCAAGAACACAGTGCCCTTCAACAAGCCCTGAGCACCTGCCTGCACAGCACCTCAGCCGCTCTCTGGGCTGCACCAACAGAGCTCGAGGCTCCACGTGCACATGGGGGTGACTCCAGAGCCGGGCACTGGAGTCCCGTATTGGACTTGCTGTGCATGGTGTAGTGGTGTGACAAGCAAAGGATCTTAGATTCAAATGCAGTTCTTAAATGGGCAAGGTGACATGTTCCCTATCTCATTGTCAGTGACATGGATGTGACAAGCCTTAATCTTTTAAGATTTTTCTTTTTTTAAATTCTGTTAGCATAAGCTATAGACAGATGTTGTCTTGTCAGTGTTTTGGACACAGTGGAGCATTCTGTAGACTCTACAGAAAGGGAAGTAAGACTGCAAGTCACAAAATATATTGCCACGTCAGTGATGTAAACATCCCTAGTTGTATTGCATTTTATGGTTTTTTATGCTTCCTTGCAATCTGCTCTGTTATCCTGAAGTTTTTAGCACCATTTGATTTTTGCTCATGTGGATAATTCCACGTGCTTGCCAAAGACTGCTGTCATTCTTTATAGCAGTCAGTGTGGTGTGGTTAGACTAAGCCCATTTCTGTCACTGCCCCCAGCTTTGCTCTTCAATTAACTTTGACTTCAGATTTGAACTCTCCATATCTCATTTTAAGAAAAAAAAGAAAGAAAAAAAAAAGAATAGTTTTAGGTGTATAATGTGCATAAAAGCCACAATGTGTTTCCTTGCCAAAATAATTTGTAACTAAGAAGTACTAGGTGGGTTTTGTCCAGTCTACTTGATGCTAGAACAGGTAAATGCTTGCCATCCCTTTCTCAGTTTACTAACAGCAAAGCATTCAAAACCTTGATACCTTCACCTGTCTTTTTTGGTTGACTGTGAAACAAGCAACCCAACCCGTTCAGTACTTTTTTGGAAAGGAAGAGAAAAACAGGAAATCATGGAACACTTGTTCTCTTCCCCACCCCCGGTTTAAAACAACAACAAAAGGTGTAAGCACAGTCACAATATGCAACTCTTATAATTCCCACAATTCTTATAATTTCCACTTCTTTTTGGAATTATGGAACATTAGGTGGAGGAAACAATAACAGGAAACCAGAAACCATAATCATGGAGAAAAGGCAAAAGAAAGGAAAGCAGAGGAAAGAGCACTCATGAATAGGCAAAGGCAAGACCAAAGAACTGATATGGCTGGTGGTGGGTGGCAAAGATCTTGTTCCAAATGGAAAGTATTCAGTGGCTGCTTGGGAAGTGCAAGGAGAACAGCAGACAGCTCAAGGAAAGGCTGCAGGCAACTTTGGTTACTCTGTTTTGGGGATGATGCAACCACTCCCATTTATTGCTCTCTCCACTCCCATTCCTATGGGACACCTGTTTAGTGCTGAGGTTCAGCAGCTAATGCAGATCACCCACAGTGGCAGTGGATGCATGTTATATATCTTTTTTATAAAGATAAAAGTGCTCTGTACTGAGAGCTCAGGCAGAAGAGTTTAAGATGTATTTTAAAATGCTACTCATCTTTCCACCTTAACCAAATATGGATTGTTTTAATAGGCCTCTTCTGAAATACGTTCTTAAACAAAAAATGTAAAACCAAAGAAATATTATACAGAAAACTCTTCATAACCAAGCTGTATCAATTACTGCCTCTATTATTTCTTTCCTACTGAAACGTTATTCATCAGTTCTTGGTTCTGTTCCCAGGCATTCACAACATTTAAGAGGACAGACATCGAAGCTGTGGCCTCTATTACATTTAATTCAAGGTGTGACAGAGAGAGGTATCTGCAGAGGGCAATTCAGATCACACACGAGTTGAATTTTCCTTTGGTGGTTCCTTGCCATGGGCCTCCATATACAATTCAGGTGAATGTAATGTAGGCCTACAAATATATCTGAGTAGGAATTGGTCAGTAGAGTTCTTCTGGACCTTTACCCATAGCAACTCCTTGCAAGAAGCATAAAATCTGTGCACGAATAGCTGGACTGATCCTTCTTCACCTGCTGGAGGGCAGCTGAGTTTAGCATATGAGAGGCAGGGTATTCTATACTTGGTATTTTTGGATTTCTCTTCCATAAGCCAAAATATGAGTTTCCTGAGTTTCTGTTGCTGTTTGTGGGATAACTTTGTAACAACTTGTAACAAACTTTGTTTGTGGGATAACAAGACCCTACAAAGTGATTTTGCCCTTAGCAACATGTATCTATCTGGCTCAGTTTGGCACAGATGTGATGTGAGAGCTTATTGAAAAACAACGAACAAAAAAAAACCCAAACCAAAACCAACAAACCTCAAATGTCTTTTGTGTTTAAAGATATCCCCCAAATTATTGTCATGTTTGTTCCAGTGATGTAAAGATGTGTGTGATTCACACCATTCTACACTTGTAAAAGAATGGGGGAAAAGACGAGGGCTTAAGGAAAAAATGTAGATTGTTGAAACAGGTGTTGCATTGGTGGGTTCTGAAGAAGGGCTGTAGTAAGGGGCTATTTTAGTTTCAGTCTTTTGCAGGATTATAAGCCTTTAAAGAGAACAAAAAAACCCTGTTCGTGTAATATTCTCTAATTATTCATCCGTTAGCTCTGGCTATTACTACTCTTCTTTCTTCCCACAGAAGCCCTTATCCCAACTCCCCCCTCTCAGCTGCCAAATAAATATTTTTCCCAATGGAGAGGCTGAGAGAGGTCGGCTTTTACCACAGCGTTCCTTTTACTGGGGTGCTTTGCAATACAAAGCCAATACCAAGCATTATGTTGCTGAAAAGTAATTTTCTATTCTCTTAGTTGCAAATTCTTGTGACTGGGAAGGAGGGGGGGATCTTTCCATGCAGTGGAGCAGGACGTGGTAGTGCTGTAATGCCATGATTTTTTCAACCACCAGTTGCACCCGGGACGTGCTCTACCATGTATTCTTTGGGAATCCAGTAAATACCCTTTCTAAGGAAACACCCAGCATGAACACAGGCACAAATTGCATGAAATAAAAATGGTTTCCTGTACTTTTGTGAAATGTTGGTGCTGTTGGGTAGTACTTTACACATTTCTGGTCTATTTTTCCTTTACTTGCTACTGCATACCATGGTGTTGTGGTTTCAGGTGTGAAATAGCTCGTTTGTTTGTTTGTTTTAAGAGATATCTGGTAATTATAAGCTTTGTTTCTGCTTTTTAGTTCAGTTATGGGTATACAGCATAGTATATTAAGCAATGGAAAAGCTGCATTACTGATTTGTGAAGAAAGTAAAGGCATTTGTAATGTAAAATTTCACATTAGAATACGCTCAAGACCAAAATGGTAACTTGAAATAATGTAACAAACAGTAAATGCATTAGAACTGTTCCCTTAAAAAAAACCCACCAAAAACCAACAAAACACTTTTAGCTTCGTGGCTTGATTTTAATTCACTACTTTTTAGCAGAGAAAAAGCAGCAGCTCCTTTTCTCACGCTGGACACTGGGCAGTCAGTTATAACCCAGCACAGATGAAGTGCAGCCATGGAGGTGGTTCTGGTCTTCTGCTGCCCTTACAAATTATTGTCCCCTCATCTCACACAGAAAACAGCTTCATGGTGGCAGCTATTTCTGCAAGGGACAGCTAATGAAGGCATTGGGAAATGCTGTAAGAAAATGATCTTTGCAGTCTTTCATCTGGAAATCCATTCCAGTGCTCCCTACAACACCAGAGCCCATCCTCTTCTCCTCCACTCCCCTGTCAGGTCACCTTAGGAAAGTATTTTACTGTAGGTCTTTAAGCTTAAAATCCAGTTGTCCGTTCAGATTTGTTGTTTCATTATGGAGTGTGTCAGATAATCCCTCTTGCTTTACCAAAATTAAAATAAAATAAAATAAAAAAAAAGGTATTTTAAACTAGTCCAAAGGTCTGGTCATGTATTACTGTGATAAGGATCATGGGTTTAACTGTACTCCATTTTGGTTTCCACCATGAACATTCAATTCCTGTAACAATGTTGTATGTTTATTTAAAGTATATATATATATACACATAACTTAAATGTCAGATTTTTGCATTAATTAAGATTTTTTTAAATTTGAATATGAACTTTTAGTACTTTATTTAAAAAAAAAAATTAAAAAATACTTTCCTGGAGTGTTAAGTTTCAGAATTCAAGACTATATTTGTCAAATTTAAGTTTAAAATATGTAGCTAACATTGTTTTCTGATACTGAATGTAAATATTTGTAAAAAGAAATTCTTTTGTATATTTTTGTGCAAATGTAGTTCCCCAAAAGATAAAAAAGATTTAATAAAAAAGTGCATTTACGTTACTGCTCAACACTTTTAATCATTTTAATACCACTTAAACATATATGGGCATGTGTGTGGATTATTTTTTTGCCATAAGGCAGGAACTTTCTTGAAGGAGAATATTACAGAATGTGCCCAGTAGGAAAAAAGGATTCTTCAAAAGGAGATTCAAAATGGTATCTTCTTTCTTCCTGGTATAAATGGAGACATCTGAGAACATTTATTTTCAAGTGAAGTGGTATGGAGCACAGTAGCAATAATCTCTGGTTGTTCTGGCTTATGAAGCAGTTTGTTTCCCTTGTCTCAGTTTTCTCCCTCTTTCAGAGAGTGGGCGGGCTATGATGTCTGTTATGCTGAAAAACACCTAAAAGACAAAGCATTTGCTCTTCTCCCTGTGCTGAGGTGAAGAGTTCAGTGCTGGTGCTGGAACAGCAGAGCAGTTGTGTGCACTGTACCAGACACCTGCTGAACAAAAAGTACTTCTGGAATGATCCGAATTCAGGAACAAGCTTTCTAAGCCCTTCTGCTGACACACTTTCTTCTTCAACACACCCTGTCTTAAACAAGGAATATTACCCAAACAGAACACAAAATGTGATTTGAAGGTTTTTAATGGAATTTAAAGTAAAACTTTTCTTACACAGACGTTTTCTTGTTACAGTGTAAAAAAAATGTAAAATTGCTCAAACTTACAAATTTGGAAAATTAGAGACATTTCAAGTATGCAATCAACCTTGTTTTATGAAAACAATGTATATTCAAAGTCCAAAATGCATGAATCTTTTCTAGCATCCTGTACCCTGGTGGTTAATTTTCCTTTCCACTACTGTCCAGAGGAGGCAAAGCTCAGTCCCAGGTTGTATCATATTCATTCACTGAGGGAGAAGAGAAAAACGATTCCCATAAGTAACAATTCTACCACCCTGTAAAGATGATTTGAGAACTACCTGTGCCTTACTCCTGTAGTGATTGAAACCTGTGCAGACAAGAGCAGTTGGAGTGAAAGGCTCCTGTGATCTGATGATCTTAAAGACAGGCCCATAGCTGCAGTTTTGGGAAGTTTGCTACCAGTTTATGAAAACATGGACAAATGACAGGAACGAGCTGCTCTGCCAGAAACACTCAAAGAAAAGACAGCTTGGACACAAGATAAAACAATGGTAAACGAAGAGCTGATGTTGGATTTTCAGCTTTATTCAAATAAAACTCAGGAAACAAAACATATCCAGGTCAGGATTCCAGTGACTCTGCCCTATCTTAGCTGCAGGGCACTTGTTTATCAGGACTGCAATACATTAGTTAATGTTTGTATTACTAAAACCAAACAGAACAGAGTTGTCCTTTAAAGAAACATGCCTATTATTCACACAGTTCATCACACACACATTACTTCTGTGAGTAAAACTGCAGTAGAGACATCAAATATTTTTCATAATAGGTTTAGAGTGTCTCTCACCTGGTTTGAGTTCGAGTCCATTTCAAGGCATGCCGTGGAGGTACAGCAACAGTGGGATGGTAGAAAGTGCAGTCTGGTCTTGTACACTGGGTATTAAACCTACAATGCTAAAAAGGAAAGCATTTCAGAAGGAGCTACTCGAGTGGCTGGCTGCCTGAACTCCCGAACCAGCTGAGCTACACTGGCTACACGTGAGTTTGTTTCGCTGTGTGACACATCTGACCAGTATCTGAACCCCCGGCTACATCCACCAGTGCAATCAGGTCAGCACAAGGATGAGAAAATCCGTTCTAAAAAGTATCAGTTACGAACTGGATGCTCCAAAACTGCCACTGCACTGACAGGTGGAGGCTCCTTTGCTTTCAAGGTTTACGGAGTTCAGTTTGAATTGATCTCTGTGTACAAGTTGGGAGCATGACACAGCATTATCTGAGGAGCAGCAAAAGCCACAGGATCTGGCTGATAATACTGGGGCACAGAGTCCTGGGGACCCCAGGCACTTCTGCCTGCAAAGCTTGGGCTTGAAAAAGCACTAAACTTCTGGGTGTAAGAAAATGCAGGGACACAATCCTGTAAAAGTACCAGCAAAATAGACTCTTGTACTATATCAGTTACACTGATACACTTCAGGATGCTGGACAATCTCTCAAGTTGTTGTATATTGCAGCACATCCGAAGGAAGTCAAGACTCTTGACTGTCCTTCCAGACAGGCTACAGGATGTCCCCCTCCTCAGCCCCCAGCATCCTGGCTGGGCACATTTTGACGAAAGCTATGGCCTGTTTGAAGCTCCCCAGCAGCATCTGTTCGAAAGATTACTTTAAAGTATAATTTTTCAAATTCTTTAAGTCACTGCTTTTGCATATTCTGCTTCTGAGCTAAAGTTAAAATGTGAAAAGTAAAAGCAAAAAGTGTGAAATCCTAGTGATATTTCTTGTCCCAAAGTAGCACATTTCAAGTTTTTTTCTAGAAAGAAAGGGAAGAGATAGAACATAAATCTTACTTTTGGGTGATAAAATGGACATTCCATTTTCTTACAAGCAGGAAAAAACTTGCACAGCGGACTACTGGAGGATATGGGCAGTGTGGGCAGGGGTGCTAATAGTAGAAACAAAAAGAACAGGAAGTGAGCCTGGATCAGAATAAATTGCCTTTTTAAGATAGCTCCACACAACCTTAAATATATCAATATTCCTGTGAGACGTTATGTTCTATAATATACCAAAGTTCTGCAAGAAATACCGACAGTGTATCACAGTGCAGGGAGTTGATCTCACCCTGGAGCAAAACAAGATACCAGGTAATCATTTAACTTGGTTCTTCCCCATTTCAGGACAGAAGGTACCATGGTCAAGGCAAAACTTCCAACAAATTCTGGTAGGCAGAGAATCTCAGATGTTAAATTTAGACAGCAGCAAGCCTGTTAGAGGTTCAGCTGACCGGACTGAAAAGCACAGGCACTGCACTTTCCAGGAATACAGGGGAGCTGCTGGAAATGATACAGGAGACAAGCACATTGTACTTGGCCTTCTGGCAAAGTAACAAAACTGCACTGTACTGTGACTGTGGGCTAAATTATTTCCAAAAGATCTTGTGGTGAAGGCCCTGCACCTTGGCACTGTTCAAAGGCTCAGCAATACCAACCCATAATCCAAACACAGCTACTGCCTTCACTGGGTAACCTCAGCCCTGAAAGTCACCTCATCATTACACCAACTTAACTCCTACAATGGCATTAAAGAAAAAAATGTTCAAAGACAGAAGCCTCTGTTTTCAGCTTGTCACAAGGCCTTCATACAACATGTGTCCAATTTAAGAAACAAACTGGAGTAAAACTGCAGTGCTGGCTAATCCCTTCAGAGAAATGGACAACTTGTGCAAGTCACCACTTTGGCCTTGCACAGACTTCATATGGACTCTTGCATTAAAGTGTTGAGGGATTTTTCTGATAAATTTTGCAGTAACACTGGATTATTATTCTTCATCTAGCACTAAGAGGTGAAAGAAAATTAGATCAAATCAAGCAAAAAATTATTTTTTCACCAATGTCAGTTTTTGTTACCAAAAATACTGTTTTTCCTTCAGCATTTTCATTTAAAGCCCAGAAAACAGGATGCGCTCACCTGGTTTGGGAGATGGATGGGGAGTTCGTCGACTGGCGTGAGTGTAAGGACAGTCTGGCTTAGTGCACTTCGCATCGTATTTACAGTTTGGATGGATGAACAAGCATTTATCAGCAAATTTGCAGTTAGGAAAAGCTCTGGAGAAAGAAGAAATCGAGTCAAAAGCTTGTATTTGGAGCAAAACCCCCAAACACCCACTGCACATGAAAGCCAGAACACAAGAGAAAGGCAGAACTACAACAGGGCTCGGGCACATGTTAGTCCTCCCAAAGAGGGGCATGCAGGTGTCGTGTACAAGCTGTGCAACAACAGATCTGAACTGTGTCCCTGGGGACACTCTTCACATGCAGTAAACAACTGACTACTTCACTCTCAGTTGAGTTTGGTCCCAAGCTACTTGTTACAAGCTAAGACACATTATTTTTAGCGTGCAGCACAGAGCAGCACTGTGAAATCAGACTTCCCAGGGAGGGTGGCAAAATTTCCTGAGTAACGGGGTTCATTCCCTGAAGAGAAAGTGTTTTAAATTTTAAAAGAAAATTCCAATGTCCGAGTAAATGAAGTTACCCAACTGGCTAACAGTTATCTCAAAAGAGACATTGTTTTTCTAGATTGTTGCTGCTTATGGAAGGGAAGTCAAAGGCACATGGTACATTCATGAGTTTGCCTTTGCTTTCAAATTTAAAGAAACCAGTCACAGCATTACTGTGTAACGGTACCCTAATGTTCACAAGCACTGTGACAGCTGGCAGAGCCTGCTGTTTTACCACACTAATTCCTGCATCTCGAAGCAACATAGAAACACCAGCCTGTGCACTAAACTAAGGCTTTCTTCTGCAGGGGCACAGCTGCCAACTGTATTCTGGCACATGGGAGATGGGTGGAAAACAGAAGCAATTACAGTGTGATAATCGAGCTGTGATCCCACCCTGACAGACTTGGGGTGGGATCACAGTAAATATTCCACTGCCTTGGAATATTGACTAACACAGAACAGAAATTTGCAGCACCAGAATAAAAATCAAAACAGCATGTCAAGTGGATGAGCTTTGTACTACTCACTTGCAAGGTAGTGTGGGGTGATGGTACACACATTCGTCTCCATTTTTACAGGCAGGCCAGTACTTGCAGCGCTCGAGCACCTTCTCTTGTTTTTGTAGCATATTTAACTCTTCCATGTCCACTAGGATGGCAAGAAAAAAAAAAAAGAAACAAGCTGGGACCTTTATTCTACATGTAATTTGCTGTAAGCAATAAGCAAAATTCATGGTTCTTCCTATTCTCTCTCTCTTAATCAAAAACGTCATGACAGTAAAAGTTTGTGGACAATCATATTATCTGAAGAAAATTTCCAAAACCTTGAAGGGAAAGGAGTCATAATATTGGACTGACAGCTGCCTGTTGGTGATAAAAGATCAAATTTGCACTGTTCACAACCAAAATAAATAAATTTTCTTAACAAATCCAAATTGACTCAGACAAGACAATGACTCTTCAACTGAATGTGAGTTATGACTATTCTGCTGAGCCATGAGTTCGTTATAGCTATGCTTCCCTTCTCCAAGATAGTTTTGCTCTTGAAAATTATTTCAAGAGATAAAAGTTAAAAATCAATTTTTACACTAATCAGATTTATTAGCATGGGGTCACATAGTGAAAATGTGATTTGTTTTTGAAACTTCAGTTACACCCAGAGTCCAATCCAAAAAGTATTTTAAGAAATTCAACACTGAAACATTTCTTACCTTCTCTACCCTTACTGGAACCTGAGATTTTGACTTTCTCCTATTTAATACTACTTATAAAACCTCATTCTGCAAATTCAAGCAATTGTGCGTAGAATGTTGCTTTTGTCTTATTTTCCCAAATCTGCCTTAACATTTGGCTTTTCAAAGCTTTCCAGGACTGCTAAACTTCCCTGTCTGATCTTATTATTGACACAAATTGCTCCAGCTTCATTCTATCCTCAGCCTCATTTATGCCTTCTCCTTGCAACACTCCAAGGCCAAGCAATGCCATCCTGTTGTACAACTGCACTGTTGTACACTTCCACATGGATCTGGTTCCATGGGAACTTCAGTCAAGTCCCTGCTACTTACAGAGGAATCCCTAACAGAGATAGGACCGAATCAGCAACAGTCCTCTACCAAACAGCTTCAGTCAGGAGTATGAAAGAGAGTACACATGTAAAACCTGGATTTGCAAGGAAATACTCATGTCCGTTTCACTGTACTGGTAAAAATGGGCCAGTGGATATACAGCATTCCTTTCTTTCTTAAGACTGCCTGATACGTGTAGAACTTCTGCAACCAGGGAGAATGAAAGGACATGGACTTAAAAGATCTTCTGCTGCAACTGCATTACACATTTACAGCTGGATCCACGAAATTGAAGGGTTCTCAGTACAACATCAAATACTATTCTTTACTTAGTTCAGAAAATCTGGATATACTGCTACTCTGCAAAATAAAGACCTTCATAAGAAAGCTAAGTTAAAACCATTAATTCAAGCATGGCCTTTAGGCAAATATTCAACAGGCCTATGACAAAACAGTAGCCTCTGTGATTCTGATCACCATGTCAGCATTCCAAACAATTCAAAGGTATGGTTCAGCAAGCAATTTCCCATACTATTCAAAAGAAATACATGAAGAGAATATAGAAGCCTTCAAGTAAAGTCATGCACTCTAAGTTCTACTTTTAGATTATAGCCACTGGACTCTACCAACACCTTCCACTTAACAGGCTCCTTTTGATGGCACAAATCTAGAGAGAAACCTTAATACCATCTGACATATTTCTGAAAGTTCAAGGTATGGTAAAATGTTCACTGTAACATCTCCTGTCCATCAGCATGGAGACAAACTATGAGTCAACCAGAAGTGCAGAGTTCTGGCAATGAAGACCAACTATATTTGCAAAAGAAATTAGCCAAATTTTACCAACACTGAGATGTGTGGAGAACTACATCCGTGCTGTATTGCTCAAATGTACCAAGATAAAGGCTTCTAAGGAGATGGTCCCACTGAACCACCACATTTCATTTGCATGAAGAATGTTATTTGAAGAATAAACACCATCGCTTTGGTTTCTTAAGAACGATGTATCAAAGAGTTCTAGACATGATCAAACCACCACATCAGTGTCAGATCCTGTTGGTAAGGATAATTACCATCAGAGTCCTCCAGGTGCCTGGTTACAGTTTGTGTCTGCTGTGCTCGAAGGCCTTTCAATCCCTTCCCAGCACATATGCCTTGGGTAACTGGCTTTAATCCTTCCATTAGACACATATCTTCCTCCTCCTGATCAGAAAGGTATCCTGGTGGGCTGGGCACGCCATCCAGTGTCACAATGAACTTGGGACTAGCAGGTTTCTCTGGCTGTGCAAGCTGGTCTCTATCGAACAAAGAAATGCAGTAAATTTAGATTTTCCGACTCAAGAGGTTTGAGTGAATGTGAGCTGTACTTATAAGTGAAAGTAGTACAAACATATCTATGGGGAGTTAAGCAGTAACAGACCTTCTTTTAATACTACTGACAATGCACTCCAGCTAGCAGTTTGCCTTCTGATCTCCTTGAGGCTCTAATAAGAACTGCAGCTCTCAGGTACACTTCAGCTTGTTGCATTCTGCTCAACAGATGGATCCAAAAGCTCATTTACAAACACAGTTAAATAAAGGAAATTAATCTTGTGGAATTTACAGATTTGAGACAAAAAAAAAAGTGAGGTTAAGTATAAATACCATTCTTGGAATCACAAACCCTTTAACACAGAAAACAGGTATCTCCTCAAAATTATTGAACAGGAAACATGGGGTGTAAAAGTTTTTAGAACTAGGAGGAGAGAATGAAATACTGACACTAAAAACTTGACACTGAGCCTGACTGAAAGGTGAGTCTAGCCTACTGTCCTGGATCTGACAGCAGTCAGTGTAGATAGGAGGGAGTATAAAAACAGGGAGACATACATTTTCTCCAGCCTTTCACTATCCCATCCATTTCACCTGAGGGATTTCTTGAATGACATGTGATTCTAACTATTTGGAGAACTGTGGAGTTCTCATCTTTGACAAACACTAATGGGATAAACTTTGCTTCTCCGTGAAATGAGGTTAAAAGCAACTACGGTGTAGAAGGTCTTTAAGAAGAGAGAAAAACAACACATTAGAAACATCACTAGCTAGAATTCTGAAATTCAGGAAGTTAAAAACTGACCTATTCACATCCAAAAATTTACCACTCTCCTGTAGCACCAAGTTTTCAACCATGACATATCAGGTTTTTTGGGTTTGCCAGCTCACTATTGGTTTTATTTTTAATTAAAACATGGTGTTTAAAGCCACTCATGGAAAGGAAATAACAGTTTCTCAAACACAGCAGCCCACTTTGATGAAGCACATCACGTTGTTCTGAGTGATTTTAACCCTTACCAGGTAAGACTATCTGTTATTAGGAACTTTGTCTGAAGCTGATATGAACTTTAAACTGAAGTTTAAACACCAGTCAGGAGCTTTAAATCATCATCCATGATTCATCAAACTCAATACTGTGTTAAAACATGTTTCCTTAAGAAACGTAATCTCAGGGACAAACAGGTATACAACTAAAGACAATTTAAGCAAAATAATTACTTGACTAAGATTCCAGAAATCAGAACAGCTACGACAAAAGAGCAGGACTTTCTAGTTCCTTCTTCTTCTTTCTTGAAAATCAAGGACGTGCTCAAGCTACAGTTGACCTTGGGATTATTTTCCATTTTGAAGGATTTCTGAGAGGTTTTTTGCCCCTGCTTCTTTTCCTCTGCTATTCAATGTCAGTCCATTTTCCATGATTTCACGGCTCCTGACTGGACTGGCAAAGCACAAGTACAACCAAATGACTCCATCTAAACCATGAACAAGCATTTTGACTATTAACAGTCCCAAATGAAGTAACTTTTTACCGTGTCTGTATTAGACGTCCCGAGTGAGCTCGTACTGCGTCTGTGCCCTTCTTCACCAATTGCTGGTTCTGTGCTGCTATTTCCTCAGATAACTTGGGCTTCTTCAGGATAAATGACCTAGTATCAGTGTGGACCATAGATTCTGCATCACAGTAATCTGAATTGGGAGAAAAATTACATAGGAAAGAGAAAAGTAAGGTTGTAGTTGTGCTCTTACCTTATAGCATATTTTTAATATCAATTTACATGGTCAATAAACTAATTTTGGAGTTTTTTTATGTTTCTTCATAGTAGCTTCCAGAAAACATTTTTACTTCCTTGCTAGTTCCATATAGGAGGATCAGCAAAAGCCATAGGTCATATTAGCCAGCCTAGGAAATTCTATTAAAGAACAGCTGTGCTGAAACAGCTTTAAAGGGGGTCAGCCCCCCACCCCCAACATCTCTCATGCTTTGAACACCTACTGATACAATCCTTTCACTCCTTAGAGAGGTAGAAACTAGAAAATCCTAGAAATCAGTAAAATTAATTGAAAAGGAAGTTATATCTTAACATTCACTGGCCAAGAGTTTCAATTTGAAAACAAAAGATCACAAGCGTTAACCTTGAGTCACTTGCAAGGTATCTTCAATCATGGGTTCAATCTGAAGCCGAGAAGAGAGCTCCTTTTGTTCAACTCCTAAAAAAAACAGCAATAAAAAGCATATTTTACGGCATGTCAACATGAAACTATATTTTAGAGAGCTGAGGCACACTCTAATTATTTTGATTTAAAAACCCTCAAAACAACAAAAAAACCACTTCTAACAAAAAAAAAAAAAAAAGGCAAGCCATTGTCATTATGATGAACCCCTTTCTCGTTGTTTCAGAAACAGTAACATGGCAAAATCTAACCAGTGAAAGATGCTACTCTTTCCCATAATCACTGTTCAGTACAAACTGGGTCTGAGGGCACGGCAACTTATGAAGGCCAAGGTCTTTCTCCTCCTTGTAGAGGAGTTGACCATTCAGAGAACACATGCAGGAAAGCAACTAACAACAAAGGACCACTCTGTGGTCTTAAAAGAGGTGAAACAAATCAGAGGAGCACTGCTCTACGTTTGAGTTATGATTTGAAGAAATTAATTTTGCCTTCTGTTCATTTCCTAAGCAAGCTGTCATTTCCATTTCACTGGCAAAATGGTGAAAATATTTGGTGTGCACATTAATTCAAAGTCTAATAAAGCATCTTCTTACATACTTATAGAGATACAATATCAACTATTTTACGTTGGCAGAAAGATTCCAAATACACCTATATGAGAAATAAGAGACTGAAAAAATATATATTTTTTTAAGTCATGTTTACCATTCCTTAAGAATGACTGTGAGATGACATAACAAAAATCTTACTCAACCCAAATTTTACTCAACAATCTAAATATCCAAGTGCATAACAAGTATAAACTACTTCTTACATTAGTTTTTTTTCCACTGCGTTACATCTATGATTCCTTGTGACTAATACAGACAAACATCCCTTCCTTTCTTTGTAACAAAGTCATGCTGAAAAGACACTAAGATTGCCTTTAAATGTTACTCCATCTTCCTTCTGGAGTTTCAAAACAAAAGTAAAAAAACAAAGCTGACACAGTTGGCCTGGTATCAGCTGTCCTGTAAGAGCAAATACAGTACTCCTATATTAAACTAAAAAATAAAACATTACAACCATTTTTGTGGAAACCACGTGTTGGAAAGAATCCTTCAATACTTCATATGCTGCAAAATTGCTCCAAATACTGTAGAGTATCTTAACTCTCACGTAAGCTTTGTGACAGAATTATTCCTACAAGATACTAAGGAAAATATGCAAAGGATGGGGAAAAGAGAAGTTATCCCAAGATAAAAGCTTATGCTTCAGTGATGTGCCAGAGTGCTATAACATCCTTTGCTTACGGGTTAATTCCTCTGAGGTTCTGTGTGTTTGTGTGTGTGTGTGTATGTATAGAGATACAGATATGTATCTATCTGACGGCCATGCTTTAGAAAGCTGCTTGGTTTTCAGGGCAGTTCTGCATGCAACTTCTGATGCGGACTTAAAAATTAAAAGCATTTCTTTTCTCTGCTTAGCCTGTTGTAAAGTGGCATTCCCTGGTATAAATTTTTAAAGAATATTATCAGATGACCTTGAATTCCTTCAACTGTCTGCTCCTTTGGCTCTTCTACTTGAAGCTGAGAACTCAGAACAGGCAGTCTGTTTTGCACATGAATTACTTCTAACTGAGATTCTTCTGGGCTAAGTCGAGTTCTTGGTGCAACTGGAACAGTCTGTTTCTGTGGAACTTTAAATAAACAAACAATGGCAAATCATTTACGTACTACCCAATCACACAACAGTACTGTTTTTACATATGGTGCTAAAATAACTAATAAATTACTACACACGCGCGCACACACACACGCAAAATCCCAAGTATCTGTATCCACAAAAAGCAACTTCAGCTACCTGTAAAATCCTTAGTGTGCAAGCACATTAGTGCATGTGCACAGAGCACATTGTGAGTACCACCTCAGAACACCTACCTGCTTGTAAGACAAAAACAACATGAGAAGGATTAGAGTGACATCAGCAAAGTACTTGTTCATCCACTTCTACATATCATTAATGTGGTACTTTCTAATAGTTTCAAAATCACATTTCATCCTACCTTTCGTATAAACAATCATGGATTATCAATGTGTCTCTTCATATGATGCCAGCTACCCTATGCTAAGTTGTCTGCAAATAGAACATAAAACTCAAAGACAGCAGAATCACAGAATCATTTAGGTTGGAAAAGACCCTTAAGATCACGAAGTACAACGTAAACCTAGTCTGTCACTGCCAAGTGCACCACTAAACCATGTCCCTAAGTGGGAGGACCTCTGTTAAATACCTCCAGGGCTAGTGACTCTACTACTTCCCCAGGCAGTCAGTTCCGGTGCCTTACAACTCTTTCCGTGAAAAAAGTTTTCCTAATATCCAATCTAAACCTTCCCTGGCACAACTTTAGGCCATTTCCCCTTGTCCTATCACTTGTTACTTGGGAAAAGAGATCGACCCCCACCTCACTACAACCTCCTTTCAGGTAGATCTAAGCCTCCTTTCTGGTAGTTGTATCATGGAGTTTGAGGGTAGCAGGGTGACAGGTTGACTTCTTATTTGGCTTCTGCCAAGGCTGTCAGAACTGGCTGTGAAAAGCTAAGCATACCCTTCCCTTGGCTGAATATCAGATCAGCTCAACTTCTGACACAAATAACTGGTCAGTACGAGACTATTTATGAACTTACTGTTTTAACTATATGTTTTTAATTAGCTTACTTCCATATTCCATTCAAAATACTTAGAAAAATACGTGAAATATTGCCTCTGAAGTGGAAGAACCTGCATGATACTTCAGATAAAATTCACAAATAGCTCAGTATTAAATGACTAAGTGGTGCTTTTTGGTCTCTCCACTGAAATATTCTCATGTTGGCAAATCAAACTACAAGATCACAACTAATAAAAAAATTAAGTTTTAATTAATTTAAAATTTTTTGGCTATATCCCATTTGCTGCTGTATTGCTGGGTACACAGAAAAGAGCTTCCTGCATCACCTCAAAATACCATTTCTTACAGTTAGTTGGCAGAATTTGAATAAGACCAGGCAAGACATTGTGGAAAGCTCTCAGTCTTGCTTCAGATAGTATAAAAGTCATGGTTTAGGTAGTTTAGTGACTGCTCCTTCCCCGGCAAGGTGCAATGCTTCCCGCTGGCAACGCTAGGCGTATTAACACCCAATGAAATGAAAGCACACGAGACAACAGCTGGATTTGCCCTTCTTCAGCACAAGTCTATCCCAGCTCAGAGCTGAATGCCTACACACAGACAACTGCTCAGTTGCTGTGTCAACTGCAACTCGAAGCCTAAAATCACTGAACTGGAATTGCCGCTTTGCTGTTAAAGGACAATATACCCTGATAAACATCACTCACATGTTCCTCATTAGTTTGCACTTCTATTACATATATCCAGTACATTTGCATTTTTTTTTGCTATTTGGCTTTTTTCTCCTCCCATCTCAGAAGAAAGGAGCAGAGTGCAGAATGGGACAAAAGGTAAAGTAAATAGCTCAAACCACCTGCCTAATTCTGATGACTTTCTTCTTGGCAACTACTCTGGCACTTCCATTTTGTAACTATGCACTTCACAGAGTTACTATTTTGATTAATATATTTTAAATAACTCTTTCCTCCCTTGTTTATACTCTCATAATTCATCACTGAAGATCAGTGTAATGTTCACAGGACATGGTAAATCCCTCACATGTATCACTGATGTGTTATTTAGCATTCTGTCATCTCTAAGCGCTATCTTTAACTTGGATTTATACAGCAGACCTTGGAAATATTATAGCTTAGCACGAAAAAAAAAAAAGGTAATTACCAGTGGAATAATTGGTTGTTTTTGTAACTGATTCCTGTGCTTCAGAGATTGCTTTCAGTATTAAATTCTTATTGGCTTGTTTTGAAGGTGGCAATGAAGGTCTAAAGGAAATAAAAAAGTAATTAATTGTACATGAATTGCACAATAACGATATCCATGTTAAAGACAGGTATTTTAACAGGTTAACATAGGCATAATACTGACAGAAATGATAATTTAAAAATATTTTATCCAAATCTGTTCTCAGTTTGTTAATCTATTCTCTGAGGGGATGGGTTTCCACAAAACGCTCTCAAGAATGGAAGTCCAGGCGTGTGATTTCATGTCATAGCTTAAGCTGCTGTAAAATCATGCTGCATCTGAAAGGTACATGCTCTGCCATTCATTTCCTCCCACCCCTGCCCATCGTGACACATCTGTTGCTATGTCTGTGATGGCACCAATAATTATGCCCTGATAAGTAAGGTCCAGCTGAAAACTGACTCTATCAAAAACATATTCGCTGTAAAAAAAGGCTTTCTGCTGGTCTTTAACATCAACAATGAGGAAGCTTAAATCAGATAAATGTGCTGTGGTGCTGAAGTTAAATTCAATACAGTGTATTAGCTTAAAACAAACCTTACATAGGCTAGCACTGTAGGTCAGTAGAACCATCTCTTCTCTAGTTTAAGTATTCTTTCTCTATTGTTGAAAATCAGATAAAAACGGCTGATGTACTTTGACAGCTGACACTGAGACAGAATTAGAGAGCAGAAAAAAAGGAAAAATCTCTCAAGTCTGTTTGAAAAGTTATAATCACCTTAAAAAACAAGTGATAACTGGTTTGAAAACTATTCCTGAAATAAAATCAAAGCAATCAAAACTCCTGAAAAATTATTTTGTCACAATAAATACCTGGTCTGAAACATGGCAACATTAATGTTCTTTTGCCAGTAAACTTTACACAAATAATGTAAAAATTCACATTCTATTGCAGCTTATGTGCAATAAAAAAACAGGTTATAAAATCAGAGGCAAAAGGGTGGTAGAAACAAGCATCTCACCTAAAAAGTTGTGAAATGGTACAAAAAAAATATTAAAATGGCTTACTGAATTTTGTCTGTCGATTTTCTAAAGTCCAAACAGGTTTCCCCCACTTCCACTTTCCATGTTTTGTTCATGGAATTCATTCTTGAAACCCCACAAAATCACTAAGATCTGAAGTACCTTCTTTCTGGCTTCGCAGGCACAGACACGCTGCTGGAGATGCTTCCTGTTCGCAATGCGTATTCTTCCTCTTCCTCCTCATCTTCCCCTTCATTACAGAACTTTTTCACTTTCACTACTGAGCTCACAACAGGCAACCGTCTCTTCCTGGAGCTTTCTTCCTACAACAAACAGAGCAGCCAAAGCAGTTCCTTCAGCATAAACAATGCATCAATAAGCCAGCAAAGAAAACACTGCAATTGTACCCGCAGCCCGGAGATGGAGACCTTCCATTCCAATTGCACGAGTCTAGGACTAGGTGCTGTCTGCAAATACAAGTAACTGCACTGGATAATACAAAAATCAGACATATCTACACAAACATCTCATTGAAAACGTAACTGTAAATAACATTTAGGAAAAACGGAAGAAAAAAGTCTCTCAAGTACAGACAAATTATCCAAAACCTACAGAAAATCAGGGTTTTCCAAAGAAATTCCTACTACCCTTCAAGATGAACCTGTTGGAAGCCTGAGGGAGAGAAGTGAAATCATTATGAATTATTTTCTCCTGAAGTCTAATTTCAGAGAAGTGTAAGGATTCATTTCTAGCAAGCTGACATATTCCAAAGGATGCTAATCGCTAAACAGTCAGGATGGTCCAGTTTCAGCACTGCAAGGTCCCTGTTCCGACTCTTCTGGACATTATTCATAGAACAGTAATAGAAGAAAAATATCACAAGACCTTTTTCAAACATTTCCAAGGAGAGATGTGACTGTCATTTTTCAATGACTTATGTACAAGCCTAAACAAATCACTATATTCTCATTTTCACTTCCCCGTTTTTAAAAACAAAAGACAGCCTCTATCCCTCTACCTTTCTAGAGGATTCTGGATTTCCAAATAAAATTCATTGTTCTTTATACAGAACCAAGTAAGATAGAGCAAAGACACAGAACTGTATAAGCAGCAATAAACACAGAGGAACTTGCAATATAAGGCACGTAAAACACGTGCTTTGTTACAACAGTAGAAGCCATAACAATCTTCATTCCCCTCAAAAGAGGCTCTTAACTTGTTCATATGGGTAGTCTTAAAACTATCAGCTTGGACTATCACCCTACCAGGCTTAGCTTGGCCTCCAAAGCACATAGGGCAGAAATCATTTTTTAGTTTATTCTTGTCCAACATCCATCCCAAAGAATTCTTAACTGACATGGTCCCAAATAGTACAGTAATCCTAAAAACTAACCTATCTGGGGTTTAGAGGTTAATAAATAGCACCCCAAAAATCCTGATTTTCAGAATTCTGTAAAGCTAGGGCTATACATAGCACTGAGGGAAGATCATGCTGTTTCAATGATCTAAAGATCAGAATTATTATTTCTAATTCATCACATGCAACTTAAGAACATGCTAACCCAATAGTCCAGCTAAGTATGACATGAAGATGTACACGGTAATTAACTCTGAGATGCAGCAAGCTATCAGGTGATGATTTCAAACTATGAAATCTGGTTTTATCAGCAGACCCAAAGGATGAAATCTCAAATCTACTGGTACCAGTGACAGAAGTCTTTTGATTTCTTTGAGGCGCAGATTTTCCTTGAAGCGTATATAGTAATTTAGGTTCCTGGCAGGAATAAACTTGTTATAGTTTAGATCATACTAACCTCACCGCTTACTTTATCTGCAGTGAGTTTGGAGGTGGGTCTGTACCCTTCCGCTAAGCTTCCAAATGCTTCGGGATTGCACAGCTGGCCTGTTTCCAGAGACCTGCAGCTTTGTGTGTCCAACTGCCTGCTCCCCTGCAAGCTGCCCTGCTGTGACAGTCTGGGCACCTGTGCATTGCCATCTGCACTCCTGATGGCTGGTGGTCGGTAGATCTCCGCGGAGGGACGAGATGAACCGTAAGTTACAGTTACAATAGGCTTCTTCCGTGACAAAGGATTCTCCTGCACAAAGTTTAGGTCTTCATCAATGAGATCATCTGGTTCAGGTTTAATGTCAATTACAGCTTCAGAAGGTGACAATTCCCTCAAAGGCTTCACTGTCGATGTTAAGTGGGATGCAGAGCCATCTTCACAAGACTGCCTGATAAAATAAAAAATTGCCAATTATTATCTGCAAGTCAAGTCCTGGAAAATGAGAACCGCCTTTTAATTAAATCCAGCAGGAAAGAATCATTAAGGTATAACTGTTTATACAAATCTAACACACTAATCAATATTTTTATTTTGGTTAATTAATTTAAGCCCATCTGTTGCTTAAAGAACTGATTTCAGATTTAATGTTTTTCATCCAACAAACTGCAGCAACACTTTACTCTTCACAACTGCTTTGATCTTTCCAAGTGTCTGTACTCCTTAGAATGGCTACTACACTCACACAGCTGCTGATGTCTGACTGAGTGTTAGTAAGTAACCAGCAGCCTTACCGTGAAGCAGCGTTCCTCTGCTCCTGAGAGCTTGTTGTAACTCTTGAGTCATTTCTTTCAGTCCGAGAGCTGGAAACTGCAAGAGGTGGCAAGATATCCTCACGCCTCCTGTCATCACTCACGCAGGAAGTGCTTTTGCTGGACGGCAGGTTGGTCTCAAAGATATTGGATTCTGAAGATTTTACACTAGTTGGTTCTGTGAAGACAGGTACCTTTCATTTTTACATTTAAGTACAGCAATACTGATTTTGCAATAAAAGTAGCTAAGAAACTGCAAACAAGACATTGCACAGACCTGAAAATATAACAAGCTGAAAACATCAACAAGAAACATAGAGAAATAAATCCTGGACTCATAAAGAAATTCTTTACCGCAAAATATAAAACCATTTTCTAAAAAGTCTGGACCCAAAAGACCATAGAAATCAAAAATTAAAGAAACAGCCAAGATTTTTTTGAAACTCATTAAACATGCAACACTCATCATTGTCATCATCATGGCTAGGTTCGTGAACGAAGATTTGAGAAGGGCTCTACCCACGCTTGCTACAAGCGCAAAGAGCGCTCATGGCTAAAAAGGTCAATGCGAGATAGACAAGTCCGGTTGCAGAAGGCACAGCAGAAAGACTCCCCAGGTGATACCGATGAGACACGATTCTTTCTGCGTTGTCTTTTCTCCTCGAGAGTGATCCTGCACGTGTTCTCAAAAGCAGCAGCAGCGTTATAGATGGTGTGTCTTCAGGCCTCCCGATTGGAGGCCAGGGTAGACCAATGGCTATGATCAATATGGCCAAGGCTGAGGGATTGCTTCAGGGAGTCCTTGTATCTCCTCTTCAGGGCGCCTCTCTTGTGGCAGCCAGTGGCAAGTTCACCATAGAGCACAATCTACATAGAAAAGATAAAACTACCTTCACTCAACATTAATTTTCTTACTTACCAGTAGTCACAGATCGCAGCTTATCCAAAACACCATGGAGCCTGAAATAGATAGCGGACAGGGAAGGAAGAAAAAGAGAAAAAGGAGAAATAAGGAATTTTATTTTACATTCAGAATAATCATCTTTTAGAAACCAACTGCCCTTCCCCCCCATAACAAGCACCACATTTATCTAAGACTACACTTTCCATCAAGCAAGGTAGGGAGGACTGAAGTATCTCGCCTACAGTGTGTCTTACAAATGCAAGTAGAGCATTCATCACGTCATCTACTCTTGGCATCTAGTTGGTTTACATCATCAAAGCCAGTACTTTCCACCTTTCACTATGATCAGTGGAGTTAAGTGTCACAAGGAGTGATTCAAAAAACTTAAGTTAGAAGCCTAAAGCATGGCCTAAAATTTTACTTTGTATACAAAACTTTATTTACACAGCAGAGTTAAATGTAATTGTAAGTATAAACCCAAACAATATACAACTCATATCACCTAAAATTCTCAGGATTCTTCCAGCATGCTTTGTTTATAGCAACGATATTCTCTGAGACATGCTGGTGAGCAAAAGCGTTTTAGTGAGGTGTCAAATTTGCCCTTCGCCTGTGAAAAAAGGCACCGAGCTGAAGTAATACAGAAAATACCGAAAATCAGAAGGCTATAAAATAATAAGGTTGCTTAAAAATAAACACACATTACAGCAAGAAGAAAGAAAAAAAAATCCCAACACTTAAGTGCATATTTTACTTGGAATTCAAAGCTGATCATGGGCATATCCATAATTTAGACTGAGTATTAGAAAGTAGCTAAAGAACAAAAATGTATTGAAAACTGGGAGAAGACAACATGTGAACATAAGAAAGGCTTACACTCATCCTCCTTGTGAGTTTTCACTAGAACACTCATCAGCTGAGCTCTGGTGACGCGTATCAGTTTTCACATCAACCTCAGGACAACTGTGACCCGACACTTGGTTCAGAGTAAGAAGTTGTGGCCAACCAACAGGATTGCCAGGTCTGTCACACAATTGCTGTGAGACTTTTGCCAGATGACCCCAAATTACCAACTACAGAGACAAACCAAGAAAGGCAGACCTTGCTGTGTACTGTATTTAGCCAATGTTTAAGAAAGTAAAAGTTCTGGACTGCCTTTAGGAAAAATAAAAAGCATTTGAAGGTCCATCTACAATACTATTTAGTACTTTGCCACCAGTCCCCTCACAGTTTATTGCATAGGTTTCATCTTGTCTTCTTTTCCGTCCTTCTTTTAACTAATACCTTCTTTGGTACTGGACAGAGCACTCTGACACTGAATTTGTATTTATATATATTATGTGGATGCTGAATTAGGATTAAAAGAGTCATTACATTTGGAATTTAAGCAGGTGTCAAAATCAGCTGGTGGTATAATATCTACATACAGTCAATATGCAGTTTTAAATACACATATATAAAATAATCTTGATTTCTCTGCTGAAATTTGCTTTCTCTACATATTTATTATTTTTTCAATAAAGTTTCAGTTTCATTTACAAAGCCGTAAAAGTGTTTTCTGTTACACATTATTCTGTTATTTTTTACTGTGAATCAGGATTCAGTCAAAACCCCAGTACTGGAGTTACCCACATCCATTTGTAAACTTCATTGATTTGTCTGATCCCTAAAACTGCGATAAGAAAGACAACTGCACGACTTCCTAATACAGTGTGGCCTAGGCAGGCCACAAAAAGAAGCAAGGAACATAAATGCCTGTGTATTTTTTTAAAAGGGGTGCATGCTTAATTGTACTTCTTAATTATACTTTTGACAAATGCCAGGAAAAAACTCAAAACTGTGTAAGTAAACTCAGGTTATATCCACGCAAGTAACACTATCACATGGAAATTCATCAGTTCAAATAGTTAATACAGTGAATTGTAATAGCTGAAATTAATTTTATTTTTTTGTTAATGTTTATGGTTTCATAACACCCAACTTCTAAAATGTTTCCCTCTGCTGTTTTATAACCAAAGCTCACAGGAACTGATCACACAGAAGAAATACTGGAAGTGATTGTAACCTGTCAGGATGAAAATTTCAAATAAACTGAAAAAGCAGGGAAGAAAAAGTAGTATTTCATCTATACAAAAGAAAATTGTGTTCCTTAAAGCTGTATTAGGTAGGAGACTCAAATGATTAACTTGAAAAAATACACAACTCTGAAAGCAACAAAAATCTCTAATGTCAAATGTCTGTTTGGATCCTCTGAAACATGAAGTTAATGACAGGTTTATACTGTAAACCAAATCCAGTATTAGAAAATCCACAAGAAATATAATGGCTAAGGTTGTCATGCAACAAAGGATAAATTAACCTACACTGTCAGGAGTTGAGAGTAAGCTGAACTGTTGCTAACTTGTCCTGCTCACAGTAATTCTGTGGTTCTACTTTTGATTTGTAGAGTTGGGTGGTGGTAATAAATAAATAACCTGAGAGGTGGGAATACTTAAGCATTTGGTGCTAAGCCTTGTCAAAGACAGTACACAGAATTAGATCCACAGCTCATCTGTCCTGATATAGTAATTCCCATGCACAACAGCAATCTGGAGCACTATTAACATAAAAGCAAACAAGTTTGTCTTTTACATCCAACTATACTGAATAACACTCCCATGCTATGAGAGTGGGCTTTGCAGGAATAAATTTTTTTTAAGTCAACATTACAGCCCTTGCTTACCTGAGCACTTCATTCACAAACCTGACTGGATTATAAGCAAACAAAGAATTTAAGTCCTCCAATTCCTTACCATTTAATTATCACCTCAATAGCCTAACTGTTGACAGACTAATTTACTTATTAGACCTGCAAAGCGTAAGTTTTGATTAATCCAAATTACATCATGTGAAGATAAGTAACTTCTTTAGTTGTCAGGTTTCACTTCTAGAAAACACTCCTGACTACTAAAGAAGTGCAACAAGTAGCTTGCAAACATACCAGACAGTAAACCTGACAGTGTTGTTCCCAAGGAAAAGGGAAAGGTCTTCTGTCATCTGCTCTTGACTCTTCTTATTGGCCACCATAACCATAATATAATCAGGGAGCTCTTCATCTAATAGAAAGAGAAATAAGTTGTTTTGAAGTATAATAAATCACAGAAGAGATAGCAAACATTTTTAAACATGTAGCCAGATTTTTTTCCCAGTTCTACTACAAAGAAAAGACTCTGCAGGTAGAGGACTAGGTAAGCAAATTAACAAGACTTTCATTTCCTCTGAGGGTCAATACAAGTCTCATCTACAAGTGAGGAATAAAAGATTATGAACTTCACAAGTGCATAAGCTGAAGGCTAAAGTATTTAAAAAGTGAGTAAATAGAACAGAAAAACGGACAAGATAAAGAAGACTCACTCTGCTGCCTATATCCTGAATACTAAAAACATCTACAATTATCAACACTTCAAACATCACCAAATATAGCACATCAGCCTTGTCAAATTTCCTTCAGTTACAAAAACCAAACAAATAAATATCTACTTCTGATATGTGCATTAAACAAATTAAAATGGTATTAACTTACAGATTCTCTACCTACAAAAACAGAACAACCCCAAACCCCAGCAACCTTGAGAGTGAATCTCCAACCCCCTAACATATGCAATTTTATACACAGTGAGAAATCCATTCCCTTGCTGGACTGCTCATCCAGGTTACAACCACTCAACAAAATGGGTAGGAGGGTGCTTAGAATCCAACATTAATATATGAAGGGTTTGGGGAGTTTGCTATTTGGCTTTTTGTTTTGACCTAGCTCTGGGCTCTGCTCAAGGCCTGACTGGTGCAAATGCTGCTCAAAGGCATTAGATGTGCTTCCTGAGCACAGACATCAATTCAGTTTATCAAACACCTCATGCTCTCCAATACCACATCCCTGACATGAACATAACAATAGTGGGTGAAGACAGATGAGAAATACAGTTCAAACTGTGAATTTGAACTAAGGCACCAATAGAGCTGTACTTATTTCATCCAGTTAAGCCAGTACACAAGACTAAAAAATGAAAAATAGAAATCAAAACCCAAATGACGGAACTGCCTTTCTTCTATGTCTATGTAAATAATTCATGTCTACCCTAGGCTACAGAAATAACATTCATACATTGCACCTGCATGCCACTTCTGCTACTTGTCCCAGCATAACACATTCCTAGCTTAAACCCTATCTTCTTTTTGGTGTTTCCGGGGGGGTTGTTTTTGTTGTTGCTGCTTTGGGTTTGGTGTTTTTTTTTAATGCAAACTACAAGTTGCACAAGATGAATTAATACTCAGACCTAGGAACTCAGAATGAATTTTATTTATTGGCTAAGCTAATTTTAAACCTGATAAGCTCTTCAGGTGGTTCAACATATGATAAAGTTTCAACATGTCTTCTTGTAGAACACTTTCCAAAAGAAAAGAACTAGCAGTTACAGAAAGAAACAAAAGCATGGTTCATGTGCAGAGGTTACAATGAGGGAGAACCAATTTTTAACAGTTAATTAAAAGAAATGGAGACTTTTTGAAAAAATTACTTGAAAAGCTGTCCAAAATACTATAGTAAAGAAAAAAAAAGTGAAAAGTTACATAAATTCGGAAACAGTGGTTTAAAAACAAAAAAGAGGCCAAAGCAAATCAGAGTTGGCAATACAGAATACAAAGTTATTTAAAGAAGTCCATAAGCTGACTGAGAAGAAACTGCAGACATTGAATGCTGATCCTGGGAATATAGGAAACCTGCCCTCTGAATACAGGAAACAGAAGGAAAACAAAGAAAGAATAATCAGTCATAGTTGAAATCAAAGATTGCTAGTATTCTAAGAGCATCTTACTATTAGAGATAAGAAAGATTTTTTTCCAGAGATGCATGAGAAAGCAAAGAATCCAGGACTAAGAAACTGAAACTCGGAATGATGGTAAAAAAACCCCAAACCAATAACCAAAAATGAGTTTCTGAAAAAGTCAGAAGCTTTGAGACAGTGGAAAAAAAAGGACAACTTTACAATGAAAAATTCTAAACACAGTTCCTTAGCACCAGCTGAGCCCTGAATGTCAGTTTGCAGGTAACTCCCTTCTATACAGTCAATACATTTTTCCATAAATGCAATGCCCCCCTTGAAATAGGAAAGATCAATTTAGGATCAAACTACAAACTTTGAACTTGGCCCTGCAACTCACAGGACCTCTAAACTATGCTCTCAAATTCTTTCCTTCGTTTGAAATCCAAGAAGTATCAGAGACAACAACAAAGCAGTTACAGGACTACAGTATTCTGTTTCCAACAGAACACTGTGTTAAGTTACCAACTTTTACTGCTGCAGAAAACAGCTGCTCTGAAGTGCAATATCCATCTAATCCTGGATTCAGAAAAAACAAATGCACAAGAAACCCACAGACATTCACACTGCTCACCTCTCTCCTCACAAGCCTACCTCTAAGACCCAGATACATGTATTTCATCCACATTAGCTCAACATAGCTCTTAGTCATCCCCTTAACAGTCAAGCTTTTTACATTTTGAAAATTTGTCCCACATGACGAGGCCTTCTCATTTCCTAAAACAGTCAGTCTATCTTTGCACCTCTCCTAATTTTGACAAATGTCTCACCACAAATTCAAGAGGCTGCTAAAAAAGGTGCCTAAGAAAGCCTGACTGTATCTCAGACTGGTCAATGCTAACTGCTGCTATATTTGCAAGGGTCTTGCTTTACATAATGTTTCACCTAGTGCTTTCAAGAAATTTCCTTAAATATTCACAGCATCATAGTTTGTTTTTCTTTCAAACCCCTTGCCACCATTTCTCCTTTAAAGAGGAGATTGTCGGACTGACTTCTTAGTTAATGTCCTTTTGAGTTCTTCATATATTGATACTCATGTACTGCTTCTCTTATGCTTAGACTATGCATGTTTTGTGAAGTAAGCCTCTTTGTTTCATACTATTCCAGCACTTCAGATAACTCTTCTCATGCTTAAGGTTTCTGTATGCGGTAACACAAGTAATAATAAGTTTCCATTAACTATCTGTTTTTTTCCCTATGTAACTACAATGACCCTGAGAAGATTGCTAAACACATGACAAAACTTACCAACATAAGCCCCAAGCTCCTGCAACTTTCCTTTTATAGCACCCTAAAAAATAATGAAATAGCATTTAGGGGACGGATCAACAAAGTATTTCTCACTGCAATGTGGTGGGAGACTTAGCAAAGATTTTCTTATTAACTGTTTGAACACATCGGTTTAACATGTTAACTTTTCCTATTCTCCCCTGCTCATGGTAGAGACATTATAACTGTGAGGGACTGACAGCAGAATAATGGGAACTGCCAAGAATCTCACACTCTGTACCATATTTCCTACACACCAGTTCCTGGTGCTACCAGACAACCTCCAAGCCCCTGCTATCCTTTTTCAAGCAGAGAGACCATCGGGACTCGTAAGGTGCAAAGAAAACGGATCGCGGACGGTTTGACAAGAGGTCACTCCCGGCTCCGCAAGGAAACGGAAACCCGCCAGGCTTCCCGAACTGCAAGCGCCGAGCGGAGCAGCTCCAGGCCCCGCGGGAGCAGCGGCGCCTGTGCCGGGCAGCGCCGGGCCGGGCCGGGCCGGGCCGGGCGGGCTCTGCAGGGCGAGACCCGCAGCTGCGGGCACACACGGCACCCGGCAGCTGCCCGCCGGGGTACGGCCGGGCCCGACTCTGCTTCCAGGAAAAAGGACTGTCCTGCTCCTGCTCCCGCCCCTCCCCGGGAGCCCCGAGGGCCGCCCGGCGCTCTGAGCGCCTCAGTCCCAGGCCGGGCCTGCCCCACAAGCGGGGCCGGGCTGCTGCTGCGGGCGGAGGGGGCGGCCCGGCCGGCTCTGTCTCACCCGGATCTTGCGGCTGATCTCGGTGCCGATCTCCATGGTGTCTCCGCGCCCCCCGCCCGCTCCCGCTCCCGCTCCCCGGGGCCGCTCCCGCCGCCCCCGCGCGGGTACCGAGCGCCGCGCGACCAGCGCGCGGCCTCCGCCGGCGGCGCCCCCTGGCGGGCGGAGGCGGCCCCGCCGCGGCGCTGCGGGACGTGCGGGATCCGTCCCGGAGTCACGGGAATAACGGGGTCCGTCCCGGAGTCACGGGAATAACGGGGTCCGTCCCTCCGCCGCGCTTCCAGACAGCCGCGGGCCGCCCCGCATCGCCACAGGGACCCGCTCGCCTGTGGTAAAGGTGCCTCTCTTCCTTCGTTCCAGGTTCTTATAAGGTCCTGCCACGTGGCTTAGGGTAAGAGAATGCCCATACCCCAACTACAAGGTTATTTTAATGTTAATGCTCTCTCTCACGAACCACACGAACTGAAGGTTTCAATAGTTATTTGCTAAAAACCAAATAAATTATGGTGTAGCACTACACACAGTATCCAAGTAACTGTTACTGCCACACTACAGCTATATAATAAAAGGACTTTAGCACTGAATTTTAATTTTGTGACCCCACAGTAGACTGATAAGCCTTAAAACAACATGCTTTTTTTTTTTTTCCCTAAGAAATAGGTTGCCAGGTGTCCATCAAAGCTGCTGTATCACCCCCCTTTCTTGACTGGGCAAGAGAGAAAAAAATAAAAGGCTCGTGGGTCAAGGACAGGAGAGATCACTCAACAATTACTGTCACGGACAAAATAGACTTAGGGAAATTAGTTTAATTTATTAACAATCAAATCAGAGTAGGATAATAAGAAATAAACCCAAATCTTAAAGCACCTTCCCCACACCCCTTCCTTCTTCCAGGGCCTAATACTACTCCTGGTTCTCTACCTCCTTTACCCAGCAGCACAGGAAAACAGGAATGGGTGTTACGGTCAGTTCATAACCTGTTGTCTCTGACACTCTTTACTCCTCGGAGGGACGAATACTTCCCCTGCTCCCAGGAGAAAGAGTCTTCCACAAATTGTTCCCACAGGCTGCAGTTCACAAACTGTCCCTGCATGGATCCCTTCCATGGGATGCAGTTCTTCAGGAACAGGCTGCTCCAGTGTGGGCCCCCTATGGGGTCACAAGTCCTGGCAGCAAAACTCCTCCAGCATGGCCTCCTCTCTTCATGGGACCACCGATCCTGCCAGGATCCCGCTCTGCCATGGGCTTCCTACAGTTTCACAGCCTCCAGGCAACCATGTGCCATCAGCGGGGGCTGCAGGTAGATCTGTGCACCACTATAGGCTTCCATGGGCTGCAGGGGCACAGCTGCCTCACCACGGTCTGCACCCCGGGCTGCAGGGGAATCTCTGCTCCAGCACCTGGAGAACCTCCCCCTCCTCCCTCTTCACTGACCTTTGTGTCTGCAGAGCTGTTCTTCTCCCATATTCTCACTCCTCTGGCTACAGTTTGCTTCTGCCCAATAACTTTTCTTCCCTTCTTAAACATATCATCCCAGAGGTGCTGCCACCGTGGCTGATGGGCTCAGCTTTGGCCAGCAGTGGGTCTACCTTGGAGCCATCTGGCATTTGCTCGGTCAGACACAGGGGAAGTTTCTGACAGCTTCTCACACAAGTTACCCCCTGTAGCTCCTCCACTACCAAAACCTGGCGACACAAACCCAACACAAATACCAACTGGTCTTACTGCTACAAGGGATCCGTTGCAGAGGGAGGAAGAACTATGTGGAGAAAAGGCTACAGGGTAAGGATAGTAGTAAGCAAAAAAGATGTAATGTTTGAGGCAAACCATTTATCTTTTGTGCCAATGTCCCAGCTTCACTTCAGCTGATCTAGTGAGTAGTAACATTACAGAAAGCCCAGCCTACAGATAAAGGATCTTTTACAAGTAATGCCACTGGTTAAAATAAACTCCGGGCATTGTAGTTAACAGCTGTGTTAATCTCTTTCTGCATCACTGCTCCTGATTTAAACCAAACATCATACAAAGATAGCTTAGACTAATTATTGCTAATGATCTGAGCTGTTTGCCTGACTCCAGTTATAACGTATTGGTGTTACAGTGAGATGGAACTAGTAACAGATTAATGTAATTACACCATTTTAACCTTTAAGAGACACACTTTACGCTCTTAAGAAAGTATTATTGGAGCAAGAAAAATAATTACTGCAGTGCAGAAACAGGAATTAAGTTTATTTCATACTAAGGGATTTACTTTAGGAAGAAATACTGTGCTTAAAAAAAGTTTTCTTTGCAAATAACAAAGGAGCTCATTGCTTCAAGTTCAACACTACATTCTGTGTAGGAAAACTGCCTGTTTTCTTCTAATAGGAAAATTCTGTAACCTTAATTAGTTAGTTACTTAGCAGAACATGTTCAACACTTTACAGCACCTCGTAAGTAAAAATGAATCTCGTGCACATGAAATTGCGCGTTTCAAGCATGTAATAGACATATTGTATACTCATTTTTCTGGCACTCGATCATCTCTATTACCATAACAAATATTTAAGGATGCACAAAGTCCCAGCTATCTCTTGTTTTTCACAAATAAGAAATGGAATGATGAAAGAGCAAGGAGGCTTCAGACACAGAGCCAAACATGCAAGTGATGAATAAAATGAATTTGTTCAGAGAACAGCTTTGCATCACATGTAGAATCAGAAGTATTCTGACTTTGCAGTTCATGAAGTCACTATTTTGCATGGGGTAAATCAAGATCTTTTTCCACATGACTTCTTCATTGTTTCAGCATTGTGGGAAAGCCCCTTTAACTAGCAGTTTCCGGATTGTCCTGCTTGTGTTTTTATCCCGAATGGGTAACTCTCCACTAGGCTGAGGAGTGTACACATGCATTCCACTTTTCTGCCTGGAGGGTGGCTGATTCTGCTTCCTCTTTGGCTCACTTCCAACTTTCTGTTTACGTTTAGTCAATGCAAAGACCTGATGCTGGATAGAGCTTCCAGAATCAAAATAAGGTGAATATTTGCATCAACCTTCACCCTGTTGGTTGATACACTCAACTGCAATCAGGTATTTGGGCCAAGATGAAAAAAATCCTCAATAAAAACCTGCTCCAGAAGGGACAATGCCAATAGGAACAAAATAAGTTTATCCCTGTTCCATTATGAGCAGGCCTTATCCAACCTAAGGGGCAGAAACTTTCCCTTGTCCTCATAGAACAAGGGTTGCAACATTTAGCTGTAGGATATTAATCATTTCCTCACATAAATTTCAACAAGAGAGTAAAAAGTGCCGCAGAAATGTAGTCAACATGCATGAATGTCATGAGTGTTGACCAGAGCTTACAGGAGAAAGCAGAAGCACAGTATGTGGCCTGAGGCAATCACTCTAAATCTTATTGATGTGTCTTTATCACAATCATCCCATGTTCATGGATGCCTTTGTCTCTTTGCCCCTTTTTATTAGAATTGATAGTTGGAGCAAACCAAGTAATATAGAGCTGATGAGTTAAAAAATGAGATAGGGCAAAATGGAGAAAGTGCAGAAAAATGCAAAGTTGGAATACAATCTGGGGTTACAAAATGTTTTTCAGCAGTAGAAGAAAAAATTATTTGTGTATAAAAAAAATTATTTGTGTATAAAAGTGTGAGGAGCTTCAAAAGGTGATGCAGGCTGTAGAGGAGCATATTGACAACACCCTAGCTGTCTCTTTTAAGATGAGGTATTGTCTTTAATGTAAATGCAAAGGAAGAAAATGCAGCAAGAACTAACTATGGAAAACAAGGGAAGTCTAATAAATGCAATTTCTAGGCAGGGAATCAGGCAGGAAATGGGTGTGATGAAGAATTAGAATAGGAAATGTGACAGATAAGAGGATTGAGACCTTGTTTCCAGTATGAATTGTTTAGAAATAGTAGGGGTTGCCTTCGTAACTCTGAATTTTCATGGCTTGGATTTGTCATATGCTGTATTAGAGATTTTTTTCCAGCAAGTAACCATAGTTCTGACCTGTAGCAGACACCATTAGAAAAGGGTTAGTTAGTTAAAAGTTAGTTCAAAATTTTGGTTAGTTCAGAGTTAGTTTATTTTACTCAATATAAGATTCCCCCAAATTACTGTTTTATGTTTTGCTTATGGACTGCTCATCATAACTGTGACTGATGTATGGAGAGCTAAAAAAAGAGATATTTCTCTGATCTGAGGAAAGACAAATGTGTCTAGGAGAAATAACTCAGAAGAATTCATCATAGTACAAAATTACCTACATATTTCAGCTGAGATTAGTGTCCTCCTGAGTAACATGCTATTTGCATAGTTGACCTGCAGGTTAGACCTGCTCAGACAGTAGCATGTTTGTGCACTTTACATTACCAGAACACTTTCTAGGTTTTACAGTTATGAGTCAGCATTCACATACTTTACTTTTTCCTCATCCCTGACCCATTTCAAGTTTGTATATACTTTTGCCTGGCTCACACAATGGGGAGAGCCATAATATTCCAAATCGCATGCAACAATTGCAGATTTCACAGGCACACAGACACGCAGAGGTCTCCATATACTTGTGAGACTGGAGTGCAGCCCTTGGTATGGTTTGTATTAGTTAAACACTGTAAATATTTCTGATTTGATATGCATTTAAAGCTTGCTAAGACAGTTTTTATTAAGGGTGTAATTTCTATTGACACCTTTGGGAGTTTTAAATCCAGACAAGGGCTGAAAGATCAGCCTCTAGTCTGCATTTTCTTGCTGTGTATCTTACCAACAGCTGAAACTTTGCAAGGGCTTTTGTTTTCAGCTGCAGATATAAATGTATGTGCTTAGGTCATTTGATAAGGCAAGAACTGATTAAACCTTGAAAATATTTCCAAGCTGTGTGAAAATAAGACCAACAGAATTTTGGTAAGAGATTTGCCTTAAATGGAAAGGCTTAAAATAAATGATCATATGATTAAAAAAAGCAAGGATTGCCTGCTATTTGTTGTAACCCCTATTTCTGTAGTGCCCCTGTAGCCAGAGAAGCAGCTGTTCATTGCTGACATTCTCCCTGCCAGGCATTCCAACTCTCTGAGGTAATGGGCTACAAGCATACGGGCCTTCGCTTTAATTCTTTCAGCGTATCCTTCCGCATGGATAGAGCGAGGGGAACGCCTCCAGGAAAAGAAATTAAATGCACACACACGGAGGCACACAGGGACGGGCGATTTGAAAATATTCCTGAGAACGCAGTTTGCGCTCATGCGGCACAGCGTCACATGAAAGAGGCCGCCTGAAGAGCTGGCTGGCACAGGTTTATTTTGTTGTAATATTTTCTTCCACCCCCCAGCTCTTTACCCAGTGGAATGATATCCAGAGCAAGTTTTTTGAGACAGGAAGTGAGGAATGTTTTCAGTATGAGCGATCTGAGAAGAAGGTGGGTTAGCCGAGATAGCAGCTGTTTCGGACAAGAGGAGCACAGTAAGTCAGCTCCCGAGGAATACAGATGAGATGGCTCCGGGAGAAAAAGTCTTGGAGCACTGAGGGTTTTTTTCAGCTACACGTATGTGAAAGGAGACTCGGTGTCTTTGGATCGCTGTGCAAGGTAAGGGGAAAACAGCAGGCAGAGTGAAAACATAGCGGGTGAACTTCCCTGCTGTGTAGTGTAAGGCTGAGGAGTTTCAGGCATTTACTTTTTGAAAAGTAAAGGCGGGGGGACTGTGCTTCTGGAGGTAAGGGAGGTTTGAGATACGCACTTATTGCTGCTCTCTCAGTCCAAGAGTCATGTCAAAGATTAACTGGTAAAACAGGGGGAGGGTGGAGTATTCTGATTATTTTTTTTTGGCTCCCCAAATATTTCTGAAATAAATATATGTTTTTCAAGCCTTTGAAATAATAGGAACCCTTTTTCACCATAATATATTGCAATTTTATTTTGATTACTGTCATTCATGCAGGCTGTTTAAAAAGTCTTTGTAAAGTAAAATGCCAGTAATTGAGAGAGTGGTTGGTGTAGGCAAAAGAGAAAGCGTTCAGTAATCACACACTGGTCATGGTCATGTTACTGAAATTCTAATGTAACATTTTTGAAACTACAGGATTCTGTTAAAATATAAGTATACAAACTTTGGCCACTAACAACATTTTTAGCTGTTGCATGAAAATTCCAGGCTTGGTAAATAAAGGTCTGTTACTGTAAAGGTCATCAGTTAGATTCGTAATTCCTGGCAGATGTAGTTCATTTTTGCTAAAGGAGCTGAATTTAAAGTAATGCAGGAGGCAAATATGAGAGTACCTAGCATTGCAGAATATTCAGCTGCTGAATAAAACCAGCACAGCTGTGTTTGCAGGAACTACACATGGCTAACAGTAGAAGATACTGAATGATACCTCAGTGTTATTCATAAAACTTGCCTTTATTCTACAATATTTATTATATGTCAGGAGTTTTTTTCCTTTAGTTGGTCCTTTGTGACATGGTCTGGAAATTAATTACTTAACTTTTCCTTGTTATGAATGTGTTTCAGAAGTTATGAAGATTATGTCAGACATGTACTGAGTTAAAATGAAGTGATTTAGGGAAAATGCTCAGTGGAACAATAAATCCAAACAAGGGATCTTAACCTGAAGAATGCTTCTGGCTGGCATGTTCTGAAAATTCTGCTCTAAACTTCTTCCTATGCTTGCATTGTTACCTGTCTGCATAGAGAAAGAACTGAAAGTCTGAGACTTCCTCATGTCAGCATTAGATGGTTTGAAAATTTCACCTGTCTGGTTGGCCTTTGTTTAATGATTTTTTAATTATTATTTTTTTTTAATTTTTTTTTCTTTCCATGCCCTTAGAATACTTTTTTAAGGGTATGATATGGGCAGAAAAGTTTGAAAGTCTTTCATATTCAGTGGTACTACGTAAAACCTGAGGTTAAACAGCACTGCATTTCTGACTGCAGCTTTCAAAGAGAGAAGTGAGTTGGTTTTCCTTATTGCTGTAGCACCAAAGAAAGTGTGTAACTGTGCAAAGAATGTATTGGAAAATGGGGGGTGGAAGCTTGGGGACATGGGCTGAGGTCAGTCAGACGAAAGTTACTCTTAACAGGAATAAACCTAGTGAGAGATTCTGCTGGCAGTGGACAGGGGACTAAAAGCTTCTGTCTGTAGAGCATTCCCTGCATGCTTCTCAAGCAGGGCTGGATTTGGAGGATCAAAGTGCAGAGCAAGTAATGAAGTTAGGATTCCCTGTATATCCCTGCACTTTTTAGGGAAAGCTGTTATCCGTTGTTATTTATTTTACAGCTGCACTCAAAAATAAATTAGTTTATGTTTGGGTTAGGGTGTTTTTCTCATTCAGCTAAAATTTTAGGTGGTATCTGTTGAGGACAGGAATTGTATTGGATGGTAGAGCTGCTTCCAGATTATCAGAAATGTGGTCATGAAATATGCTTCTGGTCATTCTTTGGAATAGAGTTGCAAAGATGTCATTGGGGAAAAATGCCACACTGCCTCTTCTTTCTCCCCATTTAAGGCCTTTAGTGTCTTTCTGCCTCCCTTTCTTCTTTGCTGTGCTGCTTGCAAGGGAATAGGGAGGCTGATATAAGGTTTTCAGCCTAAAGAGTTTCAGGTTGTGTTGGATGACATTAAGTATCTAAGTAGGTATATAAAGGTCCAAGCGCTATGTGGTATCTGTTTGTTTATAGCTATACCTTTGAGTTTAAAAACAGGTGTGATAGGAAGGCTGCTTCTTCTGGTTCCCCCATTCCAAAGAAATGGGGATCCTCACGTTGCTCCTGTCTGGTCATCCTGAGAGTCCTCAGAAATCGAATTATACCTTTTAATAGGTGCTACTAATACATACCAGCCCGGGGGGGGGGGGAGGGAGGAAAAAAAAAAAAAAAAAATCCGGCTGTTTTCTTACCCTTTTCAGGCGGGACGACGATACCACTAGAGGTCCACGGGGAGAGACGAGAGGAAGCAGCGTGGCTTTATCCCAGGCGGCAATGCCTGGCCCACGGGCACGGCCCACGTAGCTCCTGCAGCCCCGCTCTGCCTCACACAGCCCCAGGTTGGAGCAGCCTGGTCTAGTGAATGGAATCCCTGCCCGTGGCAGGGGGGTTGGAACTAGATGATCTTTAAGGTCCCTTCCAACCCAAACCTTTCCGTGATTCTGTGACAAATTTCTTAGATCAGGGTGCGCGTGGTAAGGAAACACCTGGAAAAGGAGAAAGGCAAAGCTTTGGATGGAGCTGACAGGAGAGGAGACGTGAAGGTGTTTGCAAAAGGTGGGGAAGTGGGTGGCTACCTGTAGCCTGGGAATGAGTATATTTTTCAAGGAAAAAGTAGAAAATAAATGATTCTCAGAATTCATGTACTCTTTTGGTGAAGCAAAGCATAACCTGAAGCGTCATACAGAAGTTTAGCATGAGGAATAATGGCACAGCTAGCTGTTATTCAGGGAAAATTAGAGGAATTACATTTTAATTGTCTGGTAGGAAATGGCTGAGGTGTGAGCTTTAATGCCTCCCTGCCTTTCTTTTTTTCCCTCTTAATCTTTTATGGGGCTTGGTTTTGCATTTAATCCAGCAGCAGATAGTGGCTGAGGCTGTATGACGCTCTGAAAAACAAGCCAGATTGCTGCATTTGTTGGTAGAGAAAGTGGCTTTGTTCAGTATTAGAAATACCATAGGTAACTTGGACTTCGCAGATGTATTTCATTTAAATACCTATTCAGTTTATAGATACTTATTTTAAGATATTGCAGCCACATTTGACTAAGACTCATTATTCTCTTATGAGTTTAAAAAAAAAAAAGAAATCACTTTGCCAAAAACCAGTGTCGTCTGTGGAAAAACCAGAAACTCTGGTACTTATTTCATTATTTGAATACATAACAGCTCTGCGTTTTGGAAAAGTAGACTGATTATTTAGATTTAGAAAAAATATACATGTTATTTTTCCCATGTTACCATTCCCCTTTCAGTCAAAGTATTTCTGATTCTTGTATTTATTCTCTTTCTCTTTTGCTCCGTACTAGAATTCCAGTGGATGTCTCTTCTGCTTGTTTCTTGGTGGAAAACTTGCTTGTCTTTAATGGATACTGCTGCTGCTGCTGGTTGATCTCTGGAGACTTTACAGCTTCTTACCTGTTGAAAGCAGACGACTTCCCGTCCCCTCTCAAGGTCCCGGTGGTAGTACCTCTTTAGTAGTAACCACCTCTGGGGGAGAAAGAAGATGCCTCTACCTTTTGGGTTAAAATTGAAACGAACTCGACGTTACACAGTATCCAGCAAGAGCTGCTTGGTGGCTCGTATCCAGCTGCTCAACAATGAATTTGTGGAGTTCACGCTGTCAGTGGAAAGCACGGGCCAGGAAAGTCTGGAAGCAGTGGCTCAGAGGCTTGAATTGCGGGAGGTAAGTGAACTCTCAAGGCAGAAGCGTAATTTTTATCTCTGGAGAGAGATATCCTATGTGGTAAATCCTTACCATGTAGGGCAATCAGCTTATTTACTGGAGGAGCTATCCTGTGTTTCCATGGTTTATTCATCTTCTGTTCTTTAGGGGGGCTTGGATTGCTCCAAAACAGTTGCAAACTTACATTAGAGCTTAGGAAATCTCCAAGGGGAGAACACGAGAAAAGTGTCGGTGCATAAAACTTAACAGTGATAAAGAAAGCGACTGTTTTTAAACCTGACAATGCTGAGAATTCTGTTTAAAAAAACCCCACAAAGCAAGAAAAAATTCTGCCTAAACCACATGGTTGAGAATTACTGCAACACTTGAGTCAACTTTTAGCTAGGGAATTAGAGAGTGTTACTTGTGTGCGTGTCTTTTTTTTCTGATGGATTAGTGCTGTGAAAAGAACCTGAAGCACAAAATGTGATGTGTACCAGTGACCAACTATTTATCATGCTTGTTGAAATACCACAAACATGTTTGCAGACACGCATATAGGTATACAGATTGAGTTCTGGCTTCATGAGGAAACCTGGCTTGCACGAGTTAAATCTGTATATATCTATTCAACCTGACTTTTTTTCCCCAAAAATTGCTTACTTGATATTTTGAAGAATCCTTTTGCAACTGAAATTCACTTTTCCTTGCATTTAGTGATTATTCATATATCTCCTGTATTGAGTGATTCCCTTCTGAAATACCGACCTGCGAGATGTTTATAGAAATCTGCATAGATTACCAACATATGGACCAGTGTTTTATAATGTTGAACACCGGTGGTTTGATTGCAGTATTTGAATGCTCTCAGTCCTGGTTGAACTGACATTTCCCCCTAGAGTCTCAAAAGGTTTAGTTCATTTTGTAGTCATTGAACTGTGACAGCATATGCAATTCTGGGGGGCAGGAGAGAGAAAACTAAAATAGAAGTTTAGTGTTGCTAACATTGTTCTGAAAAATACGCTTCTGTCATGTGGTCCGCCATAGAATGGTGTTTTGATTATGGGTTTCAAATACAGGATGAAAACCATAGACTTAGGTAATGAAAATATGAGTAATTTTGAAAATAATTGACTAATAATAAATGTTTGTCTTTATAACTATGATCTTTTAAAATATTGCCTTTTTATTGTCAAGCAATGGCAACTGCTTGTAACTTTGCTCAAATACTGAGCAAATATATTTAGGACTCAATCCTGCAAACATTTATTACTTTACACAGCATGCATTACTGTAGGATCCTCAGTAGGAAATGCTATATGTAGTCAGTTGTTTTCAGAAATACTTTTCCTTTTTTCTGTTTGGAGAATGGTATATGAATGAAATAGGTGTGACTCCATTATCTGTAAGTGCTTGTTTTTTGTGGTTGTTTTCAGTTGCTATATACATTCTTGTAGAGTCTCCAAATATGTTTTTTAGTGTACAGTTATTTTGGTAAATGCAATTCTCTGCAACAGTGTGACTTTTTTTTTTTTTTTTTAATATTTCCCCTTCTGGCAAAGGGAGAATCTAACTACTCTTGTTTGCTTAGAACACATCAGATATCATATATTTAGAATTCAGTTACTGTTGTGTGAATAGAGTTTGTTGATTTTATCTATCAACTTTCAGATGTAACTTCTAAGTCAACAGAAAATATAGAATTTTTACTGTATTTAGGTTGCAAAACACAAACACTTTGTCTTCCTGAATGATGACTGCTAGCTTTTATTGAACTAGTCACAGATCATTGGAGAGGCGGGTTTTCTTCAGCTATTCTTCACTATCTCTTTCTTTGGAGTCACTCCTAAAAATCTGTTTAAAAAAAAAGAGAGCAAAAGATGCAATTCCCTCAATTAAGAGCCATATATCAGACTAAGGGAGTTGACAGTACACTACTGAACTCTGAGCAGATTCCTTCAGTCATGCATTCTTGCATGGATTATTTTGGCGGGAAAATGTGTTGCAATAAAAGGGAATGGAAAATAGGGATATAAATTACTTTGCAGGGCTTGCATTCAAAAAATGTTGTTCTGGCTTTAAATAGTCAGATTTGCCAAGCAGATACCAGATCATTCCTGACTGCTTGTTTGGTAGAAAGTTCTCAGAAAGAAAAATCAGTTCAGCACTTTTCTTAAAGCTGCAAAGACAACTTTAGTCCTTGATACTGTAAAATACAAAGGATTTTCCATAACATGTTGCATATTTTTAGGGTACTGAGCACACTTAAAGCATGAGTGTGAATTCAAAGTGTTAAACATGAAAGTATGAGTGTTTATTTGAATGCTGAGACTCGGTGCCATTCTGAAATCCAAGGTCAGTCTCGGATTACTGTATATGGCCTACACAGTTAGGACAGGCGGTTCCCATGCATCTTCAAAACAGTTTATTGCATGAGGGGAATCTCTACCTTTTTTCACACATTCAGTGGTAACATTTGTAAATGTCTCTTTCTCTCTGGTGTAATCTGAAATTACTGAATTTGGACAGTGAACTCAACAGCTTATTTTTAATAGTGTGCTGTTTTTCAAGATATTTGTTTTAACAGGTGTAAATCAATGGTCTTGCAATTATGCTTTGCGTAGCTAAACACTATTTTTCTTTCTATTTTCCATTGGTGCTGCTCAATTTCCAAGTTGTATACTAGTAAGGACACATACTTAGGGTTTAGGAAGTCTTTCGTATGTTGACAATTTTATGTTTTTACTGAATGGTAAACTTCATAGAAAAGTGAAATAAAAGCATTAAACTAAGAAGAGTATCTTCTGGTATTCCCAGAATGTGACTCATCAGCAACGGGTATGTAATCCAGCACTCTTAAACTGAGGAACTGGGGAAAGAAGCCGAAGGGAACAGTGAACATAAGTTACTTACCCTTTGTAGCACAGTCTGTCTTTCATCCTGTGAGAGAACTATAACCAAACTTGATTTATGCAAAAAGCTGTCACGGAAAACCATTCTGGAATTACAAGTTTTTAAAAACTGCTGAGAGCTCTGATTGTTCACCACCTCCTAAAGTATGTGTAACACTGCTCATCTTGCATCTAGGCTACGAGTACACAAATAAAATCCTTGAAAGTACAGAGATTTTAAAAAAAATTATAATATAGCTAGATATCTCCGGAGTGTTTGGCAGGAGGTGCTATAACTGCTTTCTTTCTCTTGTTGGATTTTCTTTTTTTTCTGTTTCCTAATAACACTTCTAAACAAGAAAGAAGGGACAGATTCTGCTCCCCTGTACAGGCAGAGTCTGACTTAACTGCAAATCTGTGGTAGAGTACAAGAACCAATGGTAGAGGACTTCTGGGAAGAGTATGTGTTGTGCATATGCAGGTTCCTGTGTTTGTTTTGGACATGAATAGGAAAAGGAACCAAGGTTATCCGGATCCTGAATAACACTTCGAAGTTCTGGAACAGTGCTTCAGAAATGCTTGAACTATGCTGTAAAATTCTGTTCTGAATTCTAAAATATCAGCTCTTTTTCTGAGAAAACACACACACAAAAAAGTCTTTAATTCATTGTGGTGATTTCTTTAACGTGTTTTTCATATGAAAAGTGTGTATTTAAAATAAAACCAAGTGCAACCATAAATATTCTTACGTCTACATGTATCATTAACCATACTGACTGGCAAATAAAAGTTGGGCCAAGTATGACAGAGGGGTTACTGACATAGTTATGTTTATGCCTTTTGCCAGAGTCTGACAAATTTGTAGCTGATGCTTGGAGAAATAAGAGGAGAAGCAGTGCTCGTAGCTGAACTGCTGTGGTTGCCTCTCTGAACCAAATTTTCCTTAAAATTAGGAAAGGAGAAATTGTCGTGGAGGAATGTATATAAAAATGCAGACCTCCAGTGTGTAATCCGATTAGTTTAAAAGATGCTACTTTATTGAAAAGCAAACTTGACTCCATCTAAAACATACAAGTGTGCTATAATTATAATGTGGGAACCAAGATAAACTGAAGTACAAAGTTACTCAAAATCACTGTCTCAGTTCTTCCTTTCTCTGAACGAAAAAAGATACACATTCAGATAAAGGATTTGCAGATAAAGTCTTATTATACTGAGCAGCACAAAATTAAGGTTTTTTCATGAAAGCAATAGTGGCAATTAGAAAGCCTTGCCCTTGATTTCTTTAGCTTTTTTATAAAGTTAGGGCAGAATTTGAATATACCAATTAATTGTATTTTTCCTCTGTCATGTCTGTGAATTGCGTTACAGTTTTATACTAATTTTGACAGAAGAGGTTTTCTTTACTTCTGAAGGAAAGGCACTAGTTTATTGTTTAGGTTTTTTGGACTGCTTTGGAATTTGCTTTTGTCTTTTGTAAAGCAATCAAAATTTAAGGCTCTGATGAATGGGAACATGATACTCCTTCTAATGTCAGTGCTGTGGAAGGTGTGAGTGAAAAGCAGTGCTGTGGGTCCACCCTTCTCAGTGGCTTGGCAGTGGTGGGAAAAAATAAGATGATTTTTTTAAAAAAAGTGTACATCTACATCTCTGTGTTATGGTGATAACTGACCTCTTTCTGAAAGAGGTTAAAATATGTCTTGGATATTGTGTTTTCTGTACACTATGAAGGTATGGCTCTTTAGCTTGTAAATTAGTCAGTTTACCTTTGCCAAATGTACTGATGAGTAGAATGTACCTTGCCTGTTAGAAGATTATTTATTCAAGGTTTTTGAAGGGTGTAAAACACAGTGTATTGTGATTCATGCAGTGTTTTCATTCAAGAAAGCTAGAATTTGTTAGATTGCCTTGCAAGGTATTGATTTTGTTTATTTATTTCTATCCCTGCTGTTTTGCTTTAAGCTATAGTTGGCAATTACTTTGTTTAAATAGCATTTTTGAAACCCTTATTAGAGTAGTTAGGAGAAAATAATTGTGTGTGTGGGTGTTGGAAAAAAGATTTCCATTATGAAAAAAAGATATTTAAGACTGACTTCTCTCTTTATTCATAGAGCTGTCCTACCAAATATTTTGTCCCGAAGCTGTGGTTGAAGTGCTTGTCAGTGCTAGAACAACAAAAAAAGTATAGGCAAAGAACCTTTAAGTGAATTGTTTCAAGATGAGAAAAAGGGAGGAATTTTTGTCAGTGTTCCTCCTATTTCTGAAAGAAGAATTGGATGTGATAGTATGTGGAGAAGTGCAACTTTCCACTTGGTGGCTAGTATATAATAAGACTCATGGGATTTTTTTCTCTACCACTTCCAGAAAGTCTTGGATCTTCTACACTGGCCAGTCTAGGCTGCTCCAAATTCTTTCTCCCCTAGAGACGGGGAAGTTTTATGGAGGAATTTCTCAGCTGTGATAAAAATGGATTTTCTGGAGAATTTTCAAGGCCTCTTGTCTCCTTCCATAGCTCTTAATTGGGCATAGGATAAAGCTTCCACTTGGTATCTGGCAATTGTGCAGAGTATAGAATTATTGACCCAGTTCTCCTGCATGTGGTTTATTTAAACCGTGGTATCCTGATAGCAGGAGCTGTTTTGTATCCAAGCATATAGTAAAGCCAGACGTGGTGGAGTCCTTGGGCTAACTGGGATTTTATGAGTTCGACTGCAGAGCTTGTCCTTCAATAATAATAAGTTGTTTTCGGCTCTCTTATCAGGAAAGTCTTATGACATGTTTTATTTGTATGTATCAGTGTAAAAGAGGAAAAGCCGGAAAATATATTTTGATTGCATTCTTCTGTAAACACTGCTATTGTTTTCTCTTTTTAAATTTCTTGCCTCACATCATACCCTTCAGGCAGGTAGGTGAATGCATTAATTAGAAGGTAATGTGTTAACCATTAGAAAATGATTCTCTTTCCCAGTCTGTTTGTATGCTACGACATATTTTGTAAAATTTTTAATATAGGATATGAAATTAACTGGGAAATATTTTATTAAATGCATAAGTTCAAAGTAAACTCTGAACACTGTTATGCCTCAGGGGACCTCTGAGGGTTGCATGGTCCCACCCTCTGCTCAGGAGGGCTGGCTTGGATCAGATGGTTCAGGGGTTGCCTGGGTGAGTTTACGTGCCTCCAAGGATAGAGATTTGACACCTCTTTGGGCTATCTGTTCCAGTGTTTGGCTAGTCTCGTTGTGAAATTTTTTTCCTGATCTAATTGGAATTTCCCACGTTGCAGCTTGTCCCCAGTGCTTCTCATACTTGCAGTGATTACTTACAAGAAGACTCTGGCTTTATCTTCTCTATACCCTGCTCTTAGGCAATTGAACTCCACAGTAAGATTTTACTTAAGTCTCCTCTTAAGACTGATCAGCCCCACTTCTCTGACTCTCGTTGTACATCATGCCAAAAGATTTAACAGAATCACCTACGGTAATGTAGTTTTGTGGCCCTCATACCTGATGAAACTCCTCTGCTTAGCTTAGAAAGTCTGGACTTAAGTCATGGAGCCACTCCACTCCCGCCAACTTGTGAGATGCAATACTGTGTTGGGCTTTTTGTACTTTTGTGTTCTTGATAGCTCCTGAACTTTTATGCAAAAATATTTACTATTCCTGTTGCTAGTGTCAGAAAGCAAATAGGTAGAAAATAACTGTGCAGAAATTATATGTTCTTTTCATTTCTATTTGATTTTCTTTAGAGGGGTTGGGTCATGAATAAGTCACTAAAATAAACAAACCTCAAAGTAGTGTTAATCTTAACAGCTTAACATATTTTAAGAATTATGTCATGACATTCTTTTTAGTATTGGATGTTGTCCTGAGCTGCTAATAATAAAATGTTTTAGCAATGAATAAAAGTGGATTCTATTTTAATCAGTGCGAATATTCCAGGGTGCATAAGCTGCTCTGAAAACTCACAGGATCAAATTCTGCCCTTGAAGTAAAGTGAAAGGTTTGCATAGAAGTCAGGAGACCAGCTTTGGTCCATAGTATTTTGCTTGGCTTGTTTAAAGATATGCTGGATTCCAGAGAGTATTTTAAAATGTGGAAACATTTTTCTTAGTCTGTTGTACCAGTTACTACTCTGTTCTGTGTGTAGGCAAGAAAAAGCGGTCAGTGTTTCAAAGAAACAGATCTGTGTAAGTGATCATCATGCCTTAAATATTGTCTATACATTTAGTTTACATTCAGGGTGTAGACGCAGGAGTATCTTACATCAGAGAGTTTCAAACAGTGGTGATGTTAAGAGACGTTTGTGCTCTTTTTCTCCTCACCTTTGTTATACAGCTGTGCTTCAGTTTTAAATACACCAAGGCTGCAAATGAGTTATTCAAACAAGTGTTATGCATTTGTTTTGCATATTTTTAGTCGGTTTCCAAACGTGTTTGTGTGATATCCTTTATAGAAGTCTTTCAGCTGTAGCTGTTACCCTTTGCTTTCCGTCTCTGCCATGGCCGCTGCTCTTGCACAGAATGTTGTGGTTCCACATTTTAGATTGTGCTCAGCCCGACGCTGATGTGGTTGACCTGTCCGATGATTGGGCTGGGCCAGCGCAGAAGGCTTTCTTTTTTGAGCTGTTCTTAGCAAGTGAGATCAAGTAGCTCCTGGCATATATCAACTTTAACTGTTGTTTTACTTTTTTGTTCTCTAGTTTACTTACTTTCATTGCATTGATAACCCTCAGAAGTTACAGAATGTCAGCATCACAGTCTGATTTTGGCTCCTGTGACCGAGTGTGTGGTTCCAGCAGTCCTGTAATGAAAGAGAAATACAACTTTTTACATGTGTTCTTTTCCTTACTTAGTCCATGGGAAGGATTGAGAAGTACTCAGTCATTTGGAACATTTTATTTTTTTCTCCCTGTGATATTGCAGTGAACACAATATTTCTTTCATAATAGAGTTTCTGTGGTACTGCTGTTTGGGTTTTTTTTTTCCTAGCATCTTACGGAATCTTAAGATACTGTCTTCAGAATATCCTTGTGAGGTGCTGGAGGTTACCCCACACACTGTGCCTAATGGTTAGTGGATTGAAGAATAGAAATAGAAGCAAATGTTCTCTAAGGTATCAGCAAACTTTGTATGCCTGGACTGAGAAGTTTAGAACACAGTGTTTATAGAATTTCTTTTCAGAGCCATATTCCTTGGAATTTTCCTGGAAACTCAGAGTATTTATGACTTCCTAAATTTGACTGTTGGCTTTCAGAATTCATAATTGATGAGCACACAGCATTCACCTGTGAAGAATTTGGTTTGTAGGGTTTGCTTTACAAGAGAACTCTGTTTCTGATGTGGGAGTAGTCTGGTTCTCCATGGTGATTTTTAAACCTTCCTAGCCATGAAACTATTTTGCCTATATCAGCATTCTGCACTTCTTCCACATATCTTCCTCTATACTGAAAAAGCTGCTTTTTTCTTGTATGAACAGTTGTAATTCAGTTTATTTTCTGTATTACAGTGTGTCTTTTTATCAGAGAGAACCAGAGTTGTTTTAGAGTTTATAGAAAGAATCTTAAGGCTAAATGGACAGATTTCATCCTAAGATATTTATTTTTTATCTTGTGAATATTAATTTTGCAATTACATGGTAACAGTAACTTTAACTTAAAGGATTTTTTTTAAATATTGGGGGAAAAAAACCCCAAAACACCAAAACCCACTAACAGTCACATAGAACTATGTCGATGCTAATTTAGAGAGAACCAAAGAAGTATATTTTGCCAGTATGCAATGTCAAAGGAACATTAGAGTCTTAGAGTTGGCTCTAATTTCCTACTTTTGCTATTATCCCAGAAATATTATGGAATAGATGATTTTATTAACTTAATGCTACACCTTGAGTTTTATGCTCCAAATTACTTAAAAATCTGGGCCGATATGGAACACTGACTCCACTGCTGTCTGTGAAGTTTGGGATGGAACTTACCTCCCTGTGCTGTGGTTGTTGCACACATAGCCTGTCAGAGCTGTAAGAAAATGTATGTATATGAATTTTCAGATATGTACATGGGCGAGTTTTTGCAGGAATGTACTAAAGTGGCCTTTCTCTACTACCACCTGTTGCTCCCCAAAGAATTTCAGATCTGTGCTCTAAATTAGCAAAATGCTAGACCTTCTGAGAAAACAATAGTAAATAGTTTTTTTGCTAGGTAGACGTTTTTCCATGTCTAATTCACAGAAATTGCTGAAATCATTATGATGAATATTCCTTTCTTTTATAAAATTTCATCCTTAATGTCTTTATTTTGTATGTTAAAACCATCTGAATATACGTTAAAAAGTGTTGGATTAAAGGTGTTGGTATTTCTACCATTTCTACATATAATAGAGTGTATGTAGCAAGGACTTGGAGAATTTCCATGTAAATGCCTACAGACATAATTGGGAATTTGTAATATTCAGTTATCTCTCTCCCTCAGTTAAAACACTTCTAATTATGATATCTAGCTTTTCTATGAAAATGGCATGAATAGTTTCCAGTCCATGTATGTTTGCTGGTCCAGAACTGAATGAAATAAGTGCTGTGGGAGCAGGTTTTAATCCGTTTAAACATAACGGAGAAATTTAAATTTGAATGAATGACTCTGGAGCGTGGATTTAGAACCGTGTTGTGGAACAATGGAAAAATATTCTGATCCAGACTCCTTCTCGGAGAGATCTAATCTGAGGTAGATTGTATTGCTCAGGATGCTGTCCAGTGGCATTTTGACTTTCCAGGGGTGACGCCCCTCAGCCTCTTGGGGTGGTCTGTTCCAGTGCGAACTGTATTTTGTGTTTGGGCTTGGGCAGGAGTTGCCCGCTCGAGCTGCTTCTGTGTATCTGCTCATTTTCTCCCTCATGGGATGAGCCATGCATATGCTTTAATGAGCTTGCCTTTGACTGACCAGCTGTCCTGTGCTCTTTTGTCCTTCAGCATCCCATGTGAGCCTGACTGCCATTTCCCCACAGAGGCCATGCTTTGCTCTCCTGCTGTCCAATGGCAGTTTCTGTTTGCCTTCCTCACTTCCCTCAGCTTTCCTGTCACACATGAATGCTTACTATTAACATCTGTGAGTCGACACAAAAGAGTTATGAACTGTTTGCAAATAAAAAGTAGGCTTGGTATTTTTTTAGGTGGAGTACTTTACGTATGTGGGTTGGTTATCTGGAAGTAATGTCTGCTTTTGATGTTAAATATCTCTACAGTTCTCTGAAGTTTTCAATAACCCATAACCTTAGTGTTTTAAGCCATTTATTTCTAGGTAGCAGGACTTTCATACAATACATTTTATATAATATCACAATATTAACTTTTTTTCTTCACTAAAATGCCTCTCTTTCAGATTACATATTTCAGTCTGTGGTATTATAATAAGCAGAATCAGCGCAGATGGGTAGATTTGGACAAGCCCCTGAAAAAGCAGCTGGACAAATATGCCTTGGAGCCAACTGTGTATTTTGGAGTAGTGTTCTATGTGCCTACTGTTTCTCAGCTTCAGCAGGAGATTACCAGGTAAACTTCTTACATGTGTCTAAAAATTTGCTTTCAGCATTCTGCAATGTATGGTTTATTTAAAAGTTGTGCGCTTTCCACTCCCCCACCTTTATAGAAACGAAAGTTACTTTAGGCAGAATTTATGTTCAAAATGTGTATTTGTTTACCTTTGGAATACTTAAAATATGTGATAAATTAAGCAAACAACTAACTTCTTTGTGATCTTAAGAATCTGTTCAAACCTGTTTTAAGTAACAGGCATACTTACATGGTCAGACTTTTGATTGTTTTAGTCTCTGTATGTTTGTCTCTTTTTTGTTTGTTTTGAAGAGCCATATGTTGCTTTTGTGGACATCCATCCTGCACAAAGCACGTGCAGATTTTATTGAGCTATGCTTTCCTTTGTTTTGCTTTCAGTACTTTCTGTACTTTCAGTACAATACATTGGCAAGCTACAGGCCAAGTTTCAGCTTGTGACTTTTTTTGTGTATCGCTGAACCATAAATATGGGTGCTATTTCTGATATTATGTACACATTTCTACTGTGAAACTGGGGAACATCGTATACTCGGTGCTGACTACAGGGGGAAAAGTAAAATTGAGCGTGTATACTGGCCAGTTATTCTTATGAGCCTATACATTGGCTTCTAGTGGCTTCATGTGTACAGTTGTGATTTAATGATTATTTTTAATAGGCAAATGTGTACAAAACCAGTAACTGGATTACAAACATGTATTTGTTATTTGAGAAATATGTGCTTGCATTAATTAACCCATTTAAGCGGATAACTTCAAATGAGCCTTGTTTTGAGTGGGGAATTGAACCAGGTGATCCCTCAGAGATCCTTCCAATTAAGTTATCCTGTGGTTACATGAAACTGTGTTTATATACTGTGTTGCTAAAATACCCTGCCAGACACCTTTCCTGCTAAATGTGGTGTGAAAGCTTTTCAGGGAGATAAGCTTCTTGGTGCGGACACTGCTGCTGTTATTTATTGCTCAATGCTTGGCAGCTTTAGTGTTCGTTTGATGTGTAATTTCTGAAAGATTATATTTTTCCTGAAAACTCCAAAGTTTTGTGCTATTTCTCAGCAATTTTACTGGCTTGAAAATCTTTGATTCAGATTCTGTGTTTGTTGGTGTATGAGGATGCGTTAGAGTAAGGTAAATGTCACGGTGTTGCACTGAATAGCTAAATTGCCTGAAAAACCTTGAATAGTCTTCTTTGGCTTTTATTTAAAGAATATGATGTTTATACTGGAGCTTTAACAACAATTTTACAGTGTGCTGCCAGGTAGAAAGCAGACATCTATGTGTCAACCTTGTACTCAAGTCCTATAGGATAGTACTTGCTTTGATATATGATAGTAAGAGTCTGGATTAATTTCAGAAATCTGTGGATTTTTTCGTGCCTTTTTTAATATAGATGAGATTGAGCACGTTTAAGCAACTTTAATGTACACCAGGAAATGGAAATGTCATAGATAAAAAGAGATGGTATTTGTGCTATCTCGAGGTAGTGTTAAGGTTCTTCATCTGTATGTTTACTTCTAATAGCGTTTCTATGGAAAGGGTTTACATTCCACTTCTTGACTGGGAAGACTTGTTTCCCCAAATGCCTTGATATGCGGTGGCTTTTTCCTTTCTTTGTCTTTAAAGCCTGGATTTAGTCCCAGCTGTTCTTCTGTGTGTTGTATAAGGATGACATGTACTATTTTATGGTGTACTGGCTTTTTATAGTAAAATCCCAAAGAGTCTAAACAATATTTATGAATTGTCACTTTATTTAACAGGCCAGTAAATAGTGAGGGAAGAGAGCTAACAATTAATATAAATAAAATTTATGTGGCGTTTACCTGAGCTTTCTAACCACCGAATGATTTATAACACATACTTCCATGTTCTCGGTATTAAAGCCTTACTTCACTAAAGTTGACATACAGTATGTCATTGTATAAAACCAAGAAGTTTTTAAACCCAGGGTTGTAGAAGACAAATGTGTCTCTTGGCCAAGTCTGTGTATCTGTAATGGCAGTTTTGAGGTGTTTTGGGCTCAAGATTGGGAGTTCCATGGAGAGCTGAAAGGGGCAGAAGAAAGGGAAAAATTAGATTAAAGGACAAAAATGGTGCCTTGAAAGTCAGAACAAAGTGCACGCAGAAGTAATACAGAAATGAAAGTCACTATCAGGATTGAGTGCAATATTAGATCTACTGGAAGAGAAGGCAGTAATACAGCAGCAGTTTACTGAACGTTGTTTAGACACAATAATAACAACATTAAGGACAGAAGAGGTAAAAATAAAAAAAAAAATGAGAGTATGGTAGTAGATAGAAATTGTGGAGATTCTTTAAGATCTTTAAGTTAAGGGAAGCTGGAGTTAACAAAGGCCTTGAAATAGTGGATCCGAATGATGAGGGTGACTACCCTCCAATCAAACTGGGAATGCAGAGAAGAATAGGAAATGCAGGCATATTAATCTACTCTCTCTTTAAATTAAGAAGCCCCTGTTAGCTTTTTCTTTTCTTTTTTTTTTTTTTTTCCCCCATGTAGGTATCAGTATTATCTGCAATTAAAGAAAGATATCTTGGAGGGCAACATTCCTTGCACACTGGAACAAGCAATACATTTGGCTGGTTTGGCTGTTCAGGGTAAGTAAGGAATTGTGCCAACTAGCTAATGTTGCATCAGAAACTTTGATGATATATTTTCTATTGCATGTTTTCTATTTATCACTCAAAGACCCAACTCAGTAAGTTAAGTGCTTTCTGAGCATACCCCTGAGTCTGGGAAGGCTTCTAGCTCCCAATTTCTGCATGTCTGAGTGCAGGGAGCTGTAGAAGTCTTGTGAGCTGAAGGATGCTCCAGCTGCTCTGTGCAGCGTTGGAGTAAAGCTGCAAGTTAGAGCCGTCTGTTGGTGCTGCACTGCAAGTGTCTGACAGGAGGGAGTGAAGAAGATAGAGCTGGAATATTAAAAACTTGTCTGAGGAAAGCTCTGAGACAATCTGCTGTAGCTGACCCTGCTTAGGGCTGAATCTCTGGAGGCCCCCTCTAACCTTAACTGTTCTGTGATTAAAAAATCAAACTATTGAAACCTCAAAGTACTAAGGAACTTGGATTCTGATTGTTTTATAATTTCTTCTTGTCTAACCACAAGGAATTTTAACAACGTAAAAAGATGGGATATGTTTTTACCATTCCTCTTCCTAAACACTACTGGTTAGTTTATTCCACTGCTTTACTTTCAGATCAGAGTTCAATAGGATGGAGAGATTTGCTACTTGGAGATCCTGCTGCAACTAATTGGGTGTTAAATAATTTTGTTAAAAATGTTTGACTTCAAGAATTTTTTTATTTTTTTAGCTGATTTTGGAGACTATGATCAGTATGAATCTCAGGAGTTTCTACAAAGATTTGCTTTGTTTCCAGTGGTAAGTACTTAGTTTAAATTGATACATTTACATTCTTAAATTGAAAAAATATAAATTTAAAACTTTCTTAAAATCGGTAAAAGCAAATCATTATTAATAAGACTCCATGATCCATCCAGCTTACTGCTCCCTGGGTTATCAAATTCAGTAAAGGTTTTCTTTGAGCTTGGAGTGAGATATCACACCTTATATTACACAGAAGTAAAGATGTTGCAGGACTTTTTCAATTTTATTGTATATTACACTGAAAAGAAGGTTGGGTGTAGATGGGAAAGTGAGTGAAACCATTTCAAAACAGTGTTTATGCTTTTTGGGTTTATTTGTGTGCATGTAACAGCATCTAAGCGTCAACACTAGAGTGGTGAGTTGATTCCCCTGTGTAAGGAAACTATAACCATTTAATTTTGTAGAACTTTTTTTGTATTTCATTGCATAAATGCTGTCTTACCTTAAGGGTTGGCTACAAGAAGAAAAAATATTGGAAGAAGCAACACAGAAAGTTGCCTTGCTACATCAGAAGTACAGGTAACACGTCTAAAACTCTTTATTGCTTAATTATGATCTTCAGTAGCTCAGAAAGTTGTGAATCTCAGAAGACAGTGGGACTAATTTCTCCTCTTATTTAAATGAGTTTTTCTCTAATACATCTACATCAAAGTTACCAGATTTTCTGCTGAATGAAAGTGAAAAGAGAACAGAGTACCTAGTAAAATAAATAAAAGGGTTTAGCTTGAAAATTAAGAATGCAGGACAATATTAAATAGTATGACTTCACCTTTATGTTTCTGAAACTTTCTTATATGAAGTTGTGACCCCAGAAGGATGTTTCTTGATAAACAACTTTGGCAGGTAATGAGGGCAGGAGTAATGTAGAGACAGTTAACTGTGCCAGATGGCTTATGATCTTAGGCCAAAGGTAGCTAAGGTGCAGTAGTCCAGGACAAAGGAATGTCAGTTCATGAGAGAAAAATGTTTGTGACTGTGTGAGTAATACTGGAAATTTTTCACTGTATTGCTTTAAAACAACAGTTTGAAAATTTCAATTCAATTTATCTTTGAAATGCGTTTGTAACAAGATTGCACGGTTAAGGTTTAGCAAAGAAAACTTAACCTGCATGACGTTAGGAAAAAGTGAAGAAACAGACTGATGATTGAAAAAGTATTGAGAGACACAGCAATGAGTATGACAGGATTTTGCAGGTAGAAGTTATGACTTTTAAGAGATAACTGAGGAATGTTGTTGGGTAGGTAAACACCAGCTTTTAATCCCTGTGACGCTTCTGCAAGTCTGTGAGAAAACTGTCTTTGTCACTCGGTGTAGGTACAAAAACCGCTACCTTTACCTACAGATCTTGTCCTCATGTTCTCACACATTACATTTAAAAGTTTGTCAGCATTTAGAAAATTAATCTGTCTTTCCTGAAATGTGGAACATCAAACTTCACTGTGAATATTTCTACAGGGAAAATGAAGGTCTTGAACACGTGTGCCAGTATAATCATTCTGATAAAGTGAGGAAATATGGAGACAGTGGTGGATTCGAAAACAAATGTGATAATTGTCTGCCATTTAGAAGATAATTTTAACTGGTTTTTGTTGTCATTTACCCCTAAAGATGCCTGAGAGAAAGAAGTTACTAGAATCAAAGTGCAAAGGCTGAGAAAAATATCAGCCACTGGAACAGATAGAAACAGGATGATTTGATGATTTCCTGGATGTCTCGGGAATGCTTTTCAAGCTTTGACCATGTCATTCAGAGTAAAATAAAGATGTCTTTTTCTTATTGGCAGTAATAGCTGATTGTTGTTTTTATTTGTAGAGGCCTTACTCCTCCTGATGCAGAAATGTTATATATGCAGGAAGTAGAACGAATGGAGGGCTATGGTGAAGAGACCTACCCTGCAAAGGTAAACAGGGCTTTGATCTTTGTCTCAGTTGCCTTTTTTTTCCCCTGTTTAGAAGGGTTGCTTCCTGCCAAAAATAAATAAAACCCCAAATCCACACCACTCAGAATTTTCTCCTCCTGATAGAATTATAAAAGCAGTTATTTCTCTTGTAACTCTGCTTTCAAAGACTTTTTTCTGTGTTTATATAACTTTTTGCAACTTCTTACAGGACAGCCAAGGAAGTGACATATTCATTGGAGCATGTCTTGATGGTATCTTTGTGAAACACAAAAATGGTCGTCCTCCTGTTGTATTTAGGTCAGTATTGTTCTTTCTTAAAATATTTTTGTGCCCTTCACATTTTATATATATTCCTCACAAGCATGAATGACTCTTAGATATGATGCGTGTCTATTAATTTGATAAACCTGAATATAGTCTTGTAGTCATCACACTACAGTGAATACTGAATTCCATGGGAATTTTTTGATGTAGTGACTGCAGAATGAATCTCTTTAAGCCAGATTAATTGTAAGAGATCAACATTTAATATACAGTTCCACTCAAAAAGGAGCAATCCTGTGCACATACAGCATCTCAAATCCTGCGATGGTCACATCAGTTTATGTAGAAATATCCAGTTGTAAAATTGTCCAGGAGCTCCTTTCAAATATTATAAATAAAATAAAGTGTGGAGAGTTAGATGATAACATTTGTTTCATTATTTTGGATTCATACATTTTTTTAGTTTCTTATTTAATGGTCTGATAACTTGTAGACAGAGGTATGACTTACCAACACTTAAAATTCAGTCTTCATGTGAAATGGCTTTATTCTCACTTACTTCAAGAGGAGTTGCTTGGGCATCTTTGGGCAGAATTTGGAATAAATTTTAAAAAATGCATTTTTAGATTTTTAAAAGGTGAATCTCATAATTTTGTAGTTATTGCTAGAGCAAGAAAGGCTTCATTCTTAGTGAACTTTAACTTCGTACAATTGAATCTTTGAATCTAATGGAAACCTTGAAATCCCATGGTCCAACAGTTACTGGAACTTCACTACCGGTTCATTTCTGAGGTTAGAGAAAGTAGCAGCTGTGCTTATTTCTCTTAGTAGTTGTTTAACAGAATTTATAAATTCAGTACTGTTAAATGTCCTTCACAAAAATTTTTGTGTCTGCTGCTGATAGGAGAGCTGATGCCAAGCTCTTTTTAATTGTCTGGAGCTGTCCAAGTGCTCTATGCTGCTTTCTTGCAGCGTTAGACAACAGCTGTACTTTTCAAACACAGAGGAGAGGAATATAGCATTATTCATGCACTTTGCATAATTTCCTAAAGAGTAGTGGAGCCCCTGGTGGTCTAGTGGTAAAGACGCGGCGCTGTCACCGCCGAGACCCAGGTTCGATTCCTGGTCAGGGCC
>JAYRBT010000177.1:46312323-46342875 GCA_036023395.1 Myiotriccus ornatus | reverse complement strand
CCAATGCGCAGGCTGGAAGGTGTAAAGACCTTCCCCGGTTCTTCGTTCGCGAAGTCTGGCCATTATTATTATAGTGGATGCAGTGTCTGTAAACATAGAAAAAAAAAAAAGCACATTGGGAAGCATCAGAAAAATATTCATGTTTCAGTTTCAGCATCCAGTTTCCTGCTCTTTTGCTTGTTTGTTGTATGACTGTTGGCAGTTCCACCATGGATAGATATATCATACACAGACAAGTGACCCACTAGTATAATTTACAGAGGCTGGGTTATGGTTCAGATTGTTCAGATAATTTCATAATTGTGTCCACAAATGCCTATGAACCAAGGCCTTAAATTTGAGGGGGTTTTATTCTACATCAAAATGGGGACATTGTTTTTCTTTACCTCATGCATATGATTGGGAGTAGCTATAGAAAATGGTGTCAAACTTATCTATGTAATGAAAATGTGAGTCTTATAAATACCTTTACAAAGAGTCCTATATATGTCATTCTTCTTCCATGTGCTTGTGCACCGCAGAATCTTCTTCTAATGAATCAATTATATAAGCTTTATTTATACTAACATAATACTAATGGGTCAAGCTACATTTATATTTAACAAGAAGATGAATAAATATTTGATACTATATTTTATGTAATCTAACTTTTTCTCATCTGTCAATGTGCAACAGTTCTAGAAAATATGTATAATAATGCCTTAAAGGCTTTGTTCAGTGTAGATTTAATTTCTTTTTTCCTGGAATATATGATTTGCTTTCAAGGAGTTGGGCTGTTATACTTTACTGATAACTAAATTTATCTAAATTTGATTTTCTTTCTTAAAAGAACACTTGAAAGAATCTCAAGTGGAAGACAAGTAATAAACTTAATACTGTATGTGATGATCATTTTCCCAATTTAGTCACATGTGTGTTTTCCTTTTGGCAGCCATTTAATGGGTATGGAAGTGATGGCCTGCAACTTATTCAGATAGATTAATGAACTTTTTCACAGAATCGTAGAATATTCTGAGTTGGAATGGGTGCATCAGGATCACTGAATCCAACTCTTAGCCCTGCACAAGACCATCCCCAAGAGTCACACCAAGTGCCTGAAACACTTCCCGAACTCCCATCACACTTGGTGCTGTAACCACTTCCCTTGGGAGCCTGTTCCAGTGCTCAGACAGCCTCTGGGTGAAAAGTGTTTTCCTGATATCCGACCTCAACCTCCCCTGGCTCAGCTTCATGCTGTGTCCTTGAGTCCTGTCACTGGTCACCAGAGTGAAAAGACCAGTACTTGCCCCTCCGCTTCTCCTCATGAGTATGTCCTCAGCTCTTTATCCATATTCTTGGTGATGGTTCTGTTCTTCAGTTGCGTTTTCTAGGGTTTGAAAATCAGAGCTTGCCAGTAACATTTTATCCCTTTTGTCTGCAGGTGGCATGATATTGCCAACATGTCCCACAATAAGTCCTTTTTTGCATTAGAGCTGGCCAACAAAGAAGAGACAATTCAATTCCAAACTGTGAGTACATTTTTTTTTTGTTTTGCTAAGACATCAGTAAATATAAACACAAATTAAGACTGATAATTTAACTCAAAGATTAAAACCTACTTTATATGTATTTAGCAACTTCGAATTGTATGAGTAAGCCAAAAGTAATAGTACAGTCTTTGGCTAGCTTTTTACAGGAAGGCATTATAAATCAGATGTTTTATATTGAATATATTGACACGTTTAGTCAGGTGTTCATAAACATTGTTATCCATTCCAGTAAAATTTCTAGCATGTTTTTTTGACTTTTAAATCAGTGGCAATTAAAGATAAATATGGTCATAGAGCTTTGCTGGAATGGGGCATGGCATTTCTTGCAGAATTAATGTTACGTAGCACCTGCCCTTTGATTTGTGAAAAGGCAGCTGTTGACAGTCTTATGGCAATCTTTATTAACTGTAAATTGTGTTAGTATTACAGATTATAAGAGTGTCTTCAACAAAAGGCTTCTACTCTAAAATTTCATAAATCTAATAGTACTGTTAGGTTGGAGTGGAGGTTTGTGCCTGCAAAGTAGAGTCTTAGGGAAAACCTGGTGACGCTAATGAAGTTACATTAAAACAAAATAGGTCAATGCTAGTTTAATCTTAAAAATTTCAGTTGCTTGTTTGAAAGCAAGTAAAGGGTATACATATATGGCTTAATGCAAATTTTGCCTTTTTTTTTTTTTCTTTGGCAGGAAGATATGGAAACAGCAAAATATGTGTGGAGGATGTGTGTGGCTAGACACAAATTTTACAGACTAAATAAATGCAGCCTGTAAGTAGAATACATTAGCACAACTCTTGTTGCCTTGAAGCTTCCATTGGGAAGTGAAATCTTCTACTTCTGTAATATCTTTGCTGTCCTTTTTAGATGGTAGTAATTAATTACTTGGGTTAATTTTCCTAATCTTTCTTTGGGAAAACACTTATCACCAGTTTTTGAAACACTTTCTGCTTTGCGACAGAGGAAAATATTAAATACTGAAATCTTACCAATTGTGAGTGTTTGGCCTTTGCTTCTGGATCTCAGGGCTGTGGCAGACTTCAGTTGCTTTGGGATCCACCCTTGCTAGTGCTTGTGAGCCACTGGAATCACTCGAGTTCTGGCCTGGGTTTGGGTGAACTGCTCTGAAAGGACAGTAGAGGCTTTAAAAGGGCGGGAAGTGTATGTGAAGCACTCCTGAAATGTGCTGGATTGACAGCTGAGGGGTATGTGGTTCTTTAGATATCCATGGAATCTGTATAGCTCAAGTAGCACCAGTGCAAGGTAAATTTAATCAATTTGTCAAATTAAGTTTAATTGGGCTGGTTTGCAGCTCGTAAGTTAATGGCTGGAATCAGATCTATTTTACTGATACAACTTTCCTTCAGTTAAGTTTCTTCAGTCAAAAAATAGGGAATTAGACACAGTGAATATTCTGTCATAAAAGAAGCACGATTCCCATATTCCCTTTGTATGTGGGAAGATAGCCATGGAGGGGTGGCTCTGAAATCTGCTGAGGCCAGTGGAAAGATAATGAAATATTTGTGCCACAGGTGACTCAACAGTGTGTTTAATGCTAATTTATTTGAGAAGTAAGATTACTTTGAAACAGAGTAAACCTCGTACCTCGAAGTTTGTAAACCTGACTGCCTTTTGAGAGTGATCAGAAATGTTGGTAGAAGTAGTGCATTTGTGTGACTTGTGCATTGCTCTCTGAATAATGTCAGTTCTATAGTTCCATATTGAATGCCAGGCTCTAGGATTGCTTAATTACTGTGGTTTTGCCACAGCATGGTTTTGCATGAAGTTAAGTCCTCAAAAAGAACTTTTCTGATTATCTCTACTCTTAAAATTTCCTGTTGTCTGGTCCTACTGCTGAAAACTGCCTTATGCATGCCTGTATTAACTTCAAGTTTTTTTTTCTTAATCTGTACATACTTTATCTTTAGAGACTCCCTGGACTCTCCACCTGAGGAGGGCTCTCAGAAATCTTCCCTCATTCTTTCCCTTCCACGCTTTCCAATCCTTTCTCGTCCTTCACTTCCTAAAGGGTGAGCTAAACAACATCTTTCTTCCTGAAAAATAACATTAATATTATGCTGCTGTCTTTTGACCTCCGTCTTGCTGCAAGACACAGAGAGCAAGTGCAGTGTAGGGTGGGAGGGAAAGGACCTTAAGACTCACATCCTGTGTGCAATCCAACAAATTATGAAAATTCATTAGCTTGAATGTTAGAACATATGAATCCTCATGCAGTAGAGTCGTGCTTTCCAGTTCCTGTAACGTTACAGTCCCTAAACAGTCTGACTCGTAGGACAGGTAACTCACAGGATGAGATTTTATATGGGGTTCAACTTTGGAACTAGTCCCCAGTTACTCCACTCCTTTTTCTGCCCTACTGCAGTGCTTCAGGGACGTCTCCTCTTTATGCTTCATAGAGAAGAGGCAAACAAATAACTGAGGTATTTTGATCCTGGCTTTGTGATTTTTGCTTTGTGATGGTGGTTTATGCACAGAGCTCTTTCCTTTTGAGACTGTTGGGGAGGACTATTTAACTATTATAGGCCTGGCTCCAAGAAATGTAGAGTGATTTTAATTGAACTTTGGAGTGCTTTCCAGTGTTTGACATAGGTCTTGCTATTGTTAAGAATCATTTCTTACCATAAAATTTCTTCTGCAGACAAACTCAGCCTGTTACAGTGAATCCTGTTAGAAGACGGTCTTCGTCCAGAATGTCTATGGTAAGGACAGCAAATAGCTTTAAGTTTGCAGTTTTATGGATTTTAAGTGACTTTGAATCAAATATTAGTTTCCTTCAGTGAAATAAAATGAGCAGTGGAAAAGATGAGTCTAGTATGTGAGGAACTGTTTCTGACTTGTAGAAAAAGCTGCTATGTAATATCTAAATAATGGGATTAAAGTAATTGCAATGAAAAATATTTTAAACACTTCTATTTTTAGTTTGATCACTCTGTCTCTAGGAGAGTGGCCTAGATGTCAGATGGCAAGATACAGTCTTGGGTTGGTGGTGTGTGTTTGGAGTTTTTTCCCCAGTTCTTTACTTATTTTTTGTATGACCTCACAGGAGAAATTTCCATTGCAGATTTAGGGAAATGGTTCAAGATTAGGGCTTTGTATGTGTGTGTGTTTATTCTATATGATAATGTATATGATAATAGTATACATTATACATAAAATTTTTTTCAAAAATTACTTAAAAAAAAAGAATCAGTCCTTAAGTAACAGTAGGATGTTTTCTTTCTTAGCCTAAGCCTCAGCCTTATATGATGCCTCCACCACCTCAGCTGCATTACAATGGTCATTATACTGAACCATATGCATCTTCCCAAGGTGAGTTCATTAAATCCACCACCACACTACACAACTTTGGAAGGTAAAAACTATAATTTCTATTTGTAGCTACTTTATTTAGAGCTGAATAAATTAATAAGGTGAACATGGGGTAGGTTTGTACTAGAACACTCACTGAAGTGCTTGCTGCTACTCTTGATATATAGGCTAATGTGAAATACAATCATAGAATCCTTTAGGTTGGAAAAGACCTTTAAGATCATCAAGTCCAACCATCATTGAGGCACTGCCAAGTCCACCCTAAACCGTGTCCCTAAGTGCCACATCTACATGTCTGTTAAATACCACCAGGGATGGTGGCTCCACCACTTCCCTGAGCAGCCTGTTCAGTGCCTGACCACCCTTTCTCTGAAGAAATCTCCTAATATCCAATCTAAACCTCCCTTCGCGCAACTTGAGGCCGTTTCCTCTCGTCCTGTTACTTGTTACCTGTGAGAAGACACAGACACACACCTCACTGCAACCTTCTTTCACGTAGGTGTAGAGAGTGATAAGGTCCCTGAGCCTCCTTTTCTGCAGGCTAAACAATCCCAGTTCCCTCTACTGCTCCTCCTTCACATCCTCTCCTATGGGAGATGAGTAAAGCTAGTTAACATAGCATATACACCAACAGAAGACTGTGGTGTCTTGTGTGAGTTGAAGCTGACCATCACTATTTTTGGTTCTTGTATCAATGTTATGGCATTTTTTGGAGCCTTGTCAATATCGACCTTAATAGCTGCAAAGAGTAACTGAACCCCCAGACAATTCACAAAATTGAAAAATTAAAAAAAAAAAAAAAAGAACCTAGGATGCAGGAAGAGGGGAGTTTCTCTCAGAGTTTGCTAGGCTACAAGGTGGTGGGGAATTCAAAGGCTGAGGAAGTTTGCAAGTTATGGAACTGGTATATATTTGATTGAAACCAAGAAAGAAAAAACCCCAAGCAAACCCTAACTAATATTCTCAAGGAATGTAGACTCCTAATCTAAGTGGTTTACAGCAGAGTCATGGCTGATTTCTTGCGTGTTTTTGATTGTTACACATTATGTCTTTAATTAAAAAACTTGCTTCCCTCAAGAGTTGAATCTAATCTTTTGCAAAGTTGCCTCAGTTTTCATAGGGTTCTTCCAGTCCTACAAGTCTACTGGATAAATAATACTTTAACAACTCAGTGGGAAAGGAATAAACACATTTACTATCTAAATAGAGTTACACAAGTCTTCATGAAATACAGGTACTCAGCTACATTCAGAATGTAGCTGAATTCTTTCCAGTTCAGTGCTAGATGCATAAACTGTTAGATCATTTTCTTTACCCATCAAAGTAAGTATATGTTAATCTGCAAGCAATAGATGGTGGTAGTTTAAACTGTCTCCAAAATTTCTGGAGAAAAGTTAATTTGATTTTTTTTTTTTAAGACCTTGTGGTACTATATCTACTTATGTCATGAGGGGGTAGAAGAGAGAAGAAGAGCAAGGGTTTTTTCGTTTGGTTGTTGTGGGGCTGGTTTTAGTATTTTTTCCTTTCTTTACTGTTTAAACTGATATTACCCCATTAGTGCAAATCCATGTGGACATTCTTTTTTTCAAGTGGTGTGATGTAACACTGACAGGGACTTTGTTTAATTTGGACTGAACCTTAGCAAACCTATCCTAAACAGAAGAAACCCATTCTTAAACAGAGAGTGTTTTCCCATAGGAATTTGAATAATTGAAATAAATATAATAGGTTATTCTGGTCTACTACTTTAGGTATCAACAACAGCAAAAGCTGGGGTTTGGGTTTGGGTTTGGTTTTTTTCCTTCCCATTTCAATACAGAGCTAAGAATAACTGAGGTTCTGAAAATCTCAAACATTGCTTAGCTATGTCTTAATAGAAGATAACTTTGTTTGATGTCTTGGACATAAAGACTGTTCTTAAACTTTACTTTCAGATAACCTCTTTGTGAGCAATCAGAATGGATACTACTATCACTCTCAGACTAGCTTGGATAGAGCCCCTCATGACTACAGTGGTCGGATCCGCAATGGTAGTGTCTATAGTGCACACAGCACAAACTCCTTGAACAACCCACAGCATTACTTGCAGCCATCCCCCATGTCCTCTAACCCAAGCATTACTGGAAGTGATGTCCTCAGAACTGATTATGTCCCCTCACACAGACATAGTGCACTAATACCACCTTCTTACCGTCCCACACCGGACTATGAGACTGTGATGAGACAGCTTAACAGGGGAATGGTGCACACAGATAGGCAGAGTCATTCAATGAGAAATCTTAACATCAGCAATTCCTATGCTTACAGCAGACCTGATGCCTTAGTTTACAGTCAGCCTGAAATACGAGAACATGCTCACTTTGCTGCCCCACAGTCTAACCATTATCCATTTAACCTGAACTACAGCTTTCATAGCCAATCCCCCTACCCCTATCCTGCTGAAAAGCGCCCAGTTGTTGGGGCAGTCAGTGTGCCTGAGTTGACAAATGTGCAGCTCCAGGCTCAGGATTATCCAGCACCAAATATAATGAAGACTCAAGTCTATCGACCACCTCCCCCGTACCCGTACCCAAGGCCTGCAAACAGTACTCCAGACCTTTCCCGGCATATCTACATCAGCAGCAGCAATCCAGATCTTATCACAAGGCGAGTGCACCATTCTGTCCAGACATTTCAGGAAGACAGCCTGCCTGTGGCACATTCTCTTCAGGAAGTCAGTGAGCCTCTAACGTCGGCACGCCACGCGCAGCTGCAGAAAAGGAACAGTATTGAAATAGCAGGCCTGGCTCCCAGCTTTGAAGGAATAAGGATAAAAGAGAGGACCATGTCAGCTTCTGCAGCAGATGTGGCTCTTCCAAGAGTTATCTCAGAAGGGTCACAACCCAACATTCTGATGGAGAGAGCGAAGCAAAAAGAAGGTGAGCAAGAAGAATGTATGAACTGTGATCATAAGAAAACCCTTTCAGATGCCACTATGCTGATTCACAGTAGTGAGGAAGAAGAAGAATTTGAAGAAGAAAACAAGGCTAATACAAGTCTTTCTCCTCTTCCCGAAGATCAAACCCAACTTTCATCTGTTATGGGAGGTTATTCTCATGATTCAGTACTGAACTACCCTTATAGCTCTGTTGCTTCATCTGCTGGCCCTTTGCATATTCTTGAGCCTAAATTGCATATTACAGAGGCAGAGAAGAGAATGAAAGATATGAGCCCCGTTCATTTACTGGTAGAAAGCCAGGTCCAGAGAAGAGGGGAAGGACTGCTTACTCCATCTATGTCAGAATCTGATCTTACAACATCAGGGAGATACAGAGTAAGGAAAGATTCAGTAAAGAAGAGACCTGTGTCCGATCTTTTGTCTGGGAAGAAGAATATTGTGGAAGGCCTTCCCCCGCTAGGTGTAAGTGGATACCATTCATCTTGTTTCGGGTTGTCTGTAGCAGAAGTTGTTTGGGTTTTTTTTGAGGTTTGGGGTTCTTTTAATCAACCTGAGATGCTTTTAAAACATGTTAATTGAAAGCTACCTTAAGCTTGACCTTTATTTTTCTGTGTTTCCCTGATTAACTTTGCTTAGCTGTCTTTTATCCCCTTCTCTGCCATGTCTGAGTTCTGTTTGTATAATCCTCCCACACAAGTCCAGCTGTGCAACATCCATCTGTCTGATACACCTAACCTGGCCAGGAACTTTAAAATGAGCTATTTTATAGTCAGCTCTAGATCCCAATTCTGTCCTATCTGTCCTTATCTGCAACATAACCAATTCTTTCCATTCAAATACCAGCTTTCTAATCTTCCTTTCACAGAAAAGTCATATGTAGCTGAATGTTTACTTTTTAAAAAATTTGTTTTCTTCTTTTGACCTAAGTGGGGACCTGACACATTAAACAATAAATTCATTCCTTGCATTCTCATCTTTACTCCATGCCTTTCCCTTTCCAAATCCTTTCCCTTTTGCCTTCTCTTCAAGACATTTTATCCCAGTAAAGGTATTTCTTCCTTGCCATGCCTCTTTCTCCTACTCCAATCTTATGAAGCCATAAATAGTAAAAACCCACAAGTTTCACCTTTCCTATAATTCCCACATCACAGAAGTGTCAAGGTCTGTGTGGACTGTACAGTTTCACTGGTACTCCTTACCACCCATTTTGTTTTAAACTTTTGTCCAGTTTTATGTAGTCTGTGGCAAATTTCAGGTACTAATAGAGGAAGACAGTTTTTATTATTATTTTGGCTTTTAAAATTGATTGCTGTTAATTTTGCATGTCTGATTTAGTGTCAAATTGTTTTCTGAACAAATTGGACTGCAGTGGAACTACTAGATGTAACTTCTACTGCTGTGGTAACTTACAGCTGATGCTGCAAAAACTATCATATGCAAAAGCTATGCATTGAAATAGTTACTGCTGTCATAATGTTTTATCTGTCAAACATGCTATATATGGAGCTGAACACAATGAAATGAACCTTCATCAGCTTCAATTAATTTTACAATTATGTATGTTTTTCTACATCCCTTCCTCCTGAGTTTTTATGTGGATATAGGAAAAAAAAAGTGATACCTTTCTCCTTGTGTTCATATTTAGATAGTCACTTAGTATTTGTTCTCCAAAAGATACATTTTCAGACAGTAACATGTCTACCAAAATCATACCCTGCTTTTTCTTTTGACAGTTATTTAAATGTTCCAGTCAACCTTTGAAATTAAATTGATATTAGAACTTTTTCATTGGAAGTGTTCAGTAACATGGGTTCTAGTGCAGTAACACTTAAGAGTGCCATTGTGTAATACAGAATATTACCTTTTTATATTCATAACTGAGATGAATATCCTACTTACAAAGCTGGCCCCTACCAATGTTTGCATGTTTTGCTTCTCAGTGAACTTTTACTGTTGTGTTTGTGTTCACTTTTAAATGTGGTCTCATCCTCTTAGCTTGGTCTTCCTATTTCTTACCACCATTTAGCTTTTGAAAACATTGATTATCCTTCAAGCAGCATATGCACTCCTATTTTTACTGTATTTTTGTTAACAAGTAAACTTTGCAATTGCAGGAAGAATGACATTTTCTCTTATACTTTTTAAAGGAATAATTTGAATTTATTCTTTCATAGAAATCCCCCTTGGATATTTTTCTCAAATAATGAATAGTTACTTCCATAATTTAGATTCATGGCCTGGCCCAGGACTCAAATCTGTCTGCAGTTCTGTGTTCATGTTTTGTATGTACAGTTTGTTGCAAATGTAGTAAAGCATTTAACTATATCCAAATATCTGAAATGTATATGCTCATTTTTATGCCTGCTTGTGGGGAAGAAAAGTGCCTGCAAACTGAATAGTCTAGTAAGGAATAATTTGTGTGTATTTTTGGGGTTGGGAAGTGATTTCAGTTCTGTCCAAGAATGTTAATTATCCAAAGTTGTCACCTCACACCCTCAGTTGGGAGCTTTGTAGGGAACAATATTTGTCATTCTCATGCAGTTTCATTAGCCTGTCTGGAATGAAGGCAGACTTGTGTTGTGTTCTTGGAGGAATGTAGTCCCACCACCCTAATCTCTCACTGCAGTGCTTATCAAAAAAAAGGTCAGATCTGTTTGCAGAAGGGATCAAAGATATATTCTTTGCTTAGTTGAACCCAGCTGTTTTTTGTTTATAACTTCATCAGGTATTTAGGAATATTTACTAATTTCTATTTTCTTTTGCAGGGTATGAAAAAGAATAAAAATGATGCAAAAAAAAAGGGGCCTTTAAAGCTAGCTGCCCTAAATGGACTGGCATTGACTAGAATGCCTCTGCCAGATGAAGGGAAGGAAGAACCAACAAGAGCAACAAATGATGAAAGGGTATGTTGAAGTTTCTTAGTGCTTGATTTACAGTAGTAATTTGTCAAAGTGAAGCGCATATGAGTGGTGCTTTTTGTTGACTTTAAAATGCTTCAGATTCAAATCAAATGCTGAGAATAAAACAATTAAGAATGAGATTTCTGATTGACAAATTATTGCTAGAAGTATAGGGTGTAGCTTAGATTTTTAAGACAGTGATTCAATTATAGTTTACCCTTTGAACATATAGGAAGAAATGATTAGTACTTATTGATTCATTTTTATGAAACTTTTTCTGTTTTATTTCTTAATTTTGGGTTTTCCAGACTGAAACTTATAATTCTGAGTGTGAGATTGAATTTAGTTGTAATTATTAGTAATTCATACAGAGTTTAGAGTAAGTTTCGCAGCTAAATTGCATCCCCAGAGTACAGTTTGCACAGATTGTATTTATCTGTTTTCCTCAGGTGGATCCCATAAAAGATAGATGGAACTTGTTCTATCTGCAGAAATTTTAAATACAGTAAAAGATCTCAGGTCAATGAGAGGACATCAGGTTCTAGAATTCGAGGATCTTTCTTTGAGAAATACAAGACTCCATCTGCTTGTGTCAGGATAAAAAAACCTCAGTAAATATGCTTCACCCTGTCTCATATATCATTAAACACGTGCAGGGAAGTTGCCATCATTTCTTTCTGGGTTGATCTTCACTAAATTCAGCCATATTATTATTCGGCTAGCTCTGCCCAAAAGGGTTGAGGTAAAGAATAAGCCATGAAGTCGTGTTATGAAAGAGACATATCACTGCACCTTCTCTTGAGGCAGTCATGTAGGGGCAGAATAGATACCATGAAATGGGAGTAGTGCCTAAAACAGTTGAGAAAAGGCAATGAAAAGTAGACACATGACATGAAAGGAAGTCCAGAGTGCAGATATTTTAGAAGATGAATTTAGTGTTGATTCAGTGCCTGTTTCGTTGGTCAGCTTCATGTTATTATCAGTTTAAATAAGGGAATTTAGCCTACAGGTAATAAAGGAGTTTGTACAGTTGATATATTGGTGTGCAAATTGCATATGATTGAGGTTTTACACCTTCCTCTGCAACATTTGCCGTACTTACTTGATACAAGATACTTTTATGACCTTATACCACAGAGCAGTTGCTGTGAGAATCTGGGGGCATGTGACATAGATGAAATTTTCTGGCTGAAATCTTACATATTATTCCTCTAATTATTGTTGGCAAAGAGATGCTGAAATTCCAGAAGTGTCTTATGATTTAGAAAGAACTTGGTTTCAAAAGAATAAAAGGGAGGGTGAGAGGGAGAGCAGCTTATTAAATAAAACAGATTGAGTTATACTATTAGAAAAAAATCTGAGTTTACAACTCAGCTGGAGCAAGAGATTCTAAGAAGGTGCTGCTGCTGTATGAAAAGTTTAGTTTTTTTCCATCTCAACAATAAAGTTTGGATGGTTTGTTCATTATTTTTGGTTTTTGTTTGGTTTATTACAAGGTTAAAGGAGACCTTTCAAATAATGGCATCTAACATGCTAAATTGAGCAGGTGGGTTAATAAGTATTGCTTGTTCAAAGGTATTTGAGGCAGTATGCAGTATAGCATAGCTATCTGGTTGGCCAGTTCTTTTTTTCCCCCCAACTGGGCTGTCTTTATAGAAACTATGAAGTAATTTTTCCTTCACCAGCAGTATTCACGTAGGTCTTTGTGACCTAATGAAGTATAACAGGCTTCTTAGTTTTCACTTGAGCAAAATTCCTGCTGGTTAGGGCTGCTTCTAATTTATTCTGGTATATTTGTGAAAACATTAATAGCTGGAAAAGCACTGAAGAAGTATGTAGGAGACAAAGATGCATACATTTTATCCTTCATGAATTCTCTGTTAAAACTGACTCACCTTGGAGTGACTCTGTATCGTTATCCGTGTTCTGTCTTCCAGTGTAAAATTCTGGAACAACGGTTAGAGCAGGGCATGGTGTTCACTGAATACGAGCGCATCCAGAAAAAAAGGCTTGTCGATGGTGAGTGCTCAATAGCTCGGCTTCCTGAAAATGCTGAAAGAAACCGGTTCCAGGACGTCCTGCCTTATGATGATACCAGAGTAGAGCTAGTCCCAACCAAAGAAAATAACACGGGTTACATCAATGCATCTCATATCAAGGTGAGAGGAATACTGTTGGGAAAATATGTTGCGGTTCGTGTGGTATCTAAAAATGCATTTGTCTGTCAATTTTGGTTTGGTGAGATGAGTGAAAATCTCTCTATCTCTCTCTTCCCCTTGTTGTCCAGAGGTTTTGTTGGGGAAAGGAGGAACCTGTTTTCCTCATTACTTAGGAGGGTTAATTATTGGAGGGATCTTCTGTATTTCACTCCTCTGTTGATTTACTGTCTCCTTTCTGTCTCATCTCTCTGGAGATTGGTAGTGACAGAAGGCATGTGTATTCTTCCCAGAGTTAAAAAGGCAAATAGCTTTAAAACAAACTTGGATCCTCTGGAATGGTTATGGTATTTTTGATCTGCAGTGATAATCAGTTTTTCTTATTTTTCTGTACTCTCAGACTGTATGTACAACAGGGAGTAAGTGAGCTCCCAGCTTAAGGTTTTTTGGGTGATTAGAGGAATTGATGGAGCCAGGGGGAAATCTGCTTTTTCAAAATCTTCAGCTGTCCCCCTTCCCCATCCTTAATTCTTTAAACTCTGTTTAAAAAACTGACGAATTTGCAGGGTGACCTCAAGAACCTTCAAGGCAGCTCATTCATTTTTCAATACATTTACCTGCTTAAAGTGCAACCATCCTTGGCTCCATGCTTTCTCTGAAAAGAGCTGAGATCCTCAAAGCAGTAATTGTACCTGTGTTGCTGTCTTTTTTTAATCAATGTTTGTACACTGACACAGTACCATTGTTTCTCTGCTTCATTCACAAATGTTGTGTGAATCTTCTGGCCCTTCTCAAGCAAGATAATATTTTTGGGGGAAACAGAAATTTCTGAATTTTTATTACTTATAATAGCATTTACAGCACCAAGATATGCAAGCTTCTCTAAACCTGAATTTGCTACAATACCTTAAATTCACAAAAGAAAAATACAGTTTTATTTTCTGTCTTACATTATGCTTATGACGTAAAGTACATTTATTTAGTCATGTGCCTATACAATTCTGTCTTTTCTCCATCGAATGTGACAAGACCCAGCTAAAAATTGGGACAGGTGTAACTCAAAATGGGCTCCTACTTCTGCAGTGTTGCTGTCTTTTTTCATTTTGTGCATCTTCAGAATTGGGGAAAGGGTTTTGCATAATTACTAATACAATGTCTTTTTTTTTTACAGATCTCTGTTGGGGGCATAGAGTGGGATTACATTGCTACGCAGGGCCCTTTGCAGAATACATGTCAGGATTTCTGGCAGATGATCTGGGAACAAGGAATTGCCATCATAGCTATGGTGACAGCAGAGGAAGTGAGTATAAATTGAGTCGGGTTTCTCCCAAATATTCCACAAAGAGTTTTTTATAATCTGTTAGAGGAAAGGGATCTTTGCTCTAACAAGACCAATCAAAGACAAATTTCTAGTGACTCCTTTGCTATTCTGTCTTGCTTTCTTTGGTAGAAAGATTAATTTGCAAACTCTTTCTGCTGGAAAGTTGCTATACTCAGTAAGAAACCATAACATTCTGGTAGTCTTTAATAGAGGAGAGATACAGTTGTTACTACAGTAGAATTAGTTGTATGAATGTTCTTTTTTGTTAAGCAAGTGTTTTACTTTTAAGGAAAGTGGTCGAGAAAAAAGCTTCAGATACTGGCCACGTCTTGGTTCACGACACAACACCGTAACCTATGGAAGATTTAAGATTACCACGCGATTCCGTACTGACTCAGGCTGCTATGCAACTACAGGTTTGAAGATTAAACACCTCCTCACAGGACAGGAGAGGACGGTTTGGCATTTGCAGTACACTGACTGGCCAGAGCATGGCTGTCCAGAAGATTTAAAGGGATTTTTATGTAAGTTATATTTAATAGCTTTGTTTTGGGGTGTGGTTTGTGTTGGTTATTTTAATACCTTCTAAAACAGCTGCTATATAGCAATTAGCTTTTGACAAGTGTGCCAAGCATTCTGCTGTAAAAGGTTTCTTCACATGAGCAAGAGATACTGAATTATGCTTTTTGCAGGAAAATACCTGACAGTTTAATAAAGGGACTGTTTAAGTTGAAGGCAAATAATTTACTAAAAGTTCACATAAATTAAAACATACTTGCATCACATACTGCATATTTGAGTATGTTGCAGCAGTAGCAAGATGGCCATGAGCCACCTTTAGGGGGGGAATAGGGGAACAAGACCTTACAAAAGTTAGATGATCTTTGTAGATCTACGTTACTTTCATTGGAATATGACTTGTGATTTATTTAATATATTTTTCTGTGGGATGTCACTTGTTAAATTACTACTTTTCTGGTGGTCATACAGCATAATAGCATGGCTTATGGGGCTTCATCTCCTGAATGAATTATTCTTGTCTTGTTGAACTTAATAGCATACTTGGAAGAGATACAGTCCGTGCGGCGCCATACGAACAGCACTGCGGATCCTAAAAGCTCCAATCCCCCTGTACTGGTGCACTGCAGTGCAGGTGTGGGGCGAACAGGAGTGGTCATACTGTCAGAGATCATGATTGCTTGCTTGGAACACAATGAGGTGATCTCTTTTTCTTTCTCATGCTTTCAATAATGTTAGGTAGTAGAACAGAAAATAACCTGCCTAAAATATTTTATGGATGTTCATCTGAGCAGTCTTTGGAAGAGCCCTTACAACTACGCTTGAAAGAGCTCTTGGAAATTCAACAGAAGTTAATAATCTTCTAGAGTTGCCCACAGACACACCAGGTACTGGAATGCTCATTTGGATTCCTGACTCTAAGATGTTGAGTCACTGAGCGGAACAAGGTATGCCCTAGCCTACTGAGCATATTTCAGGATTTCATCCTGACTTTACCACTTCTTGCCTTAATTAGAATGGATAATATTCAAGAACATGCTTTGTAGGCAATCTCTATGATTGTTACTAATTACTTTGTTCCTAAGTGTAGTGTACTTGTAGTATCAGTCTCAGCAAAGGACAAAGTGCTAGTTTAATAGAATAAAACCTAGTCCCATCAGCTTTTAACCAGAAGTGAACAGCTGTAAAGCGTTTATTAATAATATGCCAGCTGAGACTCAATAAGCTTATTGTTTTGTTGTGCATCGCTGTCCTAAGACTGTGACAGACTTTTGCAGCCATTATATTTGTGAAGATCAATACCCCATGAGATAGGTATCTTTACCATTCTGCATATTTCACAGAGGATCAGTGGTGTAGTGCAGTCCATACCGCAGACATGGCAGTGAATTGTGAGAGATGAAATTAGAACAGCTGCCCTTAGATCACCAAGGTACTGCTCTGAACCTCCAGCGGAGAAAGTGCAACCCAGTTTCCTTGCTCACCAGTCACTTGTAACGGTCTGTTCTCTTCTTTCAGATGCTGGACATCCCACGAGTGCTGGACATGTTGAGGCAGCAGAGAATGATGATGGTGCAGACTCTTTCGCAGTACACTTTTGTCTATGGAGTTCTCATTCAGTTTCTCAAAAGTTCTAGACTTATCTAATCCCTGCCACTTCCTAAGGGACACTGCAAGAGTTTACAGAAAGGAAATCACAGTTGTCCAGATAGACCTGGTGTTTTCTTTGTATGATGAATCCCACAGTTACCTTTTAGGGCTGCTGTGTGCCTGTTAAAAGTGTAACAGTCCCTACAAAGTAGGATCTTCGCTGGACTAAATTCTTCCTGTGTTCAGCTGCGGTCATATTAAGGAAGAATTTCACTTGTACTGGTCTGTAGTACTTACACATGTTCTTTGGAGTGGTGTTACTCTGGGCAAAATATCACGGAATGGAAGTACACAGCACAATTTTACTAACATTATGTTTTGAAGCATAATTTTTGACTGTGTGAAAGCTAAAATCTGTAGGAGCACATGGGGTGAGAAACCTGCTCCTTGGGAATGTCAAGGTCTTATGCAGTTTCATTCTGCTTTCAATTTTATATTTAGAACAATACATCTATATTTGTAAAAATGAACTTTTGGTTTCCTCTGGTTTGTTTAGAAAAATTAGCAGCTCTTAGATATTTCAAGCTGTTGCTTTAATGACAGTTATTTTTATATTCATAATTTTTAAATTAAAAAAACCAAAACACCACAACACAAAACTTTGGAAACAGAACAATATTTTCAGAGGAGAAGACTAACAATGTTTGAACAAACTTTTCAAAAATCATGCAGAAAGTCCTAGGAGAAGCTATTGGTAATTAGCTGTAGTGCCATGTAATAGAATTGACAAGTGAAAGATAATGGCAGCTGTTGGTAACTTCCATTTGAGTGGAGGCATTTCTATCTGAAACAAGCAGGGGAAAAATATTTTAAGTATCTACGAGGTTATTGGAAACAAATGGATGAGAGAAAGTACATATTCAGTATTATTCATATGTTTAGAGGACAGTTTGATTTTACTGGCTGAAATCAAAGTGGATGCAAATGTTTTAAGCACTTTTTTTTTCCTCTGTTATTTATGTAGTTAAACATAGGTAATATAATCATGCATTGTTGCATATAGTAATATACCATTACTAACCTGATATTTTAGGAAGAGCCTTTTAAGCTGATGAAATGAGAGAACCAAAATGGGAGTAAGAAGGTGCACAGTGGTGAAGCAGAAATGGTCGTATGAAGCAGAACGGAGGAGGTGTGGCAGCTGTGATTGCTGGTTTACACAGTGCAAAGATGACTATTCAAAATGTTAGTGTTCCCAGCCAAGAAAGCCGTTAAAGCACTGGAAGTTTCTGTAGAATCCTCCAGATTATTTTGTCAGCACTAGAACAGATTTTGCCAGTGCTGCGCGGCATTGCAAAGAAAAGAGTATTTGAGAACACCTGTAGAATGTAAGAGCTGTTAGAGGTTACACTGGAGATGTGGGTATTTTAGTAGCTGTGTAGGTGGCTGAGTCAATGGCTGTGGCATGGACCTGAAGATGAGTCATACCTTTGGTAGTTTCTATTTTGTCCCATGGGGGCTGATCTAATGACAGTATCCCTAAATAATCCTCTGTCTGTGGTTTTCAGATGGGGACAGTGTGGTTTTATGTGCCTTTTGAGATGCTGAGTTGAAAACCTATTCAAAAATGAGCTATAGCTTTTAGATATCTGGTTTAATTTTAAAAAAAACCTATAGTAGATCAGTCTGCTGGAACGCTTTAGTGTCCATTTCCCTTGATACCTGCTTAGTGAAATGAAATGAAACTAAAAGTAATTTTTCATCAGTGCTGAAATTATGTTATTTTTCTGAGCTCTCACAAGGGTTTGGAAACTATTAAAACACTTTCAAAATAATAATTGTGTCCCAAAACATTAATTAAGAATGATAGATAAGTTGCCTTAATTTTCTCTATAATAAGATACTTCCACAAAGAAGTCCAAATGACATTGTGCTAATATGTCATTCTGTGCAAAATCTTTTACTTTAAGGCACACTGTATTGATCTGGTGCTTTTAGGTCTGCTTGGAGGCAGTCTGAATTTTTGTACTCTCAGTGTAAGTTAGATCAAATATTTCAGACTAGGGAAATGTTGTTCTTACATAAATTTCCTAGGAATTATTAATTGCCAAATGTAAAACTGGAAGTCCAGAGGAAACCAGTTATTGAAGACTTATTCTTTACATATAAATCTTGCAAACAAACCAAGCTGACATTTCTCTGTTGAAAGACGTATTGAAAGAAACAAACATTCTTAGCTATTTGTATCATGCTGTGTTTTAAAAACGTGTTTAATTTTTGCCACAGTTTACTGCTATTTGCAGGAATCTTTTTGAATGGAAGGACGGGCTCTAAAATGTAGCTGGTACCTTTTCCGTGTCTAAATTTTGGACTGTGATCTTCATAACCTCATAAATACAGTTTTAATGACATGATGGACAACCAGAACTTCAAGCAACAGCTTTTAGCTGTTCAGCAGTTACTGGAACAGAATATCAGATGCTAGGCATTAGAAGAAGCAGTTATAAGAAACAGTTTAATCCAATACTTATAGGATTATCTGAGGTGGGTGAGGAAATATGTATCTTTTGGCCTAACTTTCTGTTTTCCTGAAAGAATTTATGTTCACTTTTAGAGGCAGTTGCTCTCCAACCTGATAGTCGCAGTCTTGATTTTTATTTTTAAGCATAACACTGCTACCTCCTCCCCTTCAGCTTTCAGTTTTGTCCATCAGCAGTCTGTTTTTGCCTTAATAGACTTGACCTTAATAGACTTGACTTCATGTGAACTTTCCTACTGAAGTCTGCAGGACTGTGTTTGTATGTAAGCATATGGCTCTGAGTGAGCATTGAAAACAAGCAATTTCTCTTCTAAAGATACCAAATGAAATTATACTTCACAATCATCTGTAACAAAATGATTTTTAGAACCATTGTTTAGATTTTCAGTTAACTTATAAAAGACAATTCAGTTTTTAGCACTTTGTTCTGAGCCTTGGAAAGGGATGCATTTTTACCTGTAGTTGTGCTGGGTGCTTCATGAAGTGTTGGACGTTAGAAGAACATCCACTGTCCAAATCCAGTCACAGTGTGAGTCGGAGGTGGATTTATTTGTCAAAAGCTTAAAATTTCACTATAAGCCTGTCCATTTTGCCAAATGTGTTTCTGTTTTTACAGGGATGAAACCAGATCACTATGCAAGATTTGAACGGATTTTGTTTAGTAAGAAAAGTTGTATGAAGACATTCTTGCAGTAAATGGCAAAAATGATGCTGATCTCTAGGGATGTCAGAGCTCTCAGGGACAAATAAAGGTGCTATATACTGTCAAGAGACAGATTTGACTGTCTTTTATTGGCTAGGTGGAAGATGCTTTATAGGATCAAATTCTACAAAGAGTCAGGAGAAGAACCTGCAAATTGTAGCAAGGACTTCTGCACATTTCATTTCTTTCTTGGTTACTCTGATGGGAGATTTTTGGCCAGTGAATCTTTGTAGTTTTGGGCTAGAAGCTCTTCTCTAAGAAGCTAAGTCAGAGCCCTGTCCATTGCAAAGATGTCACTAACTTAGCTGGACTATGTGTAGGCTGCAGCTCCCTCCTGGCCCTGTTGGGTGAGGGAGAAGCTCTGTGCCACACTGAGGAGTTTTGCACAGCAGTGCTCTCCTTCTCTGCTGTACCCTGGGAAGAGCAGGAAAACTTTTATGCCTTAGTGTTGTACTCATTGCAATACCTTTTGCACAAGTGAACAATAAACACGAGTGCAGGGTGCTACAGTTTATATGTAGAAATATATTTAATTCAAAGCAGGCGAGCAAGGCAGAGTCCCTGTATTTTTGTGGATGAAGAGCTGCTCTAAGTTATCATCAACATTTAGGGGAGAATGTAAAATAAAGTAATAACAAATAAAAGTAAAATAAATTTGTACTAAAATGGAAAAGATTCTTGACATTTCTCATATAATCCTCTGTGTATCTGTGGACAACAGTTGGAGCAATTTTCTCCAAAACAGCTCCTTTAAATTTAATAAGTAAGACTACCTGAGGCTGCAGCTACATATTTCCTGTTGGAGCAGCTGTTAAAGTTGAGTGGCTCATAGATTTCAATGGCTTCTGGACCAAACTTGGGAGCTGCAGGGTTGTTTATCATACAAGCTAGCTGTGTAATGAGACTTCAGTTTTAATATCAGTAGCATTATTAAATCCCTGGATTTAAAAATAGTGAACCCATTACTCTATTTCAATAGCTAGTTCAAATTATTAATTTAAAAGAATCAGTGCTTCGGTTGCTAAGAACTCAGTGCTTTAGAGTTTAGGGTGTTTTGTTTTGTTTTCTTAAAATACTGCAAAGTCATGTAAAGCCAGAATCCAGTCCTGCAAGATGCAAAATTCTTGCAGTTCTTCTGTGGGAATTAAAATGGGCTTATTGCCAATGAAAGCTTGAGCCCTTCAGGCATGAATGCTCACGTCTGCTTTAAATTTAAGTACAGATTACAAGAATTAACCAAAAGAATGCAGCAGGAATGTGCATAGAGGAAGGTACAGCATTCAAAGGAAAAGCAGATGAGAATTCAGAAGAAATTCTCTTGTTTTGGACAAGAGAATTCAAAATTTTGGACATAGACAGTGAGGATTTGAGGAGTGGCAGAAGGCATTTGGAGGAGGATTTGGAATGTTTTGTATCCACAGCAGAGCTGCGAGAAAGGTTTGAGTCATATGGTATGTTTTTCATGGCATGGTAGGGTAAGTGAATATGTAGTCATGGGTGTTATTTTTACTGGCTTTTTAAAATGTGATTTTTTTAACTCCAAATATTTTTTCAGAGGCTCTGTTATTTTTACGTATCTTCCTTTCCAACTGTATTGAATAAAATGTGTCAGCTCAATTTCTGTTTAATTATTAAAGGTCAGATTTTTCAAACCACAGCCTCTGGTTTTAGAGATGCAAAATGCAGGGGGAATAGGCATTTTTTTGTAATTTGGCAGTGATGACTTCTAATGGATGCAGGTGAGATGATTTGAAAGTCTGAATATGTTATGAATGAAGCCAGGTGTTTACAGTTGGTGTGAGTTGCACCAAGTTAAGGCTGGGCTGACAAAGAGGCTCTTGAAATACGGAATTTAACATGTGCTTAGAAGTTCTGTTGCAGTCCAGCATTTGCAATGCAGGTACATTAAAATAATGTAATACTGTGCTAAGGTAAGGGAAAAAATCTTAAACTTTTAACTGCTGTTGCAAACAAGTCTGTAAAAACAAGTTAAAGAATAACATTTCTTAGTAAGATCCTGCTGGGGACCAGCTAACTTGGTGTATTCTGTTGGAATCACATATGTTACTTTAAGGTCTAACTGGGCTGAAAAAAAAAAAGACTTGTTAACTTCAATGAACATTTCAAAAAACTTTTGCTAAATAGCCTTTGGTTCTATTCTTTGCTATTTTCCACATGATGCTGTGTTCAGTGGTGAAGAATAATATCCAGGGTATTTGCTTTGTAGAAGTCTGTTCTTCAGCTCTACTTAGGGTATGAAGATAGAAATCAAAGAATATGATGAACAGAGTTTACAACAGATCCAGCCCGTGGCAAGTCAGAGAGCAAGTCTGCAGATATTGTAACATTCTTTTGGTTCAGATACGCAGCAACCAAAACTACCGAATTATTAGTTTTATGAGTACAGTTTCAGAAGGTGCCTAACTTTTATAAAGGGAATTTAAATGCTGTTTTTCCATTTGGAAATATTTAGGTAAAATTAGGAGACTTTAATATTTTAAAGACATTGCAAATGCCATTAATTTTTAGAATAGTAGGAAACTTAATGGGGATAACCCCTGAAAAATCCTCCAGTATGTCACCTTGCTAATCCTGGATAATTCTGACAGGCAAGGTGTGTATGCTCTTTACAAAGATACTTGCTTTAATTGCTTTGAAATACCCAACATGTCTGTCCTCTTTATAGCTGATCTGAGAGGACTTGGATGGAAATTTTAGAGGCTTTACTTGGCGAATCAGTAACCATGTACGCTCCTGCACACTGCTGAAATCTCTCCATTCAGTTAAAGCAAATCGGTGTTTGAAGTCCCAACAGCAGTTTTGTAGGATTGAATTCTTAATGTCAGAGGAACATGGGATCTGGCTCCATTTTCTTCAATTTTCATTTGAGCCAGTATGCAAGGATTTAAATGGGACTTTGTTTAAACAGTAGCAAACATGAAGTATTATTTTCTAGTACCAAGCTAGTGGTTTATGTCTATTTTTGCTGTCTTGTCACCAATATTGTAAAAATGTATAATCAAACCAGCTTTAATTCTTGTAAAACTGAAATTGGTTTGTAAAACAATGTATAAATTGTGTTTCATAGACAGAAAAGCTTGTATTACTGAATGTAATATATGTGAAACGAATATATTATAGTCTATTTTTGCCATGGAAATAAATATTTGAAGCAGCTATGAGTTTTTATTGTTCCACTATAAAAAGAAAGATTTGAGAACTTAGTGTTCATGTGCAGTTCTAAGCTGGGACTTTACCTTCAGTACACAAAGGTGCAATCCCTCTTCTAAAGCGCTGCAAGTACTGGATATAAACTTAGGCTGTCAAATTCTAAGAGCTGTCATCTTTGTGGCAGGAAAGTCTTGTGCCTGCTGCCCTGTCATTATTGTTCACAATGTTTTGCACTTTCTAAAGGCATTTTTGGTACTGAGCTTTCAATTTCCCTGTAACCTTTAAGTGTAGGAGGGATTAAAAAGTTTTGAAAATTGCAGAACCCTTTCCAAAAGGATGTGAAACAGTTGATTGTATGCTTACTATCATTGGACCTGCTGCCAACAACTAACACTGAAGTTTTTCTTCATTTTATAATTGGCATTTATTTAAAAAGGTAGGTGGTACAAAGGCTTGCTGTACACACCTGGTGCAGCATGAGACTTTATAACGTCATGATACATGAATTGAATACCAGACATTACAGTTTTTCATTGGACAGTTGCATTTCTTTTGTCTTTGTTAAATGCCTAGTGCATTGTCCACCTAACTATAACTGATACAATCTGGCTTGCTTTTAACTAAAATTTTGTCTTCTATGTGCACTCAATTCGATGGCATTAATTAACTTAAGGTAAGACAGTAACATACCAGCTGTCTGATCAGTTCCCAAGTCCTCGGGAATGTCTTGAGTAACGTTCAGTGTGAGCAAAGCTCTTTTATTTGACATAGATTCAAAATCAGAAGAGGGAAATGGGACTTCCTGGGTTCCTAGGCTCCTGATGAAAACACCCAGCAGTTCTGATCAGACTTATTATTTATACTAGTTTTAGATCTGAGGCAAAGGCCCTTTCAGAAATCTAAATTTCCTCTAAATCCAAATTGTTTTAAACTGTAGCTGCAGACACTGTAAAATCCCCATTAGAGCCTCCTGTTGGCCAGAGTTGGCTGACAGGGAAGTGATGTGATCCCTGGATTTGGTACAGCCAGCCAGCAGCTTTCTTAGGCAAGAGCTCCTGGATATGGTCCACAAGAAACTTAGAGGAGCTGATGAGAGAGGTTTCTAGCCTGGGGCTTTGTCTAGCCCCTAAAGTAGCTCCTGCTCGGCTGTTAGGGCTGTTTAAATCAGGAATGGCCGTGGATACATGAAGCTTACATGAAACTCAGCAATGCTTGGTACCTAGCTGGAAGTTTTGCATGTACACATTGCTTTGTATAGGATCTGATGGGAGATTTCCTTTCACCTACTCCTTTTCCCTGAGGGGTCAATGACAGCATATAAAAGTCCCTCTCCACCATTTTTATGAGCATCCCCTGGATGCTGGACTCTGTACGAAGACAAGCTGCTCAGTGCCACAGAAACATTGCCAGTTTGCTTCCTGCAGCCTGAGAACTGCTTGTGGAGGATCACAATTTGTATGACGGGAATATCACTCACACAGGTACTGATGTGAGAATGGTGCTGCAGGAGAACTGGAGCTGAGTGAGTACTGGGGGACAGGTGGATGCTCATGGGTTCTGAACTGAGATTATCTCGTATCACTGTATGTCCCATTGGGTCAGTCTGGCGCTTTCAAGTTGAACCTTCTGCCATCAAATCTTGTTTGAGGGATGGCAGTTCTGTGGGTCCAGTGGAACACGATGCTTAGGGAAATGGTGGTTCTCATACTTAAATGCTAGTGCTGTTGTTATTACAATTTAAATTAGCCTAACTAATTAAAACCAACTGTAAGTAGAATACAGATGAGCCTGGGACTATTTTGTCACAAAACTTCTTTATCTTTCAGGTGGCACAGGGTTGAAGACATGTTGCAACATTTGACCTCATGGAATTCTTTGGGAACTTTTCTAAAGCATGGACTTTGGGGCACATGTGAGTTCTTGGGCTCTCTATTTGTAAAACAGCACAACATAGATGTGGGAGCTAGAAGGCGTAGAGCTTACAAAACTGCTGCTCCTTTTCTGATCAGTCACATCCCCCAAACTGATCTGCATGGCAATCTTTCAGATGGACACCTAAATTTAAACCAAACGTCTGCCATTCCCAACATGCTGAATTGTTTTCTGCCCTGCTTATTTTATGGATTTAAAATATCGTCTGTAATAAACAAAACAACCAGAAAAGGTTTGGAGGGCTTTCAGATGAGTTTCAGGTAGTTATTATTAGCCATTTCTAAAATGACAACCGTATGCCTTACATAAGTTAAGAAGAACATCAAATCCTTCCACGAACAGTCCCTGAATTATCATACCCAGAGATGAATGAATAATTTTCACTGGTATTAAGTACCTATGAAGAAAGGCTCTGTCAAGCCTGGCTAATACTGATAATCAATGATTGAAGGAACTGCATACTTTGTGTGTAGATCTGATTTCTTCTGTCTGCATGCTGTGCTCTTCGCAACTGATTGATGCTGCAAATGTATTTCCATTGACAAAGTCTTTAGTAAAAGAATTGATGCAACCAGAAGATAGACTTTTTAGTTCAATAATGTGGAAGATACTATTTCAGCAGGATTATCAGGGTTGAGTTTCCTGTATCATAGCACTACAGAAATAAATTCATTTGTTCTGAAGTGACTGTCTCTGAGCCTCCAGAAATGGTAAGTGCTCACTCTGTATTTGAAAAATGTCTCCTGAAGACCAGAAGCTGTGGGTCTCCATCACTTGAAATTCCATTGTTTGCCGAATGTTTACTTCTCTCCCTAAATTAGGAGAAGCAATTTAAGTTGAAACTATAATCTTAGAAATTGTTCTGCCTCAGTTTTTAAACTTATGTTATCTGTGTAATCTCTGGTCTCACATGTGTCAAACACTGGGAAAAAGCAGGGTGGCAAATGCCTCTGAGCTGAATTTCTGGTTGGAGAGGCTACACACCTCTTAGTTCCTACAAGGAATTCTCAGGCTGACAGGAGAGCTGACGGCCTTTGATATGTTGCTTCACTTTTTTGGCATGCGAGCATGCTTATGAGTGAGAGAAACAGATACTGGGAAGAGCTGGGGTCATCTCATAGTTCTGTTACTCATCTGGACCCAGGCTCTGGCTGCTAAGAGATGTAAGGTATGCCGCAGCCCTCACGCAGATACTGTAAGGGGAGTCCTACGGGCTTGCTGAATTCTTGGGATAACTGCAGAGAGCCCTGCACCTCGTGCTACAGATCACGCTGCCTGTCCTCTGAGAATGGGACAGCATAGCTCTGTGGCCTGCCAGGCTGAAGCTGTGTTTGAGTTTCTTGAGTTTCATAGGCCTCCCTACTCCATTTATGTAGCCTTTCCTTGCCCTTCTCAAGGTCTAATTTCATTCCCCCGATGTGGTAGGGCTGGAAGGATTGCAGGCGAGACTGTGTGCTGAAGCCTGGGAATCTACAAGAGCAGCAAGGGCACAGCAGCAGCAGCCCGTGCCTGTGCCCCGTGGGGATGGGTTTTTGGCACCTCCGTCATTACTCCAGCCCAAAACATGGTGCTGATTTGAGAGGCCATGTCTTTTACAGCCCAGTGTCACATTATTAAAGAATAAAAGTGATGTTTTGTGTGTTGTCACCTGGGTGTCAGGCACACGTCCTGGCCTTTGCTGTCTGCTGGAATTAGCTAAGTGGTGAGCTAAAAGGATCGGTCCCCTTAGGAGCCCAACTGCTCTGGAGGCTTTCTACAGAGAACAGAGGGTCCCATGCACAGCAGACACTTTATCCTTAATTTTGGTTCCCTTCACTTGAATTAACACTTGTTGCTATTCATTAACTGCTGACATCCTGGAGTCTTCCTGGGCTTTCTTTCAGGTGGCTGAAATGGAGATGATGTATGGGTGCTCTATGGCTCAGCTGATGACTTGTCATGCCAATGATAACTGCTGATTCTTCTTTTCCCTTCCCAGTGATGCTTCACCCCTGTGACATGCTCAGCTTCCGCTGGCCCACAACCTGCTGCAGGTGCTGAAACTGGATCCCTTGACTGGCTGTGACCCACGCTGCGGCAATGGCTGGCGCAGCAGATCAGTTTTCTGCTCACCTGTTTGTGTATCACTTGCTTTGCTATTTGGAATAGGAACTGAAGGTGGTTGTTTCTGAATGAAGCACATTTCACTACTGATAAAGGAAACAAGAAGATCGGACTGCTCGTGAGTACCTGATTTGGTTGTTTTGGAGAGTGAGAAATGATTTTTTTTTTTTTTAAATCACTGGTTGCTGTTCTGTTCCTTGTAATCTGTGTACATTGCCAGGTCCTGAAAAGAGGAGGTTAAGTGCCTGGAAAGTGCCAGAAAGGAAAGGTTGATTGCCCTAGAGACATCATGCAGCTGCAGTGCCCTGTACTTGCTTAGCAGTGTATGCTCCTGCCTTGGGTGGTCAAAAACTAAAGTGGGATGCTGGAGTTTGTCCACAGTTGTCTGAAGTACAGCTTAAGTTACAATTTTGTGGGTTTTTCCCTTTCACAGATTTTTAGGTCTCAAATACTCAAATACAAATGCTATGATACACAGGCAGAAAAACTGAGGGAGCTCTAAAACATGTTTGAAGACCAATGTTAACCAGTCTCTACTCTGCACCTGTGTTCTACCCAATAATAGATCTCATAATTTTTCAAAAGATGGAATAAGTAACAAATTCCCTTTTCCCAGTCCCTTTTCCCTATGTTCTCTTTAACATTCATTTTCCAGTACTACTTCTCCTTCCCCTGGGCTATGGCCTGGGGCTGCTGCCTTTCTCTGGAGCTTGGGCACACAGGAACAGCAGCTGTGCACGGAAGGGCATTACTGGGATATCTTGGTTAGAAGCTGTGCTGTCACTGCAGTGGAAGAACCTGCACTAGGAGCTACAAATGAAACTCCTGGGCTTAATTTTTATTTATGCTGATGTTCCATTTGTCTTGCTCATAATCCTTGCACAAATCATTGCTGAGGAAAAAAAGTAGTCCTTTTTTACCACTGTTTGATGGAGCCACTTGTACTTGAATTATGAAACGTTGTCAGGTGAGCTGTGTCATTCTTAAAGCTATTGGTACATAGCTACAAATGATGTAAAAGTGTACAGAAATGCAGAGAAACAGGCCTCCAAAGTCATTCTTCAGCTAAGCCTAAATGAAAACTGTGTAGGAGCCTTACACGTGGGCTGCATCAGGGATTAAATGACAGCTTGGGGTTTGCTTGAAGGTTTTTGTTTTCTGGTCAGCCCTAAGATATCTAAGCACCTTTTTCTTTGATCCCATTAATCTTTACTTCAAATGACCAAAAGCCCTACTTTGCTTTGTATATAAACAGAATCACACCTTTGAAAAAAAGAACAATGATTACAAAACTGTAGCTTTAAAGATAAGAGGCTGTTTTGTTACAGAGCAAAGTAACATTAGCAGCTTTCGTCCCTTTGGAGAAAACACTGATGTTATGATGCATGTGCTCATTGCCCACATGAATATGGGAAGAAATAGGTCTTTATGTTGCATATCACAGCTGCCAACTGCTCCTAAGTTTGTTACTTCTGAAGGATTCAACTGGTAATGGTGTCGTGACTGCCTTATTCTGCTTCTGCTTGTGCCAAGACCTGAGTATATCACCAAGTAAAAGGCGATGAGATAAAAAAACCCACAACCAACAAACCGAAAACCCTCAAAGTTTGCACTGTTGATTAATCTTATGAGAGTCAGGCTTGCATATCAAGCTCCTTAAACAACTTCTAGTTTAAGCACTACCTTAAACATGAATAGAAGGAAGAAAGTCTTAATCGCAGGGCAGCCTGGATTTACTTTTAATCTGTGGCTAAACTGATCTTATACAGATACCATTTATCTAGAATGTTTTTCCCCAGTATCTGATGAGAATGGCTGTACAATGAGAAACCAATGCTGTGGACTGTGCTGATTGCTCCAGCTACTGGATACTGGGCTGTGTGATTTTTCTGGTTCTTTACCAGAAACTTCGCTATGGATCCAATAAATGTTCACAGTTACAGTTCAGGCAGACAGATGCTTTCTTTGTGAAAGGTCTGCTTTAACGAATTTATTTCCTCTTTTAAGTACCATCTATCCAGAAAAAAATGTCATTGATGTTCAGACAGCTCATCAACAGGAAATATGGTCAAGGAACTGTTTTTATTTGGCTTTGTGTTACTCATACAACAGGAAATGAGTATGTCATTATTTGTGCCTTTCTGTGAGGTTCACTGCTGTGGTGTTTTGTTTGTTTTTTCATTTACAGAATTTAAATGTGAAATTCTTATTAATCTTTAATCAGACTCCTGTTGATTACAAGCCAAAGTTTGCTGAGTGATGTTTTTTTATGATGTACAAGTCACAGTGTATTAATAGGTAGGAAAGAAATGCCCTAAATTTCGTTACTGACCAAGAATGGAGAACTTGGAATGGAGGGCCCCAAGAGTGGGTCAAGTCCTTTCTGAGGAGCAAGGAGGGTTTATACTTGCATACATATAACCATGCTCTTTAGTTTTCTAGCCAGTCCTTTGCGTCAGAATTCTTCATACAACAGAAACAATAGTTTCCTAGGGGCATCCTGCCCTTCAGCTCTCTGAGGTAAGAAATAGGGAGTTTCCTTGTGAATGGGAGAAGGGCTGTGATCACTCGTGATTGAGGAAAAACCCATCCCTGCACTGTACTGACTCAGCCCCATGGTCACATCTTTTCAACAAGACAGGCTCTGACAGAGGGATGCAAAAATCCACACTTTATCTTACCTGCTTTTCAGTGAGCCAGAGGCCAGATGCTGCAGGTCAGGTTAAGATGACAGCCAGCTGAGTTCCCGTCTGCCAAGCCACGTGTATAGGGCTAAAATAAACCGTGGTCTGCTGTCATTTTCAACAAGTGCCGTTTATTACTGTGGATAAGGCACCCAGGAAAGTGGCTTTTGCATTTTTGGGGAATTATGTTCTGCACTGCAGTGCTGATGATTGTGCCAGAAATGCTGGGTTTTTTGCTGGCTTTTCCTAGACTCCTTCTGACATTTCTTTTTTCTTTTGCCCAAAGTTTATGCTTCATAAGTCAAGCACTGGTCTGTGTCTATCGGAGCCACTTCCAGCTGTAATTGGTCATCTCACTTACGGAATCAAGTCTGTGGTAGATGCTCATGAGGCAGGGGGAAGGCAAGTGGTGCCTGTTATGCATGAACTGGTACAACTTGGGCTTGTCCTTGAAGGAAGAAGGTTAAAACCAACACTAAGAGATACTAGGGAACAGGCTTTATCCAGTTCCTAAGGCTTCTTACAGTTCCTCGACTAGAGCAAGACAATATAATTTGCCAGCATCCCCCCAGAACCTGTTAAGCTCATTCTGCAGTAACATGAATGATAAATGCCAGGAAATAGCTGTACTCTCTTTAATCAAACAATGAAATTTGGGCTGATTTTGTGCAATGCACGTTATAGCTTCAATTTAAACTTTAACCATAAAATACACCACCTATTCTCCACTTGTTGTACAAAGTGCTTGATGTATCTTCTACTACATAGTCCAAGTCATCAAACACTACCCAACCCAATCTTTTTCCAAAACCAAAGCTTGATGCAGAATGCTATGCCATGGTTGTCATCAATCCAAGAAATTGAACGGTCTTAGTGGTCCCCTTCAGCTAAGAAATGAAAATAAAAAACTACAGTCAGTTATTTATGTAGCTCTGTTAAAGTTGGTTTTCTTCCTGTGAAAAAATTTGATTTTTCATTTGTAGTATTCTGTGAGTGCCAACATAGTGTACTACATACTGGAATTGTTTGTCCATTCTGGAAGAGGACATTGTTTGATGTTAAATTGATGTTAAATTGATGTTAAGCTGTTGAATTCTTGCAGGCTACAAAATCTTGGATCTTTATAGCAGGAGCCCAACT
>JAYRBT010000177.1:46300136-46312223 GCA_036023395.1 Myiotriccus ornatus | reverse complement strand
TTGATGTTAAATTGATGTTAAGCTGTTGAATTCTTGCAGGCTACAAAATCTTGGATCTTTATAGCAGGAGCCCAACTGCACTAGCAATCAATTTATTTAAAACAATAAATATTTTATAACTTACTATTACACCTTTTAAAAATATAAATCTAATTTCAGTATTCTCAAAAGTTTGTTCTGAGTTATACAATTATAGGCAAAATATACAAAATTCTTTTGATAACTGACCCTGCAGAGTCTACATTAGCACAGAGATTAATTAATGCCCAATTAATAGTATCCTGCTAGAGAGATCTTAGCAATATTTAAACAGAAATAAATTGAAAGTAAATAATTTACTTCTATTTGACAAATGGCAGTTCACCACAGCTTTATTCCTGTTTCAGTTTTGGTTACTATTACAAATAATCACGTGAGATCTGAAGGGCCTCGGCAAAGCTTTCCTCAAGATCATCAAGTTCCTTACTGACTTCCAAATCACTGTCACAAGCAATCAAGTTTAACGTTGCCTCACATGTGGGTGAAGTGTCTGTGTGTTCTTCAGATTTCACACAAGAATCAAACTCTGTCCCAGCATCCATAATTTCTGCCATGTCTTCCGAAAAGTCCTCCATGCTCTGTGTCACCTTTGACATTTCCCTGCATAATGGTGATTCACATTTGTTTGGTTCCTTTAATGATAAGTCCACAGTCTCTAAGAACTCTTCACTTTCTGTGGCTTTTCTTACCCTGTGACCTTTACTGGTGAACTCGAGCTCTTCCACAGTATCAAACTCTTGCAGATCCAGTGAGTCAAAGCCTTCACAGCCTTCCTGGATTTGCTCTGCCTCGCTGTCGGGGCCGTAGCCGAGGTCTGTTTTCAGCACATCCAACATGTGACGCATTTTGGCCTGGGGTTAAGGAAAGAAAAGAGTGACACTTCTCCAGCTCCTGAACGCTGCTCATCTCAGGGCTTAATTCTGACAGAAGGAAACAGAGGCTGCTCGCAATCAAGTGACTGAATTACAGAGTGAGTGTCACTAAACTCAGTTGAATGTTGTCCTTTTTTGTCACTGTGCCTGTGGCTCCTGATCTGCCAAGATCCATGAGTCTGAAAATCTCGTTTATGGAGAAAGAGGCTTCCCACTGTGAATTCTGACACCTTTATCCTCAAAACTACCAGTACACTTTGGAAATGTCACCTAAGTCATATGCAGAGAGAGAGACTGTTACAGGGACAACACTTACCTCATCCAAACGGTGTTTATTTTCTTCTATATGGCACTCAAACAGTCGTTCCAGAACCCTACAAATGAAAGATCAAATTATTGCTTGGCAATAAAACCAACTTTCAACAGATCTACATAAATTAATGACTATAGTTTTTTTATTTTCATTTCTTAGCTGAATGGGACCACTAAGACTGTTTCAGCTATGCTCTCACAAACCTGTAGTTGGTAACCCACTGGCCATGTGCTCAGCAAGCAGACCCAGCTTGGGCAGCAGGTGGTAACCACAGGGTGATTTGTAGCACAACTCTGTGCATGTTTGTTCTATTGGGTCAATATGGTGGGAGATGCTAACAATCCAGTGGTGGTTCTCTGGCATGCTAAAGTATCCAAAATCTCTTAGTTCCACCACAGTGGCTGACATACACATGAGTAAATAGAAGGAAAGAGTAAAATCCAGCTTTGGTAAAAAAAAATCCAGAAAAAAGTCCTCAGTCCTAAGAGTTCTCTTCCATTGCTTAAGTAGAATGAGAAAAAAAATTCTGCAGAGAAAGTGTTCCCTGACAACTAAAGTACACAGTCACTGGAACAGACTTCCAGGAAGTCAAGTGAATTTAATCTAGCTTACATGAGAAACTATTTAAAAAAAAATAGTGCAAGAAGGGTATTAAGGAAAGACAACATGACAATAAAAAAGAGCCAGAGGAAGACTGCTCTTCAAATTTTCTAATTTTTTACTTACTATACTCAACATTCTCACTGATAGCCTTGACATGAGAAGAAAAAAAACCGAGAGTGAATAGACTAGAGAAACATCTGGGGAAATTATCAACCCAGACCAAGATCGGAATATTATGAAATTAGACTGCTTTGAATGTGCAATTACAAAGGGAGCTTAAAATTCTTTACCAGAAATACTGCAGGGTTTTTCACATAAACTGAAAGTTCTTTATCAGAAAGAACCAATAAGGAAAAGAATTTAGGAGTACCATTCAAATATATTTATTGCTTAATTACTGAAAAAAATCTGATTTAGCAACTGGTGAACCTTTATCTAAAACAGAATGTAATCCTGGCAATCCATGTTGAAGACTGAATTTATACTGGAAGAGGAATAAAGAAAGAAGGGAGATGAAGGATTTGTTGTGTGAAAGATTAGTAACTCAGTTAATTTAGCAAAAGAGATGCTGGAGAGCAAAATGATTTCTTCTTAGCATTATTCCACCTATGGTTCCAGGTCAGTGTCGAACAGAACCTTTGATCTCATAGTATATAGCAGCAGATCAAATTAGATAACCCAAAGGTATTTCATAGCTCCCCTTTCTTACACAAAGCAAAACAGAAAAGGAAACAAAACAAAAGCAAGGGGCAACTGTGTATATATACTCTTAAAGGCAAAGAAATGACTACTAATCACCACTTCCCTTTCTTACTGAGTCCATGTGTTTCTGACATGGTGTTACAAAAATGAAAACAGTGGTAACCTACCTGTTTGAAAATAGGCCAAGGCTAAGAATTTCATTTGTTACATCTTCAATGAAAGTTAAATATAAAAGCTCCTCTTCTCTGCAGGGAGAATAGAAAACCAAATGTCAAATGTTTTCCAAAAGAGCCATATACAACACAAAGTAGTAGGTCTAATCATCTTCATGGGAAAGGCCATTAAAAAGATTGAAGCAGCTGCTATTTTTCATAAAAGATAAGTTTATCAGGACAAACTAAACCTTTCATTCAATCTGCAAAATATGAGATTGTTAGAAAGGTTGCTATGGTACTTTGTGTTCCTGCTAACTTCCTGTTGTGATATAATTTAGCACAGAGATCCTGAGTCAGGGAATCAACAAATCCTGGAAAGCATTCAGAACCTGATTTGCACTCAAGAAGAAAGGGGGGCTAACTGGGAAGAAATTGTACAATTGCAGTTTGATGCTCTGGGTGAAGGTTTCCAAAGGAGCTTCTAGAGAATCTGACTGGCTGAAAATTGCTAGTCCTAAATGGAAAATCAGAAAAATTTAAGTGCTTATTTGACAGCCTCCTCTCCTTTCAAACACATCTCTTTGATGTACAAAATCTTCTTAGTGTGAGATGTGACTTTCACCTCTTGGAACAAATTTATTTCTATTCTGATACCTCTTAAAGCCTTGTTGATGCCAATTGCTCTAAATGGGAGACTCTAAATTTGGAGCTCTGCTTGAAAAACAACAAGAAAGAAAACTCCAAAAGAAAATATTTCAGCGCTGTTTTTCTTTCACAGCATCTTTTGAAATCTCCCAAAGTATCCAACCAAACTCTACGAATCATCCTTCAGTCTTAACAAAGAGAAAAAATGGAATACATCTTGCATGACTTTCATTACATAAAATTTGTCATCCAGACTAAAGATTATAATTTTAGTTCCCTTAAAAAAGATAACTATAACTGATCTTTGATATTGTAACAAGCCTGTCCAAAAGCACAAAGAATTAAGTGACTTCTCCAAGGCCACTTGATAAAGCATTGGACGAATATAACTCAAACACCTTCTAATTCTCATCAAATTTCAGTGCAGAAATGTGGTAAGAATGCCCTTCAATTTGGTATTTTATTTGCCAATATTTGCTTCAGAGATTACAGACCAAATCAGAAATGGAAAGTTAAACCATAGTCACTGTACAGGAAGAGAAGTCTATCCTTCTTCTGAATATATAATGAATTTTCTTCATTTTTAGTTTCACATAAAAATTTTAAAGTGTTTAATAAAAATTCATAGTAATATCAATTCTGCAAATTGTGAAGAAGTTTATTCTGAGTCCTCATTTACTGTTTCAAGTTCATCAGTTTTGAGGAAAGCTTTCAGTTTGGTGTAAATGAGGAGAAAAATGGTTTAAGCATACTTACTGAGCCTCAACAGTCTTCCTTGGTGAAGACTTCTGAGAATTCAACGATGTCTCTCTAATCAGAAAATCAGAGGGCAAGAAAGAGAACAACATTCTAAAACTCCCTTTGTACTACCTTGCATTTCATTTTCTTCTGGAGCCATGCTGTGCCACTTCCCCTTGGAAAAAAACCACCAGAACATCCGCAAACCCTGCTCCAGGAGCAAAGTCCATTGCTTGCACTGAAGCCTGAAAGACTATGGTTCAAGAGTATTACAACACCTCAATAGAGGCAGTGCTCAAAAGACCTCAGTGCTGCTTCAGATGCTATTTGACCTCCACTATTCATAAGAGTGCTTTTTAAACTCAGAGTACATTTTTTTCCTCAGATAAAAATGCCTTTGTATGAAAAGGGCAGAGAGCAAATCAGCAAGTCAGGCTGACACTTAGGTCAGCAATGAGGAGAATCAGCTCAGAGCCCTTGGGTTCTGGCCTGATTTCCAACACTGCTTTTGCAGCAATGTTCTATATCTCAGCGTTATGTTTTCAGAAAAAGATGTGGGAAATGCTTCTGGTCTACAATTCTCACATATTGTAGATTCAAAAGGCTGCATGCCTGCAGACACTTTTTCCTAAAGGGAAATACCAATTGGAATACCAATCCAGTATTTAGTTACTGTGTGAGCTCAGATGTACAGAACTAGCAGCTGTATTAACATGTCATCACTCTCACTTCTGACAAAAATACTCGTGTATTTTAGAGCTTTCTTTCTTAACTGGCTTCCCAGCAGAACTTTGTCATAAGAAAGTAATGAATTTTGAAGTTCGTCCATTTATGTAAAAAACCCACCCAAACAGTTCTGTGAAAAGAAACTTATATAGAGAAATGGTAGGGAAGGATTATGGCCTAAGGACCAGGTGTATAGGAAGCAAGGGGGAACACTTCAAATACTCCTTCCTGCTGTAAATCAGGCACCTTAAGATGGCGCATGGACAAGTGTCTATTTCTCTGTCAGGCTCATCTGCAGTATATCTTCTATCTTCAGCCTACAACACAGAGGTAAAAATCTTTATTATCAGTGCAAATACATGGCAAATTTTATCATTAAAATGAATAAAATAACTCTCTGTGATTAAGCAGCCCTAAAGATTTTAAGTCTTTTCTGAGAAACTCTGGGTGAACAGACAAAAGGCACACCTTCTTCTGCTGAAAAGTCATGTACCAGTTATCTATGACCTTAACAGATATTTGGTAGTGCACTTAGAGAAACAATTAAAAAAAAAAAATCAAGATATCTCTTCATGTGCCTCTATGTTTTTTCTTACTGTTTCCACTCATTCTTCTGAAACTCTTTCTCCTCTACAGAACTAATTCATCTCATGGCAATACAGAAAACAAAACCTAAATCAGCAGTATACTGCTGAGGCAGCAATGAAATACATACCCCATAATGATGGTGTGAGGGGTGTGGTTAAGAGTACCCAGATGACTGATAGATGTATTATTACCTTCAGCGTTATCTTCTGCTGTTCAGTCATAACTTTTCCCCCAGACACTGTGTCTGCACACGAAAATCTACAAAATTTAGAAAGATATTAGATTTCCAAATAGGCTACTTTCAAAATATGCAGGATGAGAATACCAGTGCCAACTGTGGAAATTTCCAATCAGTCTGAACAGAGCCTAGTACCGGACAGTTTAGAAAATTTCTGCAAGACTTTCGTTCACATAATAAAGCTAAATTGTAGTTCATTTTGAAGGATGACGATAGTCATTCACAGGTGATGCAACTCCATAATTTCGCTGCATATTGGCAGGGGATAGCTAAATTATCCAAAATAATTGTTCAGAGTTAAGAATGGAGATGATCTTAAAATTAAAAGAGCACCAGGAATGTAGATGACCCCCAGCCAGAAAATCAACAGTTGCAACATTGAGCCAAAGCTATCATAATTCCAGTCTTAGGAAATTCCTAATTTGTTCTATGACAAAACCAGAGTTAGACATGCAGGCACTGAGAACAGAAAAGGGAAAAGATTTCTCTTTAAGAGGTAGTATCAGTAAAATTTAAACTTAATCAAAACAGTTCAATTTTCTAAGAAGTTCAATGCAAGAGAAAGACACTAATTTTGTTTAAAATATTTCATATAAGGTATATCTGAAGGTGTGGGGGAGCCCAGCTGGCTCTGGGCTCTCTGTAAGCTAGGATATCGAATATGGAACTTTACACCTGGCAGAGGGTTAACCACGGAGAGTAAGGACTGTGGCACAGGGTGGACTTCCTGTCAGGCATGTCTGACCTATAGTATTTGGACATGTGGCTGTGTGTCCAATCATGAGTTGTTATGTTTATGCTAGACCAACGGTGCGTGTACATGTGTCACCCAGAACTGTATAAAGTAGAAGCACTGTTGTCATAAGGGGCAGCTGGTATCCCTGAACACCGTGTCGCCTCCTGCCCCGACCGACGACATGAAGGTATTTAAATTCAAGTCATAAAAAAACAACAAAGAGCTTCATTCAAGAGTTTAAAAAAGGATCTTTGCATAATGTATTAATTAACAAACTGGAAAGTATGAGACTACAGAGGCAACAGTGGGGAACTACTTGCATGTTTATACTGGTTAATTCTTAACAAGACAGAAAGCACAACTATACACCAGAGAGAGCCTAGGGAAGAGAGAAGATACTGCTTGATAACATCTAAATTCCAGAGTTTCAAAATAAAGTTTCAATCTCTGTACCTGATCACATCGGTCTGTGTCTGAACTTCCACACGCTGCTTGCGGGGATTCTTCTTTTTCCTTCGAGCAGGAGTGTAATATCTGTACTGTGACAGGAAAGATTTAGCATCTGATATTAAGGTGCGTGGAGTAAAAGGTTTTCGGCTCTTAGTGAAGTATTCAGAGTGCCTCTCTAGAAGATCCCCGCTGCATACTTTGGGGCTGCTTCTTTGACATCTCTGGGAATGACTAGTGCTCACAAAACTATCAGTGGAGCGACTACATGAAAGTCCAGAGTGGTTTCTTGGTGGCCTTGACGTAGTGATACTTGAGTTTGAGTAAGAAGCCCTAGATGTATTCCGAGAGCATTTTGTGGCATATTTTACTGTAGTGGTGTGAACCAAGCCATGCTCGCCATAAGGAGACAGTGGTCTACACAGGTCCTGTGTCTGGCCAGCACAGAGCAAGAGACCATCCTTGTCTTCCTCTTCCAAGAAACTCTAGGAAAAAAAATAAAACAACATTAGATTGCTTTGCAAGTTACCAACTTTGCTCATGATGGCACTCCCACTATTTTTGTTATCATCTTGGAGGTATTTTCTGTGTAAGAACTTCCAATTATTGTAATATCAAACTGGTTTCAGAGCAGCCCCAGTACTAACAGATTTTAAAACTTAATCACAGGAAATAAGCAAATGGTTTGCTTCAGTAGCAAAACATTGGTGCTCTGTGGCAAAATATTGATGGCTACATCAAACCAAGGGTTTAATCATTTTAGTCCAAAGGCTCAATACATTTTTAGAAGTCAAAGATTCATTGCACTGAATCAAATTATTTTATCTGGGTATGCTCTGTTCTTATCACTCCAGGGAAGGTAAGGTAGACATTACTCATAATTATCCCATGCTTAAAAGTTCAACATTATCCCTGAATTGTATTATGATACTGTGGTAAGACAGAAACACAACTAACTCTAAGTGGCATCTTAAGATTTATTTTTTTTTTGTTAAATGAGAGAGAAAAATTAAATAGAAATTTTATTTCTGTCATAGAGAAAATTTTGAAAAATTTGCAACTTCAAAGCATAGATACCTGGATGGGGTATGCACACTCATAAATGTGCTTTACAATGTTTCTGAAAAGTTAGAAAGCACCTTACCAAAACAGCCGTTGTATATTCCTTTCCTACCTACGATAGAGCCAGCCACTGACTATTCTGTCAGTCAGGGAAAATTATGTATGATATTTTACAATCTCCAAGGGCAGGCATTCTGCAGAACTAGAAGATTAAGCCAGAAGCCTATCGGAAAATAATTTTTTGTATAAACTAATTTATTTCAACCACATGTATAATTGTGAAATTCTGTTACACACAACTGTATGATGGAGAAGAGATGACTCACACTGTGTGCATGTAAACTAACTGGCACCACAACTCCCAGAGAAGTGCTTACACTGCAGCAGTGAGGGACATAAGTTGAGGATACTATTATTCTGGAAAATCTCACTGCCGTACCATACAATCAGTAAAATGCAAGGCAAAATAACTAAAATAAAACAACAACTGAGAAAATCCAATTCAAAACCAACAGCTGACTTTTTGAAATTATTATCATGCTTTCCTTATACTTATGCAGTTCATATAGGTCCAAATCAGAAGCAATGAAGTGCTGTAAGATTTAAGAGAATGTATACAAGCAGAGGTGTTTCCTAAGAAGAAGATTCAATTTCTAAGGCCAACTGAGGTTTTTAACAAACACTTAATATTTTAAATTAAAGGTCAAATATGATGAATATACATCTCATGGCATATAGTAAACCTCATTTAGAGGAATATGAAAAATGTAGGTATTTTACCATGAAAATTAAGTCACAGATCACACTGCTGTCATACCATATACTTCCTTCACAACTATTTTCTCTCACATCAGTAAGACCTGTCTACGCTATTCCAGTACCCCAATGTCCACAGCTGCTGATGCCTAATGCACAGACCTAGTTTTTTAGTTAGCTGAAGCAAAATGAGCTCTTCTTGATGGTGTGAGCCAACTTTATTTTACTACTACAGCAAAATGAAATGCTGAACTGATAACATGCAGTTACAATGCCAAACAAATGCCTTAGCAAGCAGTATAATGAGGCTTACCAGTGTGATTGTTTGCATACAAAGTACTTGCAATGGTAGTTCAGCACTATAGAAAACAGATAAGACTGGAAAGTTTTAGAATCCATCTATATAGATGTTTTGAAAAGCTAATTCCATAACCTTCAGTGTATATTATTAGCAGCCTATTTTTTTTTGTAATTTTTTTACTCTCAGTGGCTAAATTAGTTCATGGAGCTGCAATATAAATCAGATTGTAGAAGCATTTCTGAGCATATGATGACTGGTTCCCTGCCTTATGCAAAACAGTAACTAAGAAAAGATATGAAGTGACATTGGCCCATTACTCAACTACACCTCATGAAAGTGACACGATCTATTCCTCAGAAGCCGTTGAGCTGATTCTAAACCAAGACGAAGTTACAGGACTGATGTAGCAATATCCAAAATTTAGGCATTCCTTACATATGAGGAAGCTTAGGGCAATTCTTTTTCTCCTCAAATGTTTTGTAAGTAGAAGAGACCAAGTGACTAGAGAGAACTGGAACCCTAAGCTGTATTTTTGTCAGTTGTGAGATGTCCTCATTCAAGTACTGAGAAAGAAGAAAGTCTGTTTCAAAGTCTTTATCCTGCAGTAGAACTTTATTGCCTAAACTAGGAAGTTTTGCCTTCAAATACAAAAAGAAACAATATCAGGAACAAGGAACTATGTTGGTGACTTCAAAAAGATTTTAAGGAGTGCCAGAGAATGCTGTTTGCCTGCAATTTATCTCCAAACCTTCAGAAGATTATTTGTACACCTGTGTTGCTACAGGCAAGTAAACTGTAAGCAAGTATGTTCTATTTCTTCTCTAGTCTGTTATCTATAAAAACATCAGATGTTTAGGTAGGAAACAAAAAAAATAAAAAAAGAAGACAAAAACATGCCTACAAATATACAGTAGCACAGTGATTAAAATATATTTCATTCTATTCTTCAGATACAATTAAAAAACTATTCCATGGTAATATCATAGCTTTAGATATTAGAACTATCAAGAACTATAACTACTGTAATTTGGAGTCAAAACTTGACTCATATCTTGCTGTTCCTATGCTATGATTCAAATATGCTCCTATTGATTCAAACAACTGTAATTTGTTTTCAAAGATACAAATTTACTTGATGATACATTTCAGCAACCCCTTTAAAAGGTTTCAAAAAGTACATATTTATGCTTCAATTTTAGTAGTCACAAAACTTGAGTAAATTGAATAGTGCTTGCACCATGCTTGTATAGAGATGACATCTGAATCTTCATGGATGCATTGGGAGAGAAAATTCAGTAAAAACAGATCAAAGCATATTGCTGTCATCTGATGGGCAAAAGTAGTAACACAGAGAAAGAATCCAGATTTCTCTGGAAGTTACTTTTACTTTCTAAAAGAAAGTTTAGTTTCTCAACTCAAAAGCCACTGCAGTATCAGCTGCCTTATAAAAAACAAACTTTGAAGAGAAAGCTTGCCAAATCCTTTCTCACATAAAAGGTCCAAGGCAGCTTTCACTAGGTCACTGAACTTACACTAAGATGAATTTAAATCCTGAAATTAACTTGCTCTTGTATGAAAAGGTCTTCCAGCAGAATAGTTCATCTACCATCGTAAAATGAGATCGAAGAGATGCTTTATGAACTGCACTACCAAGATACAGAAGCTGCTATTTTGAAATAAATATCTGATTCTTTTAACTTAACACAGCTCCATTTATAAGCCACTTACATACTGCTGTAAGCAGGTTGAGTGCCTGCTCTCTAATGCCTGGACAGAGAAAAGGTCTCCTGTAGGAAGCCACAAGCTGCCTTTAGAAATGTTGCTGTCATAAAACCCTTGCATGTCATCTGTTCCCTTCATCTCACTTTGGTAATTAGTTACAAATTGAGAAAGTTAAGAGAGAAAACTCACACAAATATGCAAACTAATTGGACCCTCTATGAATACAATCAGTTGGCATACTGGCATAGATAATAACTATTCTCGTTTGAAACTGTGTTCCTGTTACACTCCTTCCTTTTGTGCGTGTGTGTGTGTGTACGTGTGTATAATGTGGTAGGTTCCTACTTTCATCAAATACTGTGATATTATTAATAAGGGGTATTACTGAATGTGCATATGGAAATGTGTTAAATCAAGCAACCAGCATGAGAGGTGATTGTCACTATGAAGCCTGAAAGGAAATCTGTACTGAACATTACTGATGAAAACAACCTTGTTTGATGCTCAGGTTTTTCTGCTTTGTTTAGTCACATCTCTCACGCTGACAGAACTAATTCAAGCACAGTACATCTTCAGACTGTTAATAACATAACAGTATAATAAATCTTCAAATATAAAGCATTTAAGTAGGCATTTCACATAGCCATACATGTATGTTGCATAAAAATTTAACAAGAGAGACTAGAAACAGTTAATGGTGTTTTGCAATCTGTATTTCATATGCACAAGCAGATGGTCCTAACTAATTCTTCAGAAAACAAAAAAGTCTCAAAAAACAGACTGAAAGGGATCTTGAAATGTCAAGGCAATGGCAACCATACTTCAAACAGTTAAAAGAGCAAATATGAGCAAATGAGCAAAACCAGCAAATACTCTCCTGTGAAGGGTCCTTCCTTCAACTGACTTTTGGCATGGATTAATTTCTTTTAAAACATCATTAGCAGCCAGAAATGCCAATTAATAGTATTACTTAAACATGAGATATGAAATGCCAAGTTGTTCAAATCATAGATTTTACTTGTGGCCAGCTCAAATCAGGTTTTTTTGCTTTGGTGGTAAGTCACATTGAGTTTCATCCAATTTGACCTGCTGAATAACTCAGATGAATGTTTAAAAACCCACATCAGTTTGTATAGAAAAAATAAAATTAAAAATCTAAGGATTTCAGTATGCATAAATGTCACAATATTTGTCTAATTAAGTCTCTAAATACTTGCTTAAAAATTACATATTCACAAAGAGACACAACCACAAAGTTAGCAGCCCTTTCAGCATCTGCATCTGTAATTTAACATTCTATTTTGATTAACTTTCACACATGGTGTCAACCATCATTATTACACTACATGGAAAGAGAGGAGCAGAAGAGAAGTACAGCTGTCCCCAGGGCATCTTATGCCTCCTTGTCCTTCTACTGCGCTGTGAGAGGTACACTATTGTCTTG
>JAYRBT010000177.1:46269613-46295100 GCA_036023395.1 Myiotriccus ornatus | reverse complement strand
CTGCACATTTGATTTTAGCCAGAGAGAAAATTTGCCTGCATCTCTGAGGCACTAATTACAATATTAAAACTGATGGGCGCTGAAGATACTTAAGGCTGTCATACATAACCACTTCTCCTGCAACGTGACTAGCATTCAAGAAGGAATATGCAGTTTTAAAAGGGAGATTTATCTGTTAACTGGAAATGCTGCTCACTATTTAAGGTATCTTCTGCTTCAAATCAATTACAGATACAGCTTCTTCAGCTTTCAGAGGTTAATAAAATAAATTTGACAAGTGTGTCCTTGGCATACTCTCAAAGACTAGTGGGAACTAAACATCAAATGCGCTTTTTAACTGATACTTAATAATTTCACTGCAAGTAGCTTTTACTGAACATTGGCTCCAGAAACATAACACACATGTAGAGTTAAATACGGGAAAAGTACATCATGATAAGTACCTTCTGACAAATAAAGGAAAAAAAAAAAGAAAACCACTGGGTTATTTTTCATCTCTTTGAAAGGGAAAACTAAATGTTGAGGAATAAAGAAATACAGTCTATAGATCCAAATAATAAGTCCCTTTAAAAGCCTTATTAGAGACTTTGAGACTAATTATATCTCATTAACTACTGTACTCAAAACCACCACAAAGATGTATAGTAAGAGAAAATGTATTAAAATATAAAAAGTATTGATTTTTGTGTATCAGATAAATTCAGCCTGTGAAACTAGATTCTGTAACTTACTGCATCCACCCCATGAATCTGTTCTCTTAATTTTGTTGCCAGTGAGAAGCCCAAGAAAGACCATGAATTTTAGATGTTAAACTGTAGCATTCCCCATAATGAGATGCTTATTAAATACTGATCAGTTTGTCAGAGAAGGAACACTTCAGCCTAGTCAAATACTCTCACTTCAAAGCAGTGATCCCTAAAGCTTTATTTCCTTATTAGAACACTCCTGATTCTTTTTTCCTTAAGCCTATGCTGCAGCATTATTTCTGGACATGCACAGGGTTATAAAACAAATGCCATAAATGTGGAAGAAACAAACTAATCATGCATACCACAGTCCTAGTCAGCTTGAAAGCTCTGCACTTAGAAGAACAGCACGATTTGGAAGGCCAGTGGTTGTCCTCTGCTCTGAATTTCCAATCCCTACATTTATCATATGTCATATCACAGTACAGTTGGCAGTTAACCTTCAAGTTATTTCATTTTTGATGTAAATAACCCATGGCAGACCATGAAATATTAAGTTAGATTTAAACTGAGTTCAGCTTGCAGAACAATGTATCCCAAAAGAATTACCCAATACTGAGCATTTCTCCATTGTGCTTTTATATATGCTATTTTTGCAGTAACACACTTCTGGTTATTATTTCCCTTTTGAATTCTTTTTAGATAAACCATATAAACATCATTTCTGCTGAGCTTGAAGTGCCTACAGCAACCATAACTGCAGTGTTCAGCATATTAAATTCTTCCTTAAGAATTTTTACTATCAGTTTCCTAGCTCTACACAACCCCCCAGTACACCATGATTTAAGCATATAGGGTCAAATCTCATGAAATGCAAACTGAATTTTGTCATTGGCTATGAAGTTTGGGATTCTCATAAGTCTCAATCTAAATTTCTTAACACAGAAGTTTTAATTTTTGAAACTCTAAGAGGTAACTCTGCAGTCCTTCTTCACTCAGTAGCACTGTTTCATCAAGTAAGGGAGGAATCACCACAAAAAAGGGTGACAAAGTATTTATTAAAAGCTTAATACTAAAGACTTGCTTGTATCAAACAGAAAGTAATGTCTGCATGAGGGTATGTACTTCAGAAATGTGACACTGCTTGGCAAAGCTACTAATGGCAAAATTTGGTCATTGCTAAGGCTTGGATATAAAGCCTAACAGTGAGACATAAATCCTTCAGAGGCATTTCAACAGAGGCTAGAACCATAGGATTATCCCAAATCCATCCACCTCTGACCTCATATGGGGTCCTCATCGACCAGACATCCCCTATATACATCTGTCAGCTGCACTGTCAACAGTCTACTACACAGAAACTGTGGAACCTGCACCAACCCTGTGGAAGACTTCTAGGCCTGCCCAGGTAAACCTCTATTTGTGCACCCTAGAGAGAGGTCCATCTGGCTTAGGTGGGCTTGGACAGTGATTTTTGTCTCAAGGTACTCCTAGGGCAGCCTCCAAGGACAATTTATACACACTGTACTGAGATGAAGCTGAGAATAAATGGAATGCATCATTTTATTCTTGTTTTCTGCTATGCTATAGCTATTTTGCGATCCTCAGTAATGGAAAATGGTATAAAAACAACAACTCTCCCCATCCACAGAGAGATGGTAAAGCTGGGAAAATTCAATTAAAAATCAGGACACATTTTCAATAATAATGATGATTAACTACTGAAACATCTACAAAAGGAAATTATGTTTTCTCTATTTCTTGACCTTTACAAGTCAAGACTTCAGGCCTTAATTGTTTATGTGCTTTATTTACCACATTCAGTATGCCTGTTGAGCACAACTGGATGGAATTTCTGGTCTGCTCAACTCATGATGTCAGATTAGATGATCTGATGTCTTTTTACAACTGCAAACTCTGTGAAAAATGTATTTTTGATCAACATATCTAAAATTATCTCTCATAAAAAAAAGAAATAAAACTTTTCTACAAAAGAAACTTTAAAGTAAGCAACTTCTGAAAGAAAAAAAAGTACAATCACTCCAGATAAAAGTACAGTTTCATAAAGATTTTTTTGCCCAATGGGTTTTCCTGCTCTCCAAAAATTCAGACATGATAAATATACTAAAATATTTTTCCAAAGACGAACTTGAACTCTGAAAACACAAACATTATAATTATCTGAATGTTTGACTTTAAAGAGCTTATATTAGTTGCTTATAACTTTGATTTTAAGAAATACATATGTAAGGACAAGACTCAACAAAAAAAAGAGACAGGGAGATTTTGTGAAAGCTTCCTGTAAAACAGCAGCAACAACAAAATATGTAAAACAGCTTTTCACAGATCTCCGTTTTTCATAGTGTAAAGGGTAGACACTTATATATTGTGTTCACATGAAAAATTAAGATTTAAATACATAATCATTTATTTAAATTTCATATTTAATTATTTAAATTACATAATATAATGCATTTCTTGATATTTCTATGTGAATCTAACTCCTCAAAGATCAGGAAAACAACATCACTGGTCTGTTTGAACTGCTGTCTTTCCCTATCTCTCACCACCCTCCCTCCAAGTAATCAAGTTCCATCAGGCTAAAATAGATTTATGGTGGATAACTTCTCAGAATACTTTTTTCCTTCTTCTTCTCCCCCACCCCAGTATCAAAGAGACCTGCATTCCCAAGCTCACTAATCACTGGGTTCAGTCTGTACTATCAATATGCCCTGTGGAAAAACCTCTGAACACATGGGTTGAAAAGTCAGTACCGTTAGAAACCAGGCATGTGTAGCAGCAGCTGTCTTACTTGGCATAGCTTTTGTCAAGTTTTTTTGGCACAAATTCCACAACCACAGACTTCTAATGGCCACTGGTATCAATCAACATGCTTGGACTAATTCTGAACATAGAAGTTTCACATTTCAAGAAGTTTCATATTCTAACAACTATTTTAAGTCAATAAGACTGATCTAATACACAGGGACATGCTGACTGCTAGCCCAGGGGCATGGCACCTTGCCTACTTTGCTGCCAGCTAAGATACCAGGAAAAGAACAGTGGAAACTAAATCCACTTTAAGGACAGAACACATTCAGATGGCCAGGAAGAATGCCAATTACAGTATCATGTTTAATTCTTAAACACTAATGACTGATTCATGGCAACAACCCCAAAGGGAAATACTCACCTGCTATTTTAGCAGTACATGAAGCACATTTTCAGAGGATGTTTTTTAACACTATCTGTGGGAATTCTGTTTCGTAACTCTATGCTATTAATAATTTCAAATTGAAAATTTACCTCCCCGCCCAAATCTCTTTTAAGTATAGAGGGAACAGCAAACTTATTTGGGATGCAATAAGTAACAAGACAAGGAATACAAAAAGAAAAAAGTTAATACTATGCTTCAGTTGAAGCAATGACAGGCACAGAACTACTGGGGGAATAGAGCTGTAAAACCCTCATACTCAGTGACGCTACAGAGATACCGCTGACATTCAATCACACCGAAGTTGCAACTGACCCTGGATAAATTGTGTCCCATCTCCAGCAAGAAAATAGCAATTGTTTTGAAAATATTCTAAAAATTCTTTTCCATTACTTTTCTTCCTCAGCACATTTTCAACACTGGTACTGTCTGAGCTATTGGCCATCATCTCCACATTAACCTGTTTCACAAAAGGCAGAGGAAGAAAAATTATTCTCCAGTGGATTTCCAGAGACTCTACAAATGATATGTTGCACTGAGCTTAACACCTGAACATGTAACATTTGGTTGAGCTATTGTTACAGTACAGAAATATGTAGCTCTTGATAAACAATGCACAGAACTGTAGGAAAAAATGCAACCACTCTAATTTTAGGTATGAAATAAAATTGAAATGATTTTCAATTTCATTCTAAACATCTAGAGTTTATAAGAATACTGCAGATACTGAACAAGGTGTAGTCTTAACCTTAAATACGTTGAAGACAGTGGGACCAGTAATGATGAATTTGAAAGTAGATGTGTCCTACGGAATTATCCCTTTGATATCTCTGCACAAATTTCAGTCTGCATGGTAGAGTTTCATATCTGCAAAGTCATCTCAGTCAGATGGAACAACATGTGAAGGAAGCAGGTCAGAAAAAAATACCAGTTACATGCACACATTAAGTAGCGATAGAAATCCTCAAAGGCTTTTGTTAAGAAAGGATAATCTTCAGTATCTGGTACAAATGCACACACGAAAATCCTGGACTTATCTGTTGCAGTTGAGACACTTTTGCCACTCACCATCATAGAACAATAATTTAAGCTATGGCATCTATAACCCTTACAATCCACCACCCAAAATTTGCCTTTTAAAACTGGAATTGCCAAGATAAATGTTTTCAAGTAAGTTTAGTTGTAGTCCTGACAGTGTTTGAATTGGACACATGGAAAAAACCTTTTAGACCCACAAATACTGCGACAGTGGAAGGGGTTTCTCAGGGTGCAGGATCTCCATCTCTGGAGGTTTCCAAGACCTTTCTGACTGATCTAGTGTAGGCAGAAGTCCTATCTTGATTAGGAAGCTCAAGGAGGACAAATAAACTCTGAAGATGCCCGCATTGCAAAGTAAAACACTACACTGAGGAATATTCTAATAAAAATTCTATTGTTTACGTAAGTTTACTTTATTACTTAGATCTTTAACTCGGCACTCTAATTTTTATTAGGGAACATGAAGCACCTCAAAAACGAAACCTAAGAAGTGAGGCAGAGACATAATATTGTCTTGAGAAGCCACTTGTAGGGGAAAAAATTACAACATAATTTATTGCTTTGTTAAACAGATTTTAAAAACTATTAAATTCATTTTCACTTGATAATTCTGCAATTTTGCTTAGTGCAGAACATCAAGGAAACAAACTGTATGTTAGAACTAAGCTAAATCTAAGGATAAAAAGAGTATCCATAAAACCATGATGGATACTCAGTTCTGTGAGACCAAGAATCCAACATTTCTTCCGAATGAATCCTGTGCTACTGACTAGGATCCAAATCCTTAGCTGTGATGTTCAGTTTCACTTTAGGAGCCAGCTTTATTTTGGGAATATAATATATTCCAACTGAGTAAGAATTAGCACTTCCTAGTCTTAAGCTAGAATAACTGTAGATAAATCAAGGAATTCTTTTTGTAATAAAAGGTTTTATTTGCACCCCCATCTTCAAGGGTTTTTTCCTTCATGAATAAGAAACATCTTCTAGGGCTGTGCTGATTGTATGCATGTTCTAATAAGATAAAATACAGCAGCAGCAGCTTGTTCTTTAACAAGAATTTAGTGTACCAGTTTTACCAAATAGATGGGTAAAAACAAAAGCAGCAACATTGGTGAAATGTTTCCATCACACTCTGTACAGACGATTAATGTTCTGTCTGTGACCAGGACAGAGGTACACAGTCAGACAGCAGTCTGAGCAGGATGAACTGGAAGAAAAATGTGTTGCACAAAGTCTTGCCATCTGAAATGGAAATTTCCTCACTCGGAGCACACCTGCTATTAAGGTTAAGGCACTGCTGCTGTCTCCCAAAATGAACTCATTATTCAAGGAAACTCATTCTGGTGTGAATCACACAATCTATCACCTCAGAAGCATTTTATCTGTAAAGACAGCAGACTCTAAAATAAACAGGCATTTGTTGGTGCTGAGAAAAACCCAAGACATGAAAACGTATGGAAGACTAATTGTTAATTAAGGAACCTAAGAAAGATTCTAGCAGATGCAGAAAGAAAAGCTACATGAGGGTTTCATTACAGAAACACAGAACTGTAAATATTCTTCTTACACCAACCCTCCATTTTCATGCTTATTTCAAAGCAAAGCTAAGTAGAGGTGGAGCATGGGAAAGAAGGCATTTTTCAGATGACTCTGCAGAACAGGTGATTTGAAATTCCTACTGCAATCAGAGGCTTTGAATATCCCTGCAATACTGTTACTACTTGTGCTGCACCTTTTGAGAGCAGAAGGCAAGCCCACATAACATCTTTGATCCTGGTGCCACTCATTGCTTAATTCAGCCTCTACATTTTATGCAGAAGTACTGAAAAAAATGCTACTGAAATTGAGTCTTCCGGTCAAAAGGATGATTGATATCTTAGTTAATTTTGATACTTTTACATGGTAGTATCACTTTGGCTTGACTGAATTTGATACTAATCACAAAGTATTCAGTCACTAGAACATTTAACTTTCCATCCTAAAAGAATACTTCAGTTTTCACCAGTACCTCAGCAGTTGTAACTGACATGAAATTGGAGAACTAACTGCATTAAAGACAGATAGATAATAGAAATATACCTTTGATACTTAAACAGCTGCTATTTATCCACTTTGACACATATACTCATTTAGTTATTCATAAATCAATTATTTGAAAGTACTGCGCTTTGGCTAACACTAGTAAGGCTACAGTGATGGTATCTTTAAACAGCGTTAAGAAATTAGACAACTTGCAGAAAATTAACTGCAGTTTAATCCAGGCTGTGAGGCTGTGATTGGCTCTGTTTTCTGCACAAGGGAACAAGAAATTTCAGCCCCGGTTCCCAGGTGCCCGCATTCCCAAAATTCCTCTTTACCTGGCACTAGTAGCTCTCTTCTTGAGTGTTCAAGCTTACATCATATCACACAACAGGAGAAAATGTTGTAATTCTCCTTATGTGCTCCATTTTCATCTGACTGTGTGGATGAAAAGGATCCTAAGCAAAATTAACTGTCATGCTAAGCACAAGTCATCACTGACAGATGGGATCCATCTCACTGGTCTTACATTTGCTGCAGAATCTTACAACTAGCTGGAAAAGGATGTGAAAAGCTGAATAAACAAGGAGATACATGAATGCTTTATTCTGTTGTTACTCTTCTGTTTATTTCTCTGGCTCTTGTTGTGTTAAGTAACTTTTACAGAAGCTTTTGCAGAATATACATATCACAAGTACTTACATTTGATGCTGGTCAGCCTACTTTTGGGCACTGAGCAGTCTACAGCTGCTAAAAATAAGAAAAACACTAAATGTGAATGATTCAATATTTACTTCATATATGTGAGAGTCGGAAAAAAACCAGCAATAGACCAATACAGAACAAAGACCAATTTAATTCTTCTCTATTTTAAAACATGATAGTTACTATGTACTTGAAGTATTAGGTTGATATTAATACAGTCAGAGAATTTGCAAGATAAAGCTGTTTGGGTAAAACACATATTTAAAGTAAGAATCATCACTTAAATAAAGATTCCTTACACAAAGTTTCTGTACATTTTGTGTTGATGGCATTTACCTGCATACCCAAGGTTACCGGGCATGTTACATGACAGATAACAGTATATTTGTGAGCATGGACTCTACCAGTAACTTGATTTTCTCATTTGCAAACACACAGAGTGATTTTCAAAGTCCTTAAAACTCACTACTACTATTCATTGCAGTAAAAAAAAAGATAATGAAATTTTTGAAATTAAAAAAATTATAAAAAAGACATAGTGGTCTGAGTTTAACTGAAAATTTTCTGCCTTCATTCCTAAAATAAATTCTGTATCTTTGCTACTGTGACTGTCACCACGATTTTCAATTCAGCGTGTTATTTCATTAATTATTAATTATGAGGGTTAATTGAATTAATTATTAATTCATTATTTCATAATTTCATCATATATCAGAATCACAGAATAACTTCATCAAAAGCTGAATAAGATCATTAAAGCACTAAATCCCCGAAAGTTAAGGTAATATATTTGGTAACACTTAAGGAAAAGGTTTTCATACAAAAATTCCAATCTCAAAAATACAAAATTAAGTAGCAGCTCTATCTCCTTGCTGACATCAGCTTTAGTAAGAAAGACGAATAATCGTACACTTCCTACAATCCAGTTCATTCCCTCTTGATATGAGCTTCTTCTGAAGGAATGAGCTAAATCTGGGGTAGAAAGTTCATTCATACATGCACGTTTTTACCTTTGGCTGAAAGCATCCTGTTATAATGAAATACCATGTGATCTCTGATGAGGTATTGGTTAGTCAGACTTCGAGATGAATCTATGCAGAAAGCTGTAAGATTAAAATACATTTGAACATTACAAAGGTGAGAACAAGAATACTAAAATTTTAAACCGTTATTAATTACAATTCAAAGTCATAAACCCTAAATTACAGTGTGTTTAACTTCTTTGCTTGATGACAGCCATTTTTCTTTGCCAGTTACTATCACATGAAACCATCGTGTCTCCTTCGTCTTTCCCCACTGAGCCCACTAACTCAATAAATAGCTCCAAAAGTACCTGAAATTGGACAACAAAAATGTCAGCATGGAAACTTCCTGTTTCTTCACTCCATGCTGGCTGAAAAAAAAGCGTCTGAGGTGCAAGGACGGCACAGAAACATATACTAGCCCATGTAAACTACAGAGTGTAAAGGAATATGTTTAACTTCAAGGATTCTTTAAGTGGTAACCATATATATATTCCAGGTAACACAGATATGACATCTTTATATATTTGGTTGTCTTGCTACCTATTTATAGTCAGCAGTACAGTCAAGGCAAAACTTACTCCTTGAGAGCATTTTCAGTAATGCATACTAAATCTATGTGCTATTAAACTTCACCAAATAGCTTGACGCAAAGGTTTTAATTATAACATTTTAATAATGAAATCAATTAATTGACATAAGAGGAACCGTGTCAATCTTCTGATGAAAGTACATGTTACTTACCATTACTCTTAGTACTTAAGTGCCCTTTAAATGGACTTGCTGGACCACATCTGGGAATGACAGTGGGTGGGTGTTCACTCGCTTTAACAAAATGTCAAACAAAAACTGAAAGTTAGAAAAAAAAAATCCCCAAGTGTATTTTTACAAAGACAAAGTTAGAATCTTTCTCCAAAGAACTCACGAATGGTTCTAGCGGACCTTTTTCACTGAGGGAAAAAAATCTTATTTAATTGTTCTATTATTACTGAAATACAACAGTGTAGTTAAGTAACTTAATCTAAACACCAAGATACAGGGATAGTGCTTTTACCTGGTTCAGGGAATTAAACAGCATAAGAGGCCATTAGATCACTTCAGTCTGAATTTAACATTGGTCATTAAACTGCAGATATGGCCACAGCTTTGTTCCTGTGCTAACCTCCCAATTGTTTTAAAGTTCTATAGATGGAATTTTATCATTATGTCAAAGGACTAACATGAACAATATTCTGTACGTAGGCAATGACTGTGATTTAGAATTATACTAAAATGCAAACTTAATAGATTGAAAGAAGTGAATCATACTTGTATAAAAAAATCATCCTATCAGTGAGAACATACTTTAAAAAAAGCTGGTTTGCCATTCAATCTTCTGGTAATTTGATACTGGTAACTCTACATGTAAGTGCAGACGATGACAAAACTTAAACGATCAGTTGTTCTGAAAAATGAAAGAATGTGAATGAAAAGCTCTGCATCTCCTCCCTGAAAATAAAGATGCACTGTCAGGCTCCCAACCACTGTCATGCAACCTGTGATTTAAAAACTGGCAGATGAATTAAGAATCTGCAACACCCTTAGAACACAATTGTGAAATGATACTAAATCTGTATCAATAGATTCAATCTCTTCTCTTACAAAGCACAACAAGTATCACAGCAATCTTGAATTCCTATAAGGATTTCATACTTTCAGAAGTCAGCCTTTATAGAGTACAGGCTTCTGTGGCTTTTCTGTATTAGAGGTGGTGTTTGCAACAACAGTGCTCCCACTCCCTTTGCTGTGAAGTTGCCAGACCAGCAGTAGAAAAGGAACAAGAGAAAACAAGAAGAAAATGCTATTAGAGATTTTTCAACACTGTCCTGCAATTGTTTTTTCTTTATACTGTTTTCTCTAAAGCCAAAGGACAACAATCCTGCTCACCCATATCAATTTCAAATGGCTTATTTTAAATTCCCCTTGTGGTACATTTCTTCCTGATTTGTGATTTAAGCATACATAGGGACAACCAATGCTAAATTATTTTAAAAATATTAAAACTTCAAACAAAAAGCAAAAATTCATTAGATTTAGAATTACTGTCTCCATAATGACTGTATATGTATTATATTTCTCTACCATGCACTATTACATGTAAGTGGTGTTCACAGTATAGCTGGATCCACCCTGAAACCCATCACTTCCTGAAGTTACAATGTTCACGTTTTAAAGAATGAAAGTCTTTGAGAGAACTTGAAATGTTATTATAACATTTCAGTTGATAAACTTTTCATCTAATGATAAAGAACCCCACCCATATACCAGAAATCTAGATTATAGCAGACACCTGCGAATCAGAAGTGTTTTATTTACAACTCCACAAAATAACCTAAATATTCCATTATTTTCTGTAGTTCAGAGCTAGGCTATAATTCCAGAGGGAGGCAGAAGTGGTATTGTTACATAAATGCTTACAACACCATGTCTAACTCATTCTTATGTGACAGAATCATAGAAAAGTAAGCATGATCATCTTAAAAAAGCAGAAACGTTATTATAAGTACAGCTGATTCTCTTCAAGTAAATGACTTTGTCCTGAGTTAAAGATGATCAGAGATACTCAGAAACCTGTTGCTTCTACTGTCTTCAGCTAGAGATGCAATTGTTCGCACTACAGAGAATCCAGACGATTTTGAAATGTTCACCTGCTTCACATCACCAGCAGATGGCACAGGATAAATTCTACGGAAAAAACTACTGCCTGCTGGTTTTATCCCTTACAATAATCTGTATCAGGCTTGGAGGGAAGAGGGGAGAAGGAAAAAAAAGTCAGGACCAATATTTCATTGGCAAGAAAAACTGTCAGAAAATGTCAGGAAGAAGAACTTAAAAATATTTCTGTGTCCTCTATTTCAGCTGTTGACATGTGGACAGCACAAGAGTCGCTCCCAATCCACGCAGCAACGCCCGATTTGCAGAAATCTCAAAGGCACTGCAAACACAACACGTTTTGTTAAGATGTCACGCCTTTGTTCAGGCACTCTGGGTTCCCAAATCTCAGTTCCCCCTGCATGTTCTAACTTCTGTGCCACCAAAGAAATTTTTCAAGTCCCTGATCCAACCAGATGGATTTGCAACCCTGCTCCTGCTAACTGAAGGGTAACACGTGTACTCAGCGCTTTCACAGGTAGCCCTGAACTTGCTTAGAAAATACCTAGGCCATTACAATTTTGACCCTTGTTTCAGGAAGTGAAAAAAACTTGAATAAAAGCGTTCACAACTGCTCAGATTTTAGGATACCCATGAAATGCCAGGATTGCAGTCCCTCTAGTACTGGACTCATTGAAAACTTGCATGCCATTAACAAACAACATTTTCTTGCTGTTCAGAATATTTCCTTGCTGGGTAAAAGTTTATGCTGAACAGCATTTCATTTTTTTTAATGTCTGGTTGGATTCCAGGGGCCCTCTATCCTGGCAAGCAACATTTTCTTATATTTCCACAAACAGCAGAACTTACGATGAAGGTTTCCTATGGTTCTCCCGTGGTATCCTATGGGACTTGCTCCTACATTCTCTGACTCCCAGGCCAAATAATGTACCTCAGCTGTTCCTGTAAGCTGTGTCAGTGAGGGCATTTGAGGCTCTCTCTGTGAACTACCAGCTTTCACAAAACATGTAAAGAATTTATCACAGAAAAAGGGTCAAAGAAACTAATTTGGCTAAAATAATGCTTAGTTCTACTGAAATAGAAAGGGCAAATAAGCAAATTTTTGGTTTCTTATGATTCCAGGCTGTTTCACATACATTCCTTCAAATGTGTGTTCTCTACACTGAAATCAACTTACAGCACTCTCCCAATATCTCCAGTCTGAAACTCAAGACTGCTTTTTAAAATATCAAATATTTACAATGAAGGTGCATGTTGCTAATGTCAGAGAAGAAACTGTAGGATTTGATATGTGGAGGATATTTCTACCTGACTGAAGTAAAGTAGAAAGTGTTAATGGTCAAATGTTTCACAACTCTAATTTCATGTTGTCTTCTGATGTGCACAGGTATTTGTTTAGGTTCAGGCTGTGTTTTCAAAGTTATTTGTACAATAGCAGGAACAACTCAAATTGAAGGCTTAGATATGTGAAGATACTTTTAAAGGTGTTGGTGGGATTTTCAGTAAATTACACAGTTAATCAAATATAAACCAAACAAAGGGAGGATAACTACAAAACTATCTTTGATACATGGTATGTGTGATCTAAACATAAATTTCCTTATAGATGTAAGTGGACTGTCCACACTGAATATAAAATCAGTATTCCCATGATGAGTGTTCTCTTAAAGTGCAGTGAGCAAACAAATTAAATACTTCAAAAAATGTATTTGATCTTTTAGTTCCTTGCGTGACACTACTCAACAAAAAAAATAAAAAAACCTTTCCCTATAATTTTTTCCAGCTGGTATGTAGGTTAAGTAATAATTATATTATTGCAAAGAGATTTTTAAGATATTTTGTTTAAATTACATTTTCATTTTAAATGCATCCTATCTTTATTTCTATTTTTACAGTCTTAAAAATGATGGAAATTGGTGGTTTCTATTTGTTACTTTGCTTCCTGGTTGTTAGTGGATATGGAGAATTTATGGAAATCATTTTTCCACAAAGACATTTCAAATTTGGAACATGAATATGTACTGGAGAGAAGCCCAGTCTTTCATTACAACATCCTCCCAGGAAAGATTTTAAACACAAGTATTAGACTTGCTATTTTTATAACAAGTGTGTACTTCAGTCACAGTAAATAAAATACACTGAAAAAAATCAATCAGGCTATCCTTACCCACCAACACTTGCTACTTAAAAGATAATCCATTAAAAATACAGAGACTGGAGGTGGGATATTGGATATAGGCATCTAAATCCAGCACTACAAGACATAAAACCTTTACTTAACTGTGCAGAGATGTGTGAACACTATAATTTCCAAGGGGCAGCTCCTAGACCTTAGCTTGGGTTCAAATAACCTTCAGATCAAGATGGATTTAGACCTCAGGTCTCCCCCACTCTTCCAGAGGAGTATTTTTATCATTTTGCCAGGGTATTTTATCCCTTTTGTGCACTGGGGATTTTTTTGTGGCTCCAGGACTCTTGCATTCCTAGCTGCACAGCAGCCTCCTCTCAGCTGGCAACGTAGAAAGCACCCCTGTGTCTAACAGACTAGAACTGCATCATTTGCATGATATTTGAGGATTTGATCACTCTCAGGCTGATAAGGACCGAAGTTGATAAATGCTTTGCACAAACACTCTAGCCACTACACTAAAGGTTTGGTATTCTTGCTTCTTCTGCTGCCAGCTGTTTTTCCCTCTTCTCTTTTCCCCCAAAATCTCAATGCTCTAAACCAGAAATAGTTAAAGAGACACCTTTGTCCAAGTGGGTAATTCAGGCAACTACATGCAGAAAGTTTGTGCTGTGAATTTCACACAAGTCAAGGATGTTCTAACACTACCCCCTTTGTTCCACCAACTAGATTAGTGGTGGGCTTCGTGCTATGAAATAATTCTTCTAACTACATACAACTGACAGTATGCTACAGCACTAATGCTGCACACATGCTGAGGAAGGAACAAAAGTGCTTTAAATAATTTCTGTGAAATCCCAAATGACTTCAAGCAGTGATAGAAACTCCTTTAAGCATCTAATGTAATACATCTGACAAGGTCATATTTAAAGGAATGAAACTATGACCAGAAATACACATTCCTCTCCTTTTGGTACTATGCAAGTTTTTAAACCAGAATATCCATTAACCCTTTATGATACAGAAATTGTTGTGCATATGAATGCAACACAGAAATATACGGAGTAAAGACTGATATCTCAAAGTACATTAAAAGATTAACCTGGTTAAGAAGATCCACACTGGATTTAAACCTAATTTATTTAAATAAGAAACTAATTTTTCTATTTTAACTATTTTTCTATATTAGCATGATGATATACTTTCAAAAAAAAAAGCATACTCTATTAATACTAATGAGGCCTGCTTTCCTATCCACGTAGTTCACATCTTTCATACCATATCCCCTGAACTCCTTTCAATGTCCCCAATTTGCTGCCTTTTCCTTACCTGTGGTCATTCCTCCCCTCAGCCATCCCTAATTGCTCAGCTGTGGCTGACAGGGCGCTATGAATGCTACAACTGGTCATCCAGTTTAAGCTTCTCTGATTGCTTATCCTTGGCTGACTAGTACTTACCCTCTTGTTACATATTTGGGAAAGAACACAGAATTACTTTCTCTAAAAAATGTGTATTAATTTGTTGCGTTTTCCTCCTACCCAGCCACTGACATTTGTATAACTAATACTCCTAGTTCTTACTCAAATGGGTGAAGTTGGCTAATGATGCAGAACTAGATTGAGCAAAAGGCCAGCAGAGAGCAGTGACACACCCACAGACTCCTCCTTTAGGAGAAGGGGTTAAAACACTAGTTTTTCACAACACCAATGCAATCACAAGAGACCTTCAAATGTAGCTTTAGATTTAGCCACTTACTGAATGCAGATAGTATTCCATTTTATTTGAAAGTTACAGTGAGTACTTCATAATTACACCTGTATTTTTTCCGATTCGTGCAAGCAAAACAGAAGCCTCTTACACTCTTTTCCGACTTCAAAACTCCTACCAATTCTGAGAATATAAAGTTGTATGAAGCCAGCTTTAACAGAATCACATTTAAGATTTATTAAGAAAGGGCAGAATTCAGAGTTAAAAATAGTCACTATTAGCTAAATTTTCTGTTGCAAAACTTGATAAAGCCCCAAGAAACCACAACGCCCCGATTTTATAAAAGTCCCAAATATTCCATCTGAATTTTGCATGGAATCATTTGTGTGAGAGGCAAAATATAATGAAAGTGATACACGCCTTGACATGCACTACACACAACCTTCTAAGCCATTAATTAGATGGGTGCTATTTATACACTTAATATGCTGAAGTACATAAAAGCTCTCCTTTACATGTACTCCCAGCGCCTAAGAGTTAGGTCCCTCAGTCCTTTACAATTAATAATCTAATAATAGTCTGCATAAATTAAAACCATGCAACCGAAATTATATTTCAGTTTCTAGAGTCAAACCCTTCCCTGAAAATTTTAAGAAATCTAATGAAATAATACGGTAGCCTTAAAAGATACTGAGTCATATTTGATGAAATAAGTCTTGAAAAATATTTGTTAAAATTTTTCTAGCTACAGGTGTGGCCTCTAAGGGAAGTTTTGGATGCAGGTTATTGCTCTATTCATGCTCAAAAAGCAGAAACAAAGAGCTGTGTGTGTCAATAGCACATCTGGCAATACAAGTTGCAGGCAGAAGCAAATGAACTTTAGTCAGTTCTCTATAACTACCTGAAAGAAGGCTGTAGTGAAGTGGGTATCGGTCTCTTCTCCCAAGTAGAGAAAACAGTCTCAAGTTGTGCCAGGTGAGGTTTAGATTAGATATTAGGAATTTATTTTTCATGGAAAGGGTTGTAAAGCATTTGCTTAGAAAGCACTGACTGCCTGGGGAAGCGGTGGTGTCACAATGCCTGGAAGTGTTCAAAGACCATGTGGATATGGCACTTGAGAACATGGTTTAATGGTGAACATGGAGGTGGTGCTGGCTGATGGTTGGACTTGATGACCCTAAAGGTCTTTTCTCATCTTAAAAATTCTATGATCATTTGCTTGGGCAGCATCTCTGGAATTAGCAGTGGCATCTGCAGTTTCTGATTTTCTGGAAGGGTGCGTGAGGGATGGTGTTCCAGCAGTGACTGTATGCTGCTACTAAATGATAGGTGAACAACTATCAATATTCATACCACAGTTCAGAAACCGCTGTCTTACAGGGTTACTAACCTGCGTTCCCTGGATAGTTGTGCCTGTGCAAGAAGGTAACCCAGGAGTATATGCTACCATGTGCTGTAACAACTCCCTGGTGGAATGCTGCTACTATTCAGGGGTGCTAGATCACCTCATGAGCACATCCTACACAACCAGTGTGTGCTCTGACTTCTACTGCTATGTGGAACTCAACATGTCATCTTATGAACATACAGTTTGAAAGTGTTTCCATATCTACTGTCATGTGGACCAAGTGATAAAATATATGTATATATACATATAATATATATCTAAACATATAGACACACTATATGTAGATTCTTCTACACATATGGAAAAAAATTTCCCTTGTTAGTATAATCTGTGCCTACAAGAACGCCCCCTTGCTCATCCCCTTAGTGCTATTAACTTCCACCCTCTCCCATTTTCACCAGGAAATAGATTAGCAGAAGTCTAAAGCACAGACAGCCTTGCCCAGAATGCAGAGCAGAGAAACCTTGATCCACTGCGCTACAGAGAAAATTACAGAGTATAATCTGGAGAAAAGAAGCTAGTAGGGTTAATGGTTTGAATATTGTTTACTTTAACAAGTATTTCACTTGAAGCATGCAAGAAATCTTCAATGAAATGGGACCAATTTGGCACTTAAGTCCTTATACAAACTTATTTGCTGAATGAAGATGGGATTAATCACATTAAGTGATTAAAACTCACTTAATAGACTATTTGACTAATGGTTAAATTCAGCTTCTGAAAAACTGAACTGGTGGTACCAAATAATGCTTGAGTTTAAAAAGCTGTTCAAGTGGCAAATGAAGAAACATAAAGAAGAAAAACAGAAGTCACAGATCTGTGTTAACACCCTTTCAGTTCCAGTCAGATTAATGCAAGGATTTACTGAAATGCAGGGAAAATCTAAGTAAAATGGCGTTGTCTGAAAATATGTGAAGTATTTTAATTTCATTTTAGAATCTTTGATGCCTGTGCAAAATGCCTGAACCTAACAGCAACCTCCATGCAGCAATAATGATGACTTTCCCACTGCTATAAAAGTGGCATAAATGTGTGCCACTGACTAACAGTAAGTGTATGATTTCATTGCTGTTCAGGTATGTGCAAATCGCTGGCTGTGGGAATTAAACAGCCCAACGCAGAAGACTGGATTTAAGGAACAAAGCTGGTTTAAAATTACAGTATTCAGATTATTTGAGGTCATACTACAAATCCGGGAGTATATTAACTGACTCCTGAAATTACGACAGTAAATAACTTTGAGATTTATACCTGGAATTAGGGAAAAACATAACGGATTAATTCTTCAATACTTCTGTGGGGGAAAAAACCCCTCAGCCTTATTTGAACTTTGAAAAGACCTACATGCAAATCCTATATAGTTCAATATATTAAAAAAAAAAAAATTGTACTTGCTCAATATTCTCACTATACAAAACAAATCCTGATACAAAACAGCTAAAATGTTTTGGTTCTTTCTTTACAATAATGAGGCAAAGTCTGAACAATAAACTTTGCACAGAACACACGAGGGCATGGAATAGGGTGCCCACCTCTTCTGCATTAATATTTTGGATAGACAGTGTGTAGATACAACTGTCTTACAGAGAAACCATAAATCTGATGTGTTTTCTCTCTTTTTCATATACTGCCTGCAAGCAATCCAATGGCTGTTCTGCCAAGTTTGCTCAGGCACACAAATTTTTAGGGTAGTTCAGTGTAAGGAATTATTATCTCTGCCTTGTTCTCTGTAAGAATCCTTCCTGTGTGCCTGTGAACCTACACACTGGGCTGTCCAGTCACACACTACGGATTCCATCATAACTTTCTATGCAGACAAGCAATAGCTTCCCATGTTAACACACACACACGATAGGTTCTCTCCTACTTTTGAACTTTTTTTTGCTAAACAGAAGTCATTCAAACAAAGCTTGCTGCAGCCTGAATGAAATTTTGATCCTGCATCCTACATATTCCCATTTTTAAAGTCAAGAGACAATCAGCATGCTTTCTGATTGTATATAAAAGTATTCTGACAATCAAAAACAAGAGAATAAATTTTTAATAAAATTGCCTTCACACTGTATGAGAGAATAAAAATTGGATGCACATGATACTAGTTTTTGCTCTGAATTTCATATTCCCATGTAGTATTAGAATTCATGTTCAAGCTCTACTCTGATATCAGACTTCTGAAGTGACATCTGTCACTGTCTCCAAAGACTGGATCTGACACTGGGATGCAACACAAAAGCATAACGTTATCTCAAAGGCTCTGACCTTATGCAGCTATGTATGATTTTGAAATTACAGTGCAGCACTAATTCCTACCATTGTTTTATATTATGTATGTAATCCAGTTCATATCTAAAAATATCTTATTTCAGAGTTGGCTCACGCAAACATTTTGCATGTTTATGCCTGTTTTTATCATGAATGACCTATAGGAACAGAGCACCAGAGCAGCCCACGGATGGTTAAATGTGGGTAAGGAATCATTTTATAAGATCTTCGAAGCTTTTCAGTCTTCTATTTTTCAGCTACACTCGCACTAAAATCCCAAGCCAAAACATTGGGATCTGCAGTCAAATGCCATGTTATGCTGTATACACAGGGTACAATCCCGTATAACAAACCATGAATACCAGCTTTGAAGAAGACAATAGCTGACTCCAAGAAAACTTGGCACAGAAATCTGGGCCTCGCAAACGCAGCGGCGGATCCTGGCCGCCTGTCACGCTGCCCACAGCGGCTCTCGATGGCGGTACAACACGGGGGCACAGCGCGATGACTGCTGAGGGACGGCCAGTTCCAGGGCCCGTCCCTCGGAGGATTACAACCTTTGGGGGAGTTCTAGACGCTGAGCTGTCAATCTCTTTAGCAGCCCCGGCACCAGGCTCTTCTCCCCGCCGCCCCACAGCCCGCCCGGGCCCCGCTGCCCACAGCTCGGGGGGCCGTGTGCGAGACGGGCGAGCCTCGAGCCCCCTCAGCGCCCGCCCCACGAGCCGCGACGCCCCGAGCGGCCCCCGCTGCCCCGCAGGCTCCGCGGCCGGCCCCGCCGTGCCCGCCCCCACACCGCAGCGGGGAACGGGGAGGCGCCGCCCGCCCCCAGCCCCGGGCGGGACGGGCCGCGCCCCGCACCTCCACGGCAGGCAGCCCCCGCCGGCAGGCAGCCCCCGCCGGCGCTCCCCACTCCGCTCGCAGCCACCACCGAGCCCCCGCACCTTGGCTCCGCCTGCCGCCGCCCTCCATCCTCCGCCCCATGTCCCAGGCCGGGCCCGAAAGGGCGGCGCCGGGCGGCGCTCGGCCCGGCGGCAGCGGCGGTTCGTGTGCCGCTGCGGGCGGGGCGGGGCGGGACACGGGCCGGGCCCGGCGGGTCCCGCCTCAGCCGCCTCGCCGTTGCCATGGCGGCGGCAGCGCCGGGAGGCCTCGGTCTCGCTGCCCCAGCCCGGGCGGGCAGAGCCGAGGGGGGCAGGGCCCGTGCACCCCCCAGCCCGCGGGCTCGGCCCAGAAATGTCCCCTCCAGCGGCGCGTTGCAGCCAGGAGAGAGTTTATTGCCCCGTTTTGTCCCTCATTATCTAAGGCTTTTTCTTGCAACTTGACAGGAAGTCGAAGAATAATGAATGCCAGGGCGAAATTTATGGCAAATCGCTCATATTTCAGAGGAGCGAGTGACAAATCAGGAGCTTAGAGCGTTCACACTGCATTACATTGAAGAATTTAAGCAGCACCTTAGAAATTAACCACAAAAAACCCCTTTTGATAAGCAGCATTTATCCTGTTGATTAATGTATGTATGCTGATGTGCTAGATTTGAGCTTTTTGAAAAAGGCTTAATTTACATTTTGTCTGACAAGTTGCTGTTTTCCTTAATGTGAAATCTTTGAGGGTTTTTGTATATTTTGTGTGAAGATTTTTCTCACTGACCAGGGGCACTGCAGTCCCCTCCATAGCCAGACACCTCGCAAAAGGGTACATGTAGTTCCCGCTGGAAAGGCACTCATCTTCACTATCTAAAAATTAGTATTAATTACAGGCTGAATACAGGGTTTCTAATGTGGTTTGTTGCACCTTCTTACATGCTTGGAAAAATAATTTGAATATAGTTCAAATCATAGCAAAATTAAGGGGATGGCATTTGAAAACTATTTTTCTTCCTTATTTCTGCCACATTTAAAGCTTCCAGTAAGTCACACAAACATAAATGCTGGATGAAGCCTGTATTTTATCTACCCCAGTACTTTGTGTACAGTCTACCAAAAGCTTTTCAGTAGTTGACTATTGAATGTTGTGATACCCCTTAAAATTTTAGATACTCCCATTAGCTATATGAAATACTCCTTGGATATGGCCTTAGTTCTTATGCTTTGTGTTGTAGAGGTCATTTTGGCAGCCTAAATCTGCTTTCTGTAAAATAATCTCAAAATGTAGTTGGTGTTAAATTTGTCTGGGATGGGGCAGGAGAGGAAATACATGCCTTGGAAACTCATCTGTCCTGCATCATGTGGTGGCCCTCTGTTTTTCTGACTGCTTTTTTTGTAAAAACATCTATTGCTGTGGCATTTCAACTACTGTCAGCCATGATGTCACAAACACCTAACTTTTTTGTCAAAACAAAGTAGTTTGATAACATTTTGTCATTTTCTCGTATTTCTCTTGGATATGAGATCAATGTCATAGGGAGTATCTGCCAGGCAAGACCTACAAATCCAGAAAAAACTAATCCAACTGTTTGGAGGTTTTCTGGTGTGTGTTTTGGTTGTTTTTTTCTCTCTTTTTTTTTTTTTCTTTTTTCTCTGAAGCAGATTTTTGATTGCTTGTGAAATTAGATATTTGGGGAAAGGTCTTCAGGAAATGAGTCACCATAGTTCTTGTTTTTCAGACTCTCTGGTTTATACTTTGATATAATCAACATAATTAAATCTGTAGATTTTAGAGGTAGTCTTTAAACAGTTTCCATTTCAGATGCCTGAAGATCTGGAGAGAATATAAGTGTATGAGATTCTCAACTCTACATGGTTGAAATGCTCTCTATTGCCTACAGAGATCATTCTACAAAAAACACTTGTCTCTTTTTGCCTTTTTGTTTGTTTGTTTTGTTTTAAATTAGCTGCTCATAGTAATATTTTTATATTTTTAAAATACTTTTTTGGTTTTTTTATCTGAATTCTGAATTTCAGGTTCTCCAATTCTGTTTGTGGTACTCAACATGTGGTAAGTAGGCTGTTCTGTCCAACCCAAATGACCAGTTTCTCATAATCTTCTCCCTAATGTTCCTATACTTTTTCCCACCATGTAGATAATTAAAACAGACAAATTTAAGTGAGCATTTTTAGAAACATATCACAACTGTTCCCCTGGTTTCTAGGCAACGCTGAGGGTTCTTTCTCAGTCAGCCCTCACAGCATCTTAAGAGATGTCCTGGCTCTGAAATTTTTAACCTCGAATGACAACACATACCAAAGCTCTATGTATTTCTAATTAGTCTCACTTATGAGCCTTAGGCCTTTGACCCCCTTTGGTCTGTGAAAGTATATATATTTTAAGTGTAATGAAAAAGTAACCCAGATGTATAAAAACGTGCTAACACATTAAGTCCTATAACATACACTAAACAAACAAAAACAACAAACAAACAAACAAAACTCCCCAAAGTCCCAAACCAAAGTGAACAAAAAACCCCTAAAAAATCCAAGCAACAACCAACCAACCAAAAACAAAAACCACACAAAAAAAACCCTTAACAAAAATTGAATCAGTCCTGGACTTTGATCCACTCAAACAAGTGCAGAAACAAGTACCATAGATTGCTGCAGTGATCCTACCATTATTGAAGAAGCAATAACATGGCAAAACCTGTAAGATTTGTCCTTTCCCAGTTTGAATAGAGGAAATACAGAAATGTTGCTGTCTGTCCTCTTCAGCAGGCGTTTTCATTTTCCCCTTTTCCTTGGAATGTATTACAACAGAACCTGGTTTTAAAATGCACCTAGACTGGGAGGGAATGAAAGCAGCAGGAATATGAGAGTCACATTTGGAAGTGTAGGTGGGCATCTGTCCCTGCTCTGACACGAATTTAGGGAATTATTTATTGCCTTCTTGTCTACTACGTCTGCCCTACGTGTCCTCCAATGTAGACACTGCTGTGAAAATGTTCATCGTATTCAGCAATAAACCAACACAGAGAAAAATACTTTAAAAAAAAAAAAAAGGAAAAAAAAGGAAAAAAAGGAAATACCCCATAAGATGTCCACTTTCTTCTGCATGCTTAGCCCGAACAGGACAAATTTCCTCTGAAAAAGACTGTCTTGCAAGGACCTCAAACAGTTATCTGCTCACTTGGGACAGAGATCTGTTCATAATGTCAGAACTCTGCACTTGTAGGATTTGACTTTCTTGGAAAATAGTTTGCATGTACACTGAAAAATTAAAATCTGCAGGTTTTTTGGAGAGTCTTTGCTTTTTCAAGCCATTGGTTTTCTTTCATGTTTGCTTTTTCTTACAGCTGTCTATCAAAGTGAGCCTACATATTCAGGCAGAAAACAGCCCAGCAACCAGATCTGCAAACTATATTCACAGAGTATTCTAGAAAAGCCCTAAATTCATCACAGCATATACTTGATAATGGAAATAAATCTCCTGGGTCTCTTTGAGTTTTTATTTGTCACCTGCCTGTGGGCTGGTTGTGTCCGTGTTCCAAATCCCTCATTACAGCTCACAGAGGGCTGTCACTGAGTTGCAGCAATCCCCAGCCAGTGTATCAGACAATTAACCTTACAGTCTGTTCTCCTACAACTCCCTGGAAATAAAAACATTTCCCTGAAAGATCAGAGAAGGCAATGCTTTCTAAATGCATTTAAACAGGCTGCCTGAGCAGATTTCTTTGCTACCTACTTAGGAAATTCTTGTGTTGAACAATTGAAGTAGCTCACACACAGGTGGTGTGAGGGGAAATAAAAGTCTTAATACCTACTAAAATACGTTGTTTGCTTGTTTTGTTTTTTTGTTTTGTTTTGGTTTTTTTTAAAGGATTACTTTTCCAGGAGGAATGGTAGGTTGATTTCTGCCTTGTGTTTGCTGCATGTTCTTTGGTCATATGATTCTTCAAGTTATTTAAAATCACATACAGTCTTGAAATATCATTGCAGCTTTCTAAATGATTGAAAGTTATGTGTTCTGGCAGGGCTGAAGACTCTGTCCCTTTCTTCATGGCAATGCATTTAGTTGTTCTGTTATTGTCTGTATGGCAGCAGTAGTAATAGATTTTTGTGAAGCTAGGGCTCCAGTGGGAAAGATAATGCAGCAACAATTCAGAGGAGATGATCGATGTCTTAAAAACTGCAGTTTTTTATACCCTGTAATTTAGAATGCAATAAGGGAGCTAACCTAAAATAAGAGCAAGTGTGATAAGGAAGATGAGGGCAACTATAGGAATATATAATGGTATGAAGTTTCTTTGAACACAGTGTTAAACTTCCATACTATTTATCAGCTTAGAAGAAAAAGTCTCCTCAGCCGTATGAATAACTACTACCAAAATCTCTTCAGGAAGCTGCTGTGCAGATGTACTCTGTACAGCTATTCTTTCTCTTCAGATCTATTCAGAGTTTTATAATGCACCTATCTTGTGTTACAAGACTGTTTTCAAATGTGGCAAGGAAGAAACCTCTATAAATTGTAGAAGATGTTATTCTCAGCTGTAGTGTAAAACTTAGTAGCTGGGCTGACCAAGATCTGCTTATATTTATTCTTACATTATGTCATTTTCTGTTTATCTACTATTCTTGTAAAAGCTTGCAAACAGAAGGCTTGTAAGTGAAAAACTGTCCTTTAATAGGGCTGACTGCTGAGGGCTGTTCTTTTCTCATTGCTTTAATTGAACTATTAGGTATTAAAGAATGTAGACTTCAATAACTAATGCAATAATTGGAATATTAAAAGGGAAAAACATGTTAATGTCATAAGTCTGTTGTCTAGACCATAAGAAATGCTTTATTTTCTAACTTATTACCTATTGTGCCCCATAGAAATGCTTACTCAAATTAATTAATCAGAAACAGGATGAAAACTTTTTTTAAATATTTCAGTCAAGATGAGAAAAGGGCTCAGATTAGACATATATAAATGATACAACTCAGTGAAGCTATTCCTGCTTAGGCTGAGATGGGTCATGTATGTCTACTGAGCCCATGTCAGGCAGACAGAATGTCAGTGTGGCATTTTGTGTGGCCCATCCTTTTTCAACACAGTTACTACAGCATGTCCAGGCTTGCTTGGCACTGTATTAACCCACGCACATGCTTAAACAAATGGGATCCTGTGTGCTGAAGAGAGTTCTTTCAGCTTTGTCAAGGTCATGAAGAGAAATTTTTGAGGGCAGCTTCAGAATTGCCTACAAAAGAAGACACAGATGTACTATGATTTTCCTAAGCCCTTTCATGCATTTTCAATATCTTCATGAATGTGAAATACAGTTTTACTAGAAATGGGCTGAAATTCCCAATTGGAAGAGTTTGAGTGTATTATTTCTCTTTAAAAAAGGTACTGTAATGTTTATACATTAACTTTATCAAAGCTGGTTGTATATGTATATTTATACAAACTGGAAGATGAACGAAACAGACTGAGAAAATATCTAGCATGGCAAGTTTCATAAGGAATAGCAATTTTGGTCACATTAGCCACTTTTAAAGTGAAAGAAAGCAAGGGGCAAGAAAATGGCAGGAATCAAAATGGAGTGTGTGAAGTTTAACTGTTGCAATTAAATCCACCAAGAGTAATTCTTCTGTAGAATAATTTCATCAATACTCAGAAAAAAAATCTTGGGAAGAATTACTCTAAGTCCTTACTGTTTTATTATTTAGGACTTCCTTTCATCTAAATGTTATGTTCCAAGGAAAACATCTACTACATGCTAAACTTGTATGTC
>JAYRBT010000177.1:46227256-46269513 GCA_036023395.1 Myiotriccus ornatus | reverse complement strand
TTTATTATTTAGGACTTCCTTTCATCTAAATGTTATGTTCCAAGGAAAACATCTACTACATGCTAAACTTGTATGTCGTTACTGACATCATAAGACTTCAGGAATATCCACCATTCAGATTTAGACAGAACCTGAGGTTTACTGTTTTAAAATTTGATATAAAACCTTTTTCTCCCCTCCCCGATTAACATGTTACATGTATCAGAAAGAAAGGACCTTCAGTTTGATGGGTATTTCACAGGCCCAAGGGTCAGGATGCTCAGGGTCTGTTTAGAGCTTTGTCAGTGACACGCGTGACCTTGAGTACAGCAATTTTGGTGCCTCAGTAGGCTGCAGTCTGAATCACCTTTATTCATAGTTGGTAGTAAAAATGGAGACATTTAAAATTAATGCATTTGTCTGCGTTTTTGGGATGAGTGTTTTTACACTGTGCTTATCATCAATAGAAAGAAAAATAACATAATAAATATCAGAACTGCAGAAAACATTATATGGATGAGACCTAAACTTAGAATATTTATCCCTAATGTAATGTCATAGAAGCCAATGGGACCTGTGATTTTTAATATTAAACGTGAATATCTCTAATGGACTATAGCAATTCCACACAAGATTAGAAGGAGTTGAATTTACTCTGAATAAGTAAATCAGTTAGTTATACAATGCAGAAAGAAAGAAAAATATGATTAGGGTAGGAAGTCTTATGCTATAATGGTTTATTTAATGAAGGACAACATCATAATATAAATCTCTTCCATAAGCTGTTCAGTCTCTGTCAGAAGTTGCATGCATCCCTCTTAAAAAGTTTGCTCAAAAATTCAATTCCTAGGAGAAATACAAAACCTTACATTCACGATCAGTGTATACTCAGGTAATGTTGTGCCAGTATAAGTCTCATGCTATTCTATTCACTTTTCAGAATTTAGGATTCCTATTCCCCCAGTTTATGTGTTACTTCATATATTCTAGTAAGATCTGTGCCAGAAACATTTACCTGGTTCATATGAATTTTATTTTCCAAGACATTCCATGTTCATTTAATATTCCCATGTCTCATTCTTCCTATGTCATCTGCTTTTCATAACCACAGTTCTTCTTTGCCCTCCAAGGAATGCCTTTGCACTTGGTGCTGCTAATACCAATTGTGTTCTAATTTGCAGTATTAATAAATACTTTTCAAATTATGTGTTGGCAATACCTTTCAATTTCTGTCATTCCCACATCCCATAGATTATAAACATGCACAATTAGCTATTTTATAACATGTACTGTGAAAGTATAAAACGTTTTTCGGTATTTGTCTTCCAGCATCATCACCAATAACTTCTCTCCAATCCTTGTAGTTTACCTATCAAGAAAACCCGTTTTGTCTGCCTTTTAGCTAAGTACATCTCAAAACCCCTCAGGTTCTATTTGGTTAATAAACCTATTAGGTTTTATTGCATTTATTGATTACTTCCACAAGTCCTTTGTTTCTGCTTTCTTTAAAACATATCCTTGAAGAGTGTTGATGTCAAACTAGCAGGCCTGTCACTACCTGGATAATTTTCTTCCTTTCTAGATTATACAATGGTCACAGTTTTCCAGTTATTTAGTATCACCTTGAGCTTGGTAGCTGGTTAGGGCTAATCACATCCCTCTTGCTCATACAATTTTCTTTTCCAATTTTTTCAATTTTCTCAGAACTGTGGAAGGATTTCTGGAGAAACTTCATAATCTTGCTGTGTCTGATAGATAAGGACATTCATCTGTGAAGGGCAAAGAGATCTACAACCATGAGGCAATATGCTCTTCAGTATGCACCCAGTGAACTGTACATTGATACTATGGGTTAGAAAATATTAGGAGGTTCTTTCCACCTCATCAGAAGTAACGGGAAAAAAATTTTATTCACTTTACTGGAGATGTAGTAATTTGATTCTTAATTGGTGTATATTAATCATATCCGTAAATCTAGGGATTGAGTAGATAGCAATTTAAGACACAAGTTGCTTGACTGAATAAAGCTTAATGCGATTTTTAAACAACCATCGTTGTTCTTGGTCTTAGTGATATTAGCAATTTTTTAGGTGGAATAAAAAATCTGAGAAGCAAGATGACATATGTGAAACAAAACACTCATGATCAAACTGAAAAGGAGGTGAATGTAAGGCTCCCTGTAAGTCTTTAGATTTGCATTTAGAGAGATACATTTTCCTTGTTGCTTTGGAAATGACTGAAGAAAAAACTGTTCATCTAGTAAAGGTCAAGACAGTAGCAAAAATGTTTGGTTTACAAGGTACAAATGGTGATGGTGGTAGTTCAGCCACATCAATTCTGTTGCTTTTTCACCGTGTGTAAAAAATGTAATTTAATTTGCTGAAAGTAGAGTGAGAATGCCTTTTTTTGGCTAATAATTTTTATTTGAAGATTTCACTGGCCATTTCTTTTGAATCTCAGAAGATTTTGAGGAATACATTACTGCTAACTAACTCGTGTTTACTGTGTTGTGACTCGATGCAGTGTTGCTGATTGTAAAACTCATTTCTCCAAAATAATAAAATGTATAGCTATATCGGTTTACTGTTGTCAGTTCCCATGGCAGCTCTAAGGATGGTATTGGCTGTCAGACTCTCATGTATCCAGTGTTTGCAACAGCTGGATTTTCTTCTACCACTATTCTGTGTGAATCAGAAACAACTACAAACAGAAGCAAGTTGCCTTTTATTATTAACCCCCCTGATTAATGAATAGTGAATGTCATGGCAGAGCATAAAGTAGCCAAAAATAGATGTTTGTTTTAATGACATAATTCCTAAACCCAAAATTGAAATATTATTCATTTTGGAAAACTTCATGACAAACAGCTGTAAACTTGTTTAAATATCCATCCCAAGTCAGAGTGAAGTAGAACCAAACCAAGTCCTATCTGCCATGAACATGCCATAACTCTGAAGTAGAAAAAATATGTTGAAAATACTAAATATCACCTCATTTTTTTTGTTACAACTTATGTGAGTATTGCTTTCAGTGTTTCCATGAATTTCCCACAAGAAATGGACAAACAATAAGATCCCAGCTCATCTGTTGTGTGCTTTGAATGAATGTCTTTACCCACTGATGAGAGAAACAAAATAATGATGTTTAAAAGCACTGAAGACAATGCAAAAAAAGTTTGCTTTCTAATTAAATAAAGTTGCAGTAGGTCTTTAATGAACAGACCTGTGTTTAATTCAATTTTGACCACTGCTTCTCAAGACAGTGGAAAGAAGATCAAAAAGACAAAGAGCACTATGGGAAAAAGGATGTTGACATACAAGGATAAATTGAAAGGTATAAATTTCTGTGATTACACAAAATGAAAAATTAAAGAGCTTTAGTGATTTATTCTTTTTGGACTATTACAAAATCAAGAATGAGATATTTATTATAATTAAAAAATTATGCTATACTGCCAGAAGTAATATGAAACTGCCAATATGTGAAATTTATAGAGGTTTGTGGTAGTTGAGGGGGAGGGTGGTTTCATGCAAAGATTTTGTACAGAATAAACTGCTGGACTAAGAGGTATACTATTATGAAGCAAAATGATAGTTACAGTTATGTGTATGTCTTGATTCTTACATTATTTCTTTAATAACAATATTTTTCAGCATCCCATGCACTGGCAAAAGTAAATTATTGATCTATCTAGCAAGGACCTGTAATAGCAAACTTTCATGCTTGTTTATATGTTTAGCAGCATCTAATATTAGTTGAGTCAAACTCCTGTCAACATTTTTATAGTCATAGCTGCTCTGAATTCCAACCTGGCATTCAGAAAATATGTACCATAAACATGCACTTTTCCACTACCTCTGAACTCTACAATGGAGTCCGCTGTTAAAACTTTTTGCAGAAGCTAATTATGATGGTGGCAGAGTCTTCATTTATTCCATCACCTTTCTTTTCTCAAAATTCTGGCCAATGTAGTTCTGTGCTAAATTCTTTCCTTCTTTAATTCCATTAGCGTGGTTACAACACTGGTGGATGGATTTGGTAGTGTGTGCTTGTGAGATCCACAAGATATTTAGTGGCTGTCATTGACTCAGAGTTGCTTGCCTAAATATCTTTGGGAACTTGTGAAACAACTTCTCTGAGACAGTGGAAAAAAAAAAAAAAAAGAAAAACATCCCGAGTGCTTTCAGACTGCTAATCTGAGTTGTACATGCATTTTGTAATACAAGTACTTTTGATCTGACTGTTCCACAATAAATCTTTGGGATCTAGAGATTACCTGCATCACATTATTTAATATAGTAAGAAAGCAGATTAGAATTGCTAAATTGGATCTTTATAGACACATACAATGTAAAGATGTAAAAACACAGAGTGGTTTCTATTGTTCCTTTTAAATGGAAGATCTCAAGGCTTTCCTATGCATTACATACAGAAGTAACTAAAGCTGTTTTAGAGCTGTAGGGATGCATTCCTGAATTACTCCATAAAAGGCTTAAAGCAAGTGTGTATTCAAAAGGTAAATGTATAAAGGAGGCTGCCTGAAGACAACCTATGACTGTTAACTTAGGAAGTTATTGTACATTACATTTTTCCATTCTCCAACATGAAGAGATGTTATCTCAGTATGATTCCCAACTCACATAACCATTTTATTGCCTTTGTATTACCAAAGTATAAGTAGTCCAGAGCCTTATTATAATTATGTAGGGTGACATATTTCTTTTAATGGGTGGCTGAATGACCTGTTGGTCTGTAGGCTGTAGCAGATCTGCTGACTATGAGAAGTCACTGCCTATGGGTTGATTCACAGTGAGCTTCTCACTTTGCTGAGAATATGCCACGTGTGAATAACACTGCATTCTCTTCCAATGTTGCATCAAAACTGTTGTAATTTTACTTCATCCTCTCCCACAATATAGTATAAAACAGTTAATGAAATGGAGAATGGTTCTTGTTGTAGAAGATGATGTTATACATTAGGATGAATCTTGTTTTTTCAGTGCTTCCTTTTTACCAAATCCATTAGATTCCACCTGTGGGTTTGTATTGTTTCTTTTTTTTTGTGACTCTATATGGATGTGCATGTACAATTTGTGTAGAAAGTCAAATTGGGATGCACATACTCTTAGGCTGCATGTCTTCAGAAATGCAGCAATAGCTTTTTTCTTGCTAGTATATTAAGACAATCAGTCATGAGCTGTTTTCCTGATTGTTATACTGCCTGACACACTGTTCCTACAATTAATATTAATGATTTTTAATTTACACTCAGAACACAGCCCCCACTCTTCCTACAACAAAGTAATAATTTATTGATTCTATTTTGCTTGAAATATCATCCTGTTTCAAAGTAATTTTCTCCTGAGAGTTCCAGCACTGAAGGTGCCAGTGGTGTGCAGATACAGAGACACAGGCAATTCAGAGTGTTAGCCTTTCAAACAATGGCTAAACTAGTGATTGAAATATTTCTACATCTGTGTGGCTGAGAAGATGCATGTCCTGGGCTACAAGGCTGAGGGAAGGTGTGGTGCAGTGCTGGAAGTTAAACTCAGTAGGAAGCCCCATCTCATTCCTTATTCCACAGCTCCAATTCCATTGCTTTCACATTTTTGGAACAGCTTCTTACATATGAGCCATGTGAGAAATGTGTTACCTAATTTAGAAAGTAGTAAAGCTCTTCTGAGTACTGCAAAAGTGATGATGATTAATGCAGGAGTTGTAGTCAGCCCTTCAAATGCTCAGTATAGCCTCTTTCTTCCCTTGCTGTTCAGAGTAGAAAAGAAATAGGCACAACTGAAAGCTATAAGAGGACTGGTCACAGTGAATGGTCTTTATGCAGGCTGTTCCTCCCTACTTTAACTATTCTAGAGTTGCATTAATCCTCACATTTAATAGGCTTCTTATACAATAAACTGCATTGAAAAACGCTGAAAGGAACAGCTGCAGTTAGTGGCACGGTTGATTCTAAGAAATATGAAAGTTTTCAGTAAAAATGGGTGGTAAGACAATGCTTCTTAGACCAGCATTAGCGTCTTTGGTATGTATGACCCCTGCCCCTGCCCCACTGGCTGATAAGGCAGCTGTCATGTCTGTGGGAGGTAAGGTCAGAGCACAGGATAAGCATTCATCCATGTACCCATATTAGTTCTACTAGTCCTGCTAATTAAGAAGAAAACGTGCAGGCTATGCAACAATACAGAAAATAACCTAAACTCTTGCCCAAGATCCCCGTGTGTTCTAAGTACAAAGTTTATTTTATTTCTGGAGGCTTTAAACAAAAGAGCATTAGAAGAACAAGCATATACATAAAACTTTCTTTGCCTCTATTTTCCTTGATCTACTCAAGCAGTGCAATTTTGTACTATTCCTTAAATGACTCCTGCATTTTCAAGTGTGGTTTAGTATATTTCTGTAGCGCATTAAACCCATCCACTCATTTATCCCTCATTCTACCTTCAAAATTAGGAGTCTGTCCCACCCATTTATTCTTACCCTTCTCACGTCTAAGCCATCTATTCTCCAATCTTTCACTTGTATCACAGGCATTGGGGTTTTCCTGTTCCCTTTTGACCTTATCACTAGCATCATTGCCTATCCTTCTGTCACTATGCTTCTGATACTGACGGCCCTTCATCCACTGCCTCTTCGGGTATTTTGTGTGCTACTCTTCCCCCGTGCCTTCTGCTACGTTCTTTTACAAAGTTTGAATTGCCACTGCATTGACGTTGCACTGCCTTGGCAGGCCAGATTCTCACACGGGGCCAGGACGCTCATGCTCCAGCGGGGCTCACACCCCTGTTTCCCCCTCCCAGCCCCGTGTGCGGTGGGACCGGTGGGTGACAGACGGCCGAGAAGCAGAGGGTGTCCCTGTCCAGGGTCCTGAAAGCTGTCAGCAAGATGGACTGGCTCCTGCCTCTATCCTTCCGTTCGTGGGTCTGCTGCTGGTGTGAATGGCAAAGGAACGTGGGGATCTCCGAAAGCTCCCAAATTTCCCGTTCAATATAGAGGAAAGTTGTCAACTGGCTAAAATAGACCGTCATGTATCTATCAAGTAAGAAATCTTAGAAAAATTTCATGAGGGAAGAAACTAGTACTGCTATAAAATGAATTCAGTGGCTTGTTTTTATTAATCATACTTGCTGTTTTTTTTCAGATAACAGCCTTTGATATTATGAGGATTCTTCAGGGACATCATGGAAAAACTTCAAGCCAGATTGTAGTTCTCTCATGACTATGATTCAGGAGTAATTATACTGAAGTCAGATTAAACTAATGTGAAAGAAATGTGTTTTTAGGCAGAGTCAGTACTATGCAGCTTTAGTTAATACGTTTTTACATAGCATATCTTTTGCTGGAAAAAAATCTACAATATACTAATACTCTAATAATGTGGATGTACTTTTTCAGATAGAATAAAAAAGAGAGTTAACTACTCCACTACCGTCCTTGTTGGCCATACAAAGGGACTGATATAACAGGTGTCTGAAAGCTGGAGTCTGGCTAATGAGGAATGGGTACCAGTTAAGAATGAAGGATGATGAAGATGATTACAAACTGTGAACCAGGCATCCCCTCTCCTGTTCTGGCATTTAGATGATCGATGTGTTAGGATATGAGAGGCAGAATCCATAGTGTATTCTGTTTAGTGTCACTGGCCAAAGGAACCTGTAGACAGGCTGTGGTACCATCCTGGCAAAGGTTATACGGAGGTGTAGTTTCCTTATGGAGACTCACTGTTTTCAATGAAACCATTTCTGCCAATCAGTAAATTTTCTGTTCTGTGGATTAATCCATAAAATAATAAAAACACAGCACTGCATGCTATGTCTTAAAAAGTTTTAAGAAACTGAATGCAATAGAAGACAATAAAAATACTAGGTTGCTTTTCCTTGCACAGTCCTGATTCTTAGCTAACTTCCTGATTCCTAACGACACTAAACCTTGTGACAACTGTTTGAATAAAAGGTCTTCAGGTTATCCTGGAGAGAAAGCTTTAAATTTTCTCCTTGACAGAAAGCTTCCTAGAGAATAAAGAAGTTAGAAAGGGATCCTGCACTGTATTGTGGCCACATTAATACTACTGCAGAATGGGTCAATATAATATAAAGAACAGGATGCACTTCATTTGAGTTATTCTCTGGCTATCTTGGTCTCTGTAAATAACAGCACTCCTGTGGCAATAAACAGAATGATCTTCACAATTAGAAATATCAGATTTCAAACAACTATGTAGTTAACCATAAACTAACTAGTTATATGAGCATATTGTAAAGTAATGACACAAAGACTATCTGGGCTTCCATCTAACCATGTTTCATTTCTTCAGTGCAACCAAGAAGTGGAACATACAACTTACAGATGATTTCTACCTACTATCAAGGATCAAGGCTTGTTTCTGCTCCTGCTCACTGGATTTAGGTAGGTCTAAGAACTGTTTATTCATCTGTTTTTCTATGGCTTTCTTTGAGTTAAAGTAGCTTCTAAATCATTCATGCCATATTACTAATGAACTCCAAAACGACACTTAGCATTTTATTTTTCTTTCAATGAGATTGCTTGTAATAGAAAACCTATTTTCTGTTGTGTTGTGATTGTCACAGGTCCTGTTTTGTAAGGCACTGATTCTCAACTAACACCAACTCTGAGGACATTTAAGTCTGAACAATAAGCCCTAAATGAGAAGGAAGAATTTAGGAAGACCAGTGTGATAAACTACTGATATAAAGTCAAGTCCTGAAAATTCTTATGCAGATACTAAAACAGATTGATCATGCTACATTTAGGGTTTTTTTCTTGGTGAGCTTTCATTTAAATATTAAACATTACTGAATCCACTTAGCTTATAAAAGTTGACAGAGTAACAACTTGAAACACTATAGTTTCAAGGCACCAGTTTGCCCTATCATAAGAATTTGACATCACTGAGGGGTGAAAGGCCTTTTATTTGCATAGGATAATAGTTATGTTTCTATGCAACAGCTGTGCTGTCAGTGAAAGATGCACTCATTGTGCCAATCTATCTCTGGAGTAACCCCATTGATTTTAAATGAGTTACTTTGGGAATAAGTTGGCCCACTGGATAAAACGGCAGGTCTGAAGTATTGAAATAATTAAGCAAGTTTTCCATGCTCATAACATACTAAAAAAAAATTGCAAAACAATTACATGATGTCATGCATTTATGTACCTGACTGATCAATCACAACTGATTTGCCACAAGGTTTTTAAGTCATATAGCAAGGACAAATATTTATGTAGAGCTTACAGACACTTTCTGCGAAATGCGAACATTAAGGAGATAAAAGAAACATGAATGTGGCATTGTGTCATTATTATCTATTTAGTGTTACAGTAAGTCAAACAACTATGAGATGTCTCTATAATGTCATTTTAACAATAAAGCATTCACGTGTCCACATGAAAATTCCTCTTTAGAGTGTAAAAATCAGGATGATTTTCTGGTAATGAACTACCTGAAGAATTCATCTCTAGACTATAGACTTCCTGCGTATCTTAGCAGGAATTTAATACCTTTGGCCTTTCAGGGGACTGTTTCAGTTTGATTATCTTAGGTGAGTTCTAAGTGGACAGGTGTCTGTGGCACAATACACGTCATCAGTTAACTGATGATAGTTATGGCACAAAGACAAGGTAATGCTTGGGTTAGGGTGACACAATGGAGTAGTATATGTCTACATTGTATTTTTTTCCAGTAATGTACAAGGTAGATGCCAATAAACTGGAAACTTTTGAATGCCAAGGAAAAATTATTTACATGGATGTATATTATATATGTGTATGTGTAAATACACAATTAGCTTTTTATTGATACATATTTGGTAAGTAATCTTCTTGGGGATTCAGAAGGCTTCTTTGAAGTCTTTTAGGTTACTGTAACCATGATTCAAGAGATTACACAGTACATCTAGCAAAGCCTACCCTCACTTTTGTTTCCATTCAGTTTGCAGAAGTAATGTCAACAGAAATCCTGAAGCCTGTTCAGAAAGCATCGTGGTTTGCTTGAAAAGGAAATACCTTGTGCTCCTGATGTCATCATTGCAATTATCTCAAATTCAGGTCTCACTGAGCAGGCTAATTATCATTCTCACCATGTCCTCCCTTAGAGCAGCCTCTCCCGCCTCCTCCCGTACAGCACAAAACAAGAGCCACAGGGTGCTTGGATTAGGGAAAGAAGAGACACCCAGCACCTCCCCCCAGGAAAACTTGCTGCATTACTTCCATGTAGTTTCTTCAAACTACATACTGCTTTACAGGACCTTGTACATAACTACCAAATGGAGGTGTGGATTCACAAATATTGATTGCTGCTTCCTGCTTAGGATTGAACAAAGACTGGGAACAAGCACAAATTTATCTTCAGAATGTGGATGTGAAAAGAGCGTGCCAACCTCCACGGAGTTTCCTGAGGAGAGCCACACATTACAGGCTGCTTTGGTTTCAGGTTTTTTTTTCCCTCACCAGGGCAGATTTCTCTCTTTGGTCTTACAAAGTTAGCTAACATCTGAGCAACAGATAGGAAAGCAAGACAGAAAAAGGGCAGTTGAGCAAAGAGAAGTACAGGGCAAAAAGCAGGGAACAAATTATCTCAGGCACCAGGTTTAGATCACAACCATGTTTCCTGAAAATTCAGAACATCTGTGGACCTTTGGACTGTTTCTGGTATATGTGTCTGACCGTGACCCATGCAAATTTGTGGATCTCTCCACTAAACCATCCCCCATGGACGCTCCCCTTCACACGAGGAGATGATTTCCACTGTTGAAGAGAATAGGCAGGACAGGGTTAACCTCTCACAGTTTTCCTTCAGGCCCCCAGAGGGCTGGGGTTTTGTTTTCCTGGGTAAGGGAGGGGAGCTTGGGCATGTATTGTAACTGGAACTGGAGACCCTTCTGGTGATACCAGCTAGGTTTGGGTTTGAGGGAAAGCCTGGAGAAGGACGGAGAGAAGGGAAGAATGCAGCCTTGGCAAGCAGCAAGTGCTTGGTAATTGCACAAGTGTCCTCCATTTCCCCGAAGCCTCCTGAGACCTTAGGGGGGCTCCAAGAGGTCTTCAGTCTTCTGTCCCCTCCCCGCAGCTTGGCCACATCTTACAGCCCTGCTGTACCAGGCTTTGCTTTGATGCGAAGTGTCTGACCCTGCCCAGCGTGCGAATTGGGGACAGAATGGGGAGCAGGGGTCCCCTGGCTTTCGAGGTACCCGGTGCTGGTCCCCAGAGCCTGCGGGGGCTCGGAGGACCCCTGCCCTTCCCCTCCCCCTGTGCTGCAGATGCTCTGGATGCTGCCGTACTCCTGCCATGTGCTGTCGCCGCCGCTACTGCTGCTCGTAGCTTAGTCGAGCGTGTCTCCGGCTGCAAACTCTGCCAAACAAACCTGCATACCCCTCTCGGGAAGGATACCCAGTGAGTACTTGCCGGAGCCTACTCCCTCCCTAGGAACCCCACCACCGCCTCTTACAAAGAGACTCACAGCCTCTCCCCACCCTCTTTTTAAGCCAGTGCAGAGAGGGGTTCCGTGAATTCCCTCCAAAGCTATAGGGTGGCTCTCTCCTCCTCCTCCTCCTCCTCCCCTTCCTGCTTGGGCTCTCCTGGGCGAGCCAGGCTGCTGCTGCATTCAGCCGGGGTGGTCCCCAGCCTCGCCCCTGCCTCGCCCCAGCCATGCTGCTGCGGCTCACGCCCCATGGCTGACTTTTGTTACCCCTCTAGTGCCCGGGGCTGAACTGAGGTGGGCGCATTTTTGGGGGGTGTCTGAGGCTAGAGAGAGTGTGTGCGTGTGTGGGAGGTGTCCCTGGGGATGTGGGGGGCTGGCCGCCTTCCTGATCCTGGCAAGGCTGCGTGCTCTGCAGCCCGGGTGCCCCCTCGGGTGGGCGCAGCAGAGGGGCAACGCTGCAGCGGCGACCCCGCCATCCTGACATCTGCAGGTGGACGGAGCGAGGCAGCTGCGGGAGCCTCTCCTGGAACCAGCAGCACCCTGGACCCGCTGGCCATCTCAGTCTGCTCTCTTTCTGCCCCTCCAAATTTTCTCCGGTCCTCAGTCCATCCCTTCTACCCCTCTCTCTGCTGGGCTGTCTGGACCCCTCCTTAACCTCGTCGGTACCAACCCCTCCACTCCACTCCCCTGCCCGCCCCTCCCCACCTTCTTCGATTTATTTGTGTATTTCTTTCCTTGGCAACCACCAGTTCCCCTCAGTCAAACAGCGCAGGCTCCCTATAATTTGAAATTAATTTGTTTGACTGCAGCATCGAGACAGGAAGGTTGGGAATTTATTTAATTCTTTTTACTCCCTTTGCAAAAAGGAAGCAATGAAATTTCCAATCGAGACTCCAAGAAAACAGGTGAACTGGGATCCTCAAGGTTGGTGATTCTCTATTACTATCATTACTATAGTAATAACAATTATTATTATTTCTTGTGTCTGTTGACTCGTAGGAGAATATGTGACTCCAAATGGGAGGAGGCGTTGGATGCTTGGCTGCTTCCCATGTGCGCTGTTCAGTCTTTCTTGCTCAATCCTAGCAGTGCATTACAAAATGCTACTCAGATGTGGGGTTGGGTGGCTGCGTGGGTAAAACATCTTCAAGGTGTAAGTTTTACAGTTCTATATTTGATATATCTCTTCCCTCCCCTCTCCTTCCTTTCTCTTTTTTTCATGGCAAACTTGCCTGGGATGGCAGTGATCTCTGGCTCACAGCATTGTTTGTTTTATCAGTGGCTCCTTTGTTGTTTCTAGTGATCATTGTCTCTGCTAAATGGGTGGTACAGGAGTGGACACAGATGTGACTGCTTGCTCAGGGCTGGCTCCTCGATGGCATATGTTTGTTGACAGGAGCAAAATGCTGCTGCAATATAATCCTTAGTGTGGACGGTATAAAAAGACACATTAAATAATAGAGCCCAAAGGGACCTTTACACTCTTTACTCTGCTGTTAGCAACTGACCAGCCCAAGTGAATAGTTTGATTAACTATATAGGTAGGCTTGGAGTCAGACTTGGGGAGTGTGCTTGTGTGATGGTGGAAGGAGATTTACGCCAGTGCAGTAGTTTTCAATAAAATGATCCAAATGGTGTTTGAAAATCATAATCAAATGCTCTCCTTTCCTGGCATGGGGAGGAGGTTCATCTGCATCCCAAAAAACCCCTACTGGTAATTAGTATACTGGTGTGTCATATTTCTGTGCATCGTTAGAGGAGCAGAACTATTTGAAGCCCTATGCTCGGGTTTGCAGCAGAACTGCTGGCAGCCAGTCACTGTACAGCAGTGCTTGCAGGAAGTATGAAGTGATAACACAGGCTTTGATTATTCATCTTTATTCCACAGGTTTGGTTTTAGTGGTCAATTTGCTTGTCGTCTTCCATGCCCTCACATTCACAAAATGAAACATTAGAAACAGTTTCTCCTGATGTAGAAGGGATACGGCAGAACAACCCTCTGAGGAAATTTGATGTGCTGTTTAAATAGTATAGACAATTAAGCTTTAGTTTAAGCCTTACTACATCTTTAATTCGGTGAAGGCTGAAATCGACACATCAGCCTTCTCCGCCCTCAGCTTCCCAACGAACATATGGATAGTAGTGCTAACAGAGATTTGATTATTGTAATAACAGTATATTCCTTATCCTGGGGTCAAAATTCTGTGAAAACTTGCTCTTCCCAGGTGCTTTTCTGAATGTGTGTTTGCTGCAGCTTCATTTTAATTCATTTTACGTATTGCAAAATGCCTTTTAATGCAAAAAGCTCTTTTCTTCTTTCCTCTGACAAGGCATACAGAAAGATGAACTGATGACGTTCAATGTGCAGCTCCCTTGCTTGGCAATCAGCTTTAAAGCATATGGATCCAACAGGTGGTTGGCCACAATTTACTGATGTGACAGAACTATAGAATACTGTACCAGTTAACAGATCTCAAACCCAGCAGGTTTCCTCTCTGCCAAGCTGAACGCCTGCTAAAAACTGCAGAATCCTACTAGTTATTTCCCCTCAGCGTATTGACTTTGTTAGGCAGGCAGAATGGATGCTAATGTATAGCCAAGAAAGGTAATTTTCTAATGCTCCATGAGACTCAGGAAATAGAAAAAATTTGGGTCAAAGGGAAAAAAAGGCAAATGGGCAAGGAAAAACTGTCTAAGGCCCAGTCCTTTAATCAATGGAGGAACAGTGCAGTGACACTGTACTCACACAGTCCCACTGAAAAATTAGTTGTATGTGTAGAAGACAAGGTAGATCAGTGTTCTATTATTTTTGAAACAAAAATATATTTATGTAGATATAAATGTTAGTAGTGATCTATGCAAAAAAAGCTAAAAACTCTAAAATTAATTTAATTTACAGTTACATATGTAGTCTGTTCTCTGCATGTACATGTGAAGAATGATGTTATGGTTTGCATCCTCTGTTGTATCTTTGGAGTTAAGGACTGAAATAGCTTTTCTCAGATACAAAGATCAACATGTAAAAAGTCGGTGATATTAAAATGCAGAGAGTCCTGAGTATTAAAAGCACAGCTCATGTCCAGTTAGTGTTCACACTCCAATACCAGGCTCGTTTCAGGTTATACTGTATGATTGTACCCTGTTCTGGTCATCAGATGGAGAACACACAGTTTCCATAGTTTTGTCTGCTAGGAATTGTGCTAACTTGTCCTAACCATATTTGAAAGATATCAACTGATGCTCCTGGCAAGCAAGCTAGCAGCCCAAGGACATAACTGAGAGTTATGGTACCTCGAAGTTTGTTTAGATATGATTATTCCAGGCAGTACTTTCTAGAAATTATAGACATTTCTGAAGGCCAGGGCCCTTGTTGTGGAGATATGGCTGGCTTGGAACTGATGATGCTGCTGGTTTGAACCTAGGTCAGAATGATAGTCATTGAAATGAATTAGTGCTCAACTCCATAATGCTGACTAAACTACAAATATTTACAAAGATAAATAGATTAGAGACTGCTGGTAATTTTCATCTGGTGTAAAACTGGTATTCTCAGTTCAGATTAGCAAAGATCAATATACCATAGAAAGACTTTGTGGAGAGAAGAGGTGCAAAAGAATAGAATTGTCCTGAAGGATGGTGTCTGACAGACAGCTGATGGGAGACTGAGGACAAACAGGGCTTGGAAACTGAACTTTATCTGATTTTACTGATTTTATCATGTTGTGTGTTATCTTCATGTGTCTTGGATATAAAGTATACCCGTGTGTTTTGTGTAAACGATGAGTGTGTTTTCTAGATAAACCAAATATTTAATAAATCTGGAATTGTATAGAGTCCAGATTCCTACAGTGAAGTCTATTATTCTGGGCAATAAAACTATAAAAACCCATTAACAAACAGATCAAACTCAATTCCAAAACTAACTTGGACTTGTCCTGTGCAATCTAATGTGAAATATGCCTTAGAATCCCATATATATTGACTTAAAGCCACCCCATTTGTATATAGTGAATGAATAGCATAAGAAATGAGTAAGAAAACCAAGAAGGCACCTCCAGAATGTTTTAGGGAGCACTGGACACATTGAGTAAGAGTATAGGATATCACACTACCTGGCCCTACATTTTAAAAAACAAGCTTGTTATTTGTGTTACTGGTGGAATCAGCCTGTATATACACAATCAGAAAACATTTGATCTGTCTACTGATTTTTGCTTCTCACATTTGATGCTGTTCAGGTAAAGCAATAACTGATATTAATGAAAGACCAGATTCTTAGCTTCGTTCCTCATACAACTTCTCATCTCATCAGTTTTCAGAATATAAAATTTGATATAGCCTATGAAGACAATAATTCTCATGATTGTTGTTCATATCTCTCCTCTTCCTTGCATTCCTCTGGCTGTTTGTTGCACCCACCTGTTGTCCATGCTTCAATCGGCTTATTATATCTTTGCACATATATTTTTATACAGTACCTAAACCACAATATGTTCCTCATCCTGTCTGAGACATCTGGATGTTACAGCAGTATCAACATTTTTCCTAAAAATTATGTGCTTAAAATTGATAGATGTTTGTAGAAAAGGAAGGTAGATGAGACTGTTTCCAAAAAGCTCAAAAATTATTCCCAAGTGTGACTGTCTTTCAAGGTGATGATGAAATGTCTTTTCCAAGGGAGTACGTCTGTCTTACTGATGTTTTTAGGAGACAGCAAGTGGAGTTCAGTTTTGTTCCATCCTTTGTGCCTACAGTTTTTTGCTGTCATTGCAGTAATATGGATTGTAAAAGCCTTTTGAATTTCCAGGTCAGTGTGTATCTCTACACTGATGTTTTGGAACTCTAAAGTTTTGATACCAGTTTGTGCATCCTTTCACAAATATATTGTTTTTATAGAATAGCTTCCTGCACTTTGGAGTTCTAAAATCAAGCATTTTTTACTGTCCTTATATTTTTTTATGTAGTGGGGGAGTTAGTGGTCTGTGGGGAATTCAAACTGCTGTTGAGAGTCTGGAGTTCCCCTTCAAATTTTGTTACTGACTTACTGTTTAACCTTTAGTAAGCTACTTACTCTTTCTTTTCCTTCCTTTTTCCATGACTGCAAAACAAGAATATTAATGCTTCCCTAATGCACAAGGGTGTTGTGGAATATAATTAACTTGTTTAGAGCAATCTAAGATCTGCTATTGAAAGAAGAGAATATGTATTGCAATCAAATGCTAAAACAATTAGGAGGGAGCAAAACAGCCTGTCATCATACACAGATCACATCAATTAAGAAATAAGGTAGTGTCTGCAATTTACAACTAGAGGAAACTAGTAGCAGTTGCTCTTCTTTACAGACACTGAAGATCCAATTGAATATCCCATTAGAAGTATCTAAACACCTTTGATATTCCCAGGCTGCTGCTCCAGAATGGCTGAAGTTTTCCATAGGTCCTTTGTTACCTTCATGGGATTTCTCATTTCACCTGAGGCACCTCAAGCAGTACTAGACACCTATATGTGGGACAGTGAGCTGAGTCTCAAATGCCTTTATGCAGATATCAAGATTGGATCATCCCTTGATGACTGTTTGAAAAATCTTCAGCATCAGCTACTCAGTACAGATTAAACTTATGCTGCTGGTGGAGTGTTACAAATTGCTGTAGTACCTGCTTTTTGTGTTCTTTTATTCAAAGACACCAGTGCAGAAGGCAAACTTAAAGACATAGATGAGTAGAATAAAGGTGTTCATTTCAGTCCTCTGTTTTCAAGAAGATAGATGAAAAGAAACAGAGTGCCTCTGTGAGCTAGACAATATCTTTCTGTGGGAGTAAGTCAGTTCTTAGTAGCTCAGTATATAAGGACTGTTCTGGGAAGATACAATGTGTGAAAAAGTAGCTCTGATGCCACCAAATGACCCATGGTCATGGTCAGTGGCCCTGTGCTAGTTGTATCACAAGATCCTGTTGGCTACTGGCCCACCCATCTGATAGGCTGGGACTCTGCTGTGTCTAGTAAGCATGGGAAAAATTACCCAGTAGAAACTGGGTAAACAGGAGGTCAGTTCTGGAAGGGCATGGTGTAGGTACAATAGTGCCAAATACAGTAAGGTGAAAATTGAAGAGTTTAGAAAACAAATAGAAAAGAATGAAGAAATCAGAACTTTATTAAAGGCTATGTGGACCCTACAGGGGAGATGGATAAGTACTGTGAACCCTAATGTGGTAAGGGATAGAAAGATACAATTAAATTAGGAGGAGAGGAAGAAAGACAGCAGAGAGCTATTAGTTTCATCATTGTTGTCTTTAGGATGCCCTGGAAATGATAAAACTAAGGATTCAGAAATGTAAAATTAGTAGTAAGAAAGCGGCAGAGCAGAGGACTGGGCAGCACCTTTTTTAGTAATAGTGAAGGAAGACTGAACTCTAGTTAAGGTAAGAAAGATGAAGAGTAGGATATCATTCAGATGTCATCTGTACTGTGAGAAAAGGAGAATAAAAAAGTCAAAGGCAATATGAAGCTGTAAGTCCAGTATAGGAAGAGCAATAGAATTGTCAGCAGTACGAGAGGTTAGGACAGAATTATTATTTCAGTGAAGAATACTGATGCTCTTTTTTGCCACATATACAAGAGTAATCTGTTAATGGCTTTTGGACAGAAAAGTCCCTTGGGCAAGTCTTGAAAACTGATGCTACTGAAGTGATGGAGTTTGCTTTTGGGATAAAGATATATGATACCAGTTGTAATTGGGTAGGCTTTACTTCAGCTTTTGGCTTTTATGTGGATTTATGTAGTTACTGTGTGGATTGTATCAGCTTCAGACAGAAGGGTGCATATTAATGGTGATACACTCTAATTCTTACTCTCTTGATTTAATCCAGAGCTAGGAATTTTACCACTCATTTCAGTGTAAGCAACATGAATTCTTTATTTTAAAAGAATGTGTTGTTGCCACAGGCTTTACTGAGTTAAGAGAGTGCCTGGAATCACTGGGAAAACAGAGGCCCTAGATTTTGTGCTCAAAATTGGGTAAGCACCTGGAGTGAAATGGGGAGGAAAAAATAAGGAGGTCAGGATAAGAAAGGGGTAACAATCAGACCATCAACTATCAAATAAGAAAGGGGTAACCATCGACCATCAACTAGTATTCTGTAATACTAGAGTATTACAGAATTCAGTGTCATTACAGAATTCAGTGTCATGCCTAACCTTTATTTTGTAAGAAGTGTAACACCAAAAGCTGAAGTAGAGAATATGAATGCTGAACAGTTGTCTCTTAGCTTCATTTCATTTGCCTGTTTTTAAAATCAAAGTGACCATCCTGCACAGAGCTGGAGTTGTGACAAGGGGCATGAAATATAACATATATGAAAGGGAGTGAAACTTGTTGCACTTAGGAGTGCATCTGGAATCCTGAATAGCAGTAGTGGTCAGTTGCAAAGTCTGGGTGTGGGTTCAATTTTTTTTTTACTATTATTATTTTTTTTTTTTTTGATTCTGACATCGTTAGGTCTAGCATTTTGTTTGTGTTTGTTATTTGAAATTTGACGTTTGAAAAGAAATAAAGACCCCATAAGGAGAGATAAAGGAAAGCTGCTTCAGGAAACGTGGATTGCAAAAGAGTGAGTCCAAAGTGTGACAGGATCAGATCTGCTGCCAGAAGTGCAGAAAATGCAGAATGAACAGGGTGTACCTGTAGTAAGGCTGAAAATGCTCTGAAAAAAAGAAAGTGTGGACATGAAAGTAAGTGTGGCAGCCTTCAACTAGAATTCACTGTTTTCAAGTACATGATGTTCTTTCTACTTTTTGGAAGTAAGTGTATAACCTAGGTCATATTTATAAAGTCCCTGAAGTATCTTTATGTCCTCTGTTGGTTCCTCAGGCACGTATGAGGGTCTTCCTCTGTGAGCAAAACCAAATCGCAGTATAAATAATTTCATGGACATATTACAGAATATTTTTATCTCATGAAGTAAGTATCTTTCATATGATGATCTATTTGGCTAGTCTCTCATTAGAGAAACAGTCTTACGTCTCTTCCATTTGTTCCTCAATTCTGTCCCCAGATAGATATATTCAATAGGTTTGTAATTGCTTCAGTTCTTTTTCTGATAATCCCCGGATCCTTTATGACTGTGTGACTATCTTTTTTGCTGAAGACTCTTTAACTAGTAGGGGATAACAAAAGTTAACATCCTAAAAAATCTTCTTAGAAAGCCATACAAGTTATTTTGGTTGGAGTATCCTACAGGATCATCACAGTGCTTTAAGTATCAGGTTTTGAGATTTGTTAGGGCCATATGTTCATATCTCAGCTGGATTGACTCACCTTTTCTTCCCTACGAAGAAAAAACCAACATGCTGCTGAATTTACTGGATGAGGATTTTGGCACCTTAAACTTGTGCCACTGAGTTTCTGAAAATTCAGTAATACATTGTTGAAGGGTTGGTTGGATTATTTCTCTCTCACTTGATGCTGTAATATAATAATACCAGCATGATTTGAAAGCAGAAAATCCATACTGACAGCTTGTACAGGGCTTTTATCCTCTCAAGTTTCAGGTTTTAATTTCCAAGAAACAAAAGGCAATCACTAGCTACTATGTGTGAAAAACATCATTGATGGAAGAATTATGAGAAATGGTACTGCAAAAGCTCACAGTTGAAATGAAGGAAGCACACATCTCAAAGGCATTCCTCTAGAATAACTCAGATCCATCATTGATTACTTATGTGTTGAGACTTCTAAGTTTGGATTGCACGAGAAAGTGTTGGACACAGGCCTTGAGTAGCAGCAATCATGACAGCTACAGAAACAGCAGCAGCACTGCTTCTTCATGATGCTACCATCCTCATTTGCCTTTGTAAGAAGCAGAGCCCATTATTAGGTTACAATGATATACTCAAATGTAACCTTATGACCTGAATTTCTTACTGCTACCAGACATTTTTTGTTGATTTGGTTTTCTAAAAATAGGCATTTGCTGACATTTAGGAGACTTTAAGGTAGCTGAGATATTTGGATAGGACTGGTATATACGATAGTGGATCTAAGGGAGACCTCGCCCTTCTGGAGCAACAGCTTAAGGCCAGTTAGAGTATCCCATAACCTTTTGCTTGGTAGTACATAATTTGGATGGGCAACTGAATTACACCTTTTGAGTGTGACTTAGTTGGGGAATAAAACAGCTAAATATAGGTAGGTGTCTGAAATTCTAAGGTATTCTAAGGACCTGTTATGGTTAGGGGAGATACAGTCAAGTATGGTTCATGAAGCCTGGAGAACTCTCAGTAAATGTAAAACTCTCAGTAAATGTAAAAACTCTCTGGGCTGCACTGACCAATTTGACTACGTCTGTATTGATGTTAATGGGATGTATTCTAAGTTATTACAAAGGAAAGAAATGAGGCAAAGGTTGTTTCTGCTCGTATTTTACTCTTTAGCTAAAATGACTTTGGGTTAATCCTCTTGTTAGGATTTAAGGCAGGTGTACACCACTTTTTCCTGTTGGTTTAATTCTTAGTTAGTACTTGCTTTGATGTTGTGTGAAGTTACACTATAATGGTTAATGCAGCTCTGACAAAGGTTATAAAATGCTAATCCGAGCTTTGAATTGTTAGCAGTGATTTCATTTGTATTCCCAAATTCTGACGGCAGGAAAATGAGTTCATGTTCACCTGCTATATACTGTGCAGGCATGTTTTTGCTTAGGCAGAGCTAAACTGTGGATAAAATTGATTGTGGGGCCTTAGGTTTCCTTTATTATCTCTTTGTTAAGTCTGATCTCTGAATGCATGTAGCCACATTTCAGTGATGCAGTATGGCAACACAGTGAAGTACTGTGAGATGTTAGGAGCCATGCCATACCAGCACATGCTATCATTATGTAGCTGTAGAGTTTTATCATAGTTCAAATTACAGTTGTATTTTTACACTATTCTCTGAATAGAAGCTGAGTATTCTTATGTAATTCAGTTGTTGTATCAGACTCCTTATCATCTAAGGTACCCTAAATTATATACTATATAGCAAACTCCAAGCCAGCTTTATGCAACCTGGCAGTGACCTGGAGCCCCATGTACCCAAACAGCCTTCTAGTGATGATGTCATGAGCAGCATAATGGGTCTGATGTCTCTTTAACCTACTTCCTTTTGCTTAACAGATCCCTTCGACTTACGGTCAATTTCTAGTAATTGTCATACACGCAGATTCCACAGGGAAATAATTTCTGACTGTGGCAGCTTTACTGGTGAAACTTACACACTGAAAATGTAAAAGCAAAATACGTATGCTATAAAGCTTTTAGAAAAAGAGAAAATAAAAGTGGCTATGCTGAACAAGGGCATTTCAAACAGCAACCTTCTCTTCCTTGTGAAACATCGATTTTGCACAGAGTGATTTTGTAGTCGCTGTCTTGTATGTATGCTTCACGCCATTCCAGAATAGATTTTTAAAGTATTGAAAAGCTTTCATTCACTTTATCTGAGTGTTAATGTGTATGGGAATTTAAGACTGCTAAATAGATTAAATCCTCAGGTTATGCAAATAGTATAGCTCCACTGAACTAAAAAATACCCTGGTACTGTATCAGGAACAGTGTGGCCAGCAGGAGCAGGGAAGTGATTCTTCCCCTGTGCTCAACACTGGTGAGGCCACAACTCAAGTATTGCGTCCAGTTCTGGGCCCCTCAGTTCAGGAAGGATATTGAGGTGCTGGAGCAGGTCCAGAGAAGAGCAATGAGGTCTGGTAAAGGGACTTGAACACAAGTCCTGTGAGGAGAGGCTGAAGGAGCTGGGGTGGTTTAGCCTGGAGGAGGCTCAGGGGAGACCTCATCACTCTCTACAGCTACCTGAAAGGAGGCTATATACAGGTGGGCATCAGTCTCTTCTCCCAGGCAACCAGCTGTAGGATAAGAGGGCATGATCTTAAACTGTGCCAGGGGAGGTTTAGGTTGGATATTTGGAAGAAATTTTTTACAGAGAGAGTAATCAGACATTGGAATGGGCTGCCCAGGGAGGTGGTAGATTCACCGTTCCTGGAGGTTTTTAAGATGAGGCTGGATGTGGCACTGAGTGCCATGGTCTAGTAACTGTGGCAGTGTTGGATCAAGGGTTGGACTTGATGATCTCAGAGGTCTTTTCCAACCTGGTTGATTCTATGATTCTATGATGTGCTTCCTACAAGATTTCTGCCCATTATCACATGATGAAAGATCCACTTTTATTACTGTTGCACAGAAAAGTTGAGGAATTATCACCCAACTGAAATGGAAGATCATTAATGAGATTCACTTGAATTCAAAGTATTTTTTGGTAGATCCTAATCATTAGTCAGACTGGGGAAGGCACCACTAGATCGATGCAGAAATTCTTCTTGTTTTTGCAGATGATCGTCAGTATGAGCTCTTTAGGTATGGTCAGTAATATGCAGATACATCCGTGAGGATTCCACAAGACCTCCTTGAAGGGGAACAATAAGTGCTTACACAACTGTTATTTTGGGATTAGAGATTATATTGTGTGTGTTTTTCTGCCCTTGCCCATAAATGACCTTGGGTAGTAACACAAGAGAATCCTGTAGGAGATATGGTGTAGCCCCAGCTGAGCATCTCACAGTCCAGTCTATACCACAGTCAGTGGTGCTGCTAAGTTCCCCTTTGCATGACTGCGGTGAATGAAGAAATTCCTCCAGTCCACTGTTAGGCTGTACCCCTGGCAGACAGCCAGCATCAATCACATTTCAAATGCAGATTAGATAACTTCCTGCTAGGAAGGCCAGTGTGAATCTTTTCTTTGTTGTCTCCTCCACTTGGTTTACCATTAGGTTTCCTTCAATAAGAACGTTCTCTTTGTATGTTCTTCTTACGCTAAATGGCAGGACTTAGGTTTCCTTCACTTGTTGGTCTGCCCATGAGACCACTGGCTGAATTTCTCTTCTGAATCCCTGAGATAGGATATTTGGAAGATTCCAGCGAAAACTCTGACCCTACATCATTCTGTGAGTACTTGGAAGCCAAACACACTGAAATCCTGTGGTGGGAGATTCAGACTCCTCCTAAATGTTACTGGAACCCTGGGACACTTCCTGGTGAGGAAAAGTAATCAACTTGTTTCATCCAAACATGTCATGGTGCAATGAAAAATTTTGGTTTAGTCTTTAAGAAAAGGTTATGGATAAGCAGCAGCATCACTGTTCAACATGCCTGTTGTTCACTGAAGGGTGAAATCTGCAGAAAACCAGAGAGCAGCTGTTTATTCCTTGGTGCTTGTACCATATGACAAGAAAGCAGTTATTTTGTATATTACTTGAGGAAACAGAAACTCTTTTCATAAAGTCCTCTTTATACCCCAAGATCCTGAGTCAAAAGCATTTGCTTGCTATTTGGCTCTTGACAGAGCAGAGACCTGCTAGAACTAGAACTCCCAATTTTAGCAAGAGCAAGAAATACCAATCTATTGCTAGGGAAGCAGGTTTTAGCAGTGATCCATTGGTTTTAGTCTTATTTCAGAAAGAGAAAGGTGAGAATTTTTCATGGGTTTCTCTGTATTCAGTTTCTCTATAAATAGCTCCATAAAGCTGATGATAGCACTGCTGCCAGTGAGTGTGTTGGAACAAACATAGTCACCAATCTTGAAGCAGGAAGGTTCCATATTTGGGACTTGCCCCTGTCAATCACTTCTATTCTCCCCTCAACTCCTCCTGTTCCTCACTGTAATACTCCTCTATTCTATTTTTCATTTTCCCATACCTGAATTTCATTGATGAGTCCTGTCACACATGAATATGGCTTCAAGTATCAGAGGCAACAGGAAGGATAGCGTCAGGAAGAGGAGCTGAACAGGCAGTTACGGGTATGCTGCCTCCCACACTGCCAGCACAGTTGGAGAGAAGTGAGGGACAAGAGCAGATGGATAGATTTGGAGGAGGGCAGGGTGGAAGAGAGGTCAGGAGAGAGAGAAGGCAAAGCAAGGCAAACAAAATTCGAACTGCCCTCCAGCAGAGTGTACAATCTCACTCCAGCACGAGACAAACCTCCCTCAAGTATTCGTCTGGACTTGGCAGCTCTGTAAGTAGTGCTACAAATGGTGTCAGTGGCAGTGCATCTTCATGGTAATGCCAGTAAGTGTTAGCTAGGAACTCCCCTGAGGTCTGCTGTCCTGAAGCCAAACTAGAAAAAAAGCCTGATGCTTTCAGCTATTCCTGGAGATCATGTCCTGCCTTAGCACATCCATTCTTTTGACCAGTGAGCTGTCACATATGCATTAGAAAAGTGCAGTGCCTCGGAGAGGGAGGAGGGAGGGGAAAGTATCCCAGCATCCCATGGCCATGACTTTTGCAGAGATTTTTCTAATTCAGTGGGTACGTTCTGGCTCAAGCCAGCCTTGGGCTTCCTGTTGTTTCCCTGCCATTTGTATAGCCTCAGTAGCAGGAGCTCTAAGGCTGTGTTTGCAAAAGAATAATTCTTGGGCAGTCCATTTTAGGTTCATGGGCACACTCAGACTGCAGTGCTGACAGCAGAGAGGCTGGGTCAGAATCTGGAAGTTCTTGTAAATAATCATCAAGAACAGCTTTACACGTGGTTATCATATTTTTCCTTTAAAACCAACAAAAGAATGGAGTCTGATTTATGGCTGTCTATTAATCTTGTAACAGATGGACCGGCATTTTGTAATGTATAGTGGAATAGAACACGTCCCCTAAAAAAAAATCTGCTAATACATTGATGACAAATCATTGTACCTGCTTGGTGCACTTATGACAAAGACCTTGTTTAATCAGGTTTTGAAATTACTCTTGAATTTGTTAATTTGGTGAGATCTCTTGGCAGTATTTACGTGTGAGAAACTGTGAACACATACAGTATTGTTAGGATCCTCGGTGTCACAGGAGTTTATCTGTTATTTGTGAAATGCTTTGAAATATGTAGATAATCACGAAAGATTATTACAGACTTGGCACAACTGATGCAAAATAAATGTTGAGATGTGATTGAATATCTCCCACAGAATGGGAGGAAAAGGATTTCGAGAGCATTTTCCTGCTGGGAATTGGAACTAGTGACTGATTTTGATTTTTTTTTTTTTTTTTATTTATACACCCTTAGTATTCCACCTTTCTTTTACACATCCTGGATATTGAATACAACATTAGGCTGTCTTTCTCTGTTACCTTCACTGGTACTTTTTCTTCTGAAGTTCAGAGGGGAGTGCGGGACATATGGAAAACACTGACAAATAACTTCTGGCAGATCATTTTATGCCCTCTTCTTAGATACTTCCAATAGTGGACGTTTAAATATATTGATGGCTGTTCCCATGCCTAGCTATCCTCGTAGCTAGACTTTTTCCTAATATATCATCCCCTACTTCCTTGGTGCAAATTAATCAGTTATTCTTGCCCTGCTCTTGAGTAAGGTAAGAATTCATCACTGTCTTTACTTACTCAGTGTCATTATTTTCATTTGTGAGACTGCACTTCACCTTTTACATTTAAACAACATTTTCATTTATATTAAGAATACTTTGGAAAACTGCAATGAAAATTGATGCGGGATGTTGAAAAGATGACTGTGTTGAAAATCATTTTATGTCATGGACAAATGACATTTGAATATGTGGTGAAGTTTGATTTACTGTAGTTCCAACCAAGATAAGAGATCAGTCAAAACTGATTGAAGGAAAACTGATATTTCCAGTATTCTTTAAATACAGATTCAGTGTCTGCCTGCTGTAGTTTTCTAACTCGTTCTCTCCTTCTATATTCCTGTGCATTTAATCCTCAGTTACAATGAAACATGTTGATATTTAGTCACCGTTCAATATTTTGGTGATAAGTGAGGCAGAGAAAGATGTTAACTAGAGCAACCTTTGTTGTGCCATTCAGAGTTTCTTTTAGTCTGAGGAAAGAAAAAAGTGTTTTCATTGTCACTGGTTACTAACTATATGCAGTTGTATGAAAGGTTGTCCAGAAGCCAAAGATGAACATAGAATTAAAGCAATAAAGTATAGATGTCCTAAATAGGAGTGGCTCTTTTTGAATAGGTCTTAAATCACACAAGTCTGGGAGCAGGAGAGTGGATTTCTAGTTCAGCCTTGTCATTTGTTATATGATTTTGGTTAAGCAATTTCTTCTTTTTCTAGGCTATACCTACATGGTTGTATTAGGCAAGTGTTGAACACTGAGCTAAGCTAGCCCAAGGAAATTGTGAACTTCTACCTATGTGGCACAGCACTGTTTTGAGCAAAATATGTCCTGCAAAGTGACTAGGCCTATAAACAGAAGCCCAGCACTATGTTAACAAAGCTACTCAGCTTTTCTTGGCTTGAACCTGGTTTCTTTGCAAATCTTAATGAAAGTTTTATTGATCTACAAGAAGGAGACTAAAAATATTTTTAAATTCTTCACATGAAAGATTAAGGAAAATTAATTGTTGTCCAGCATCCAATTTTTCCAGAATTATTTAAATGACAGTGATATATGGCGTATATTGCTATTTGCAGTGTATTCAGAGGAGTGATGCTCCTTCTCTAAACATTGCTAATGCTAGGATGCCTGTCCAGAAGAGTTTATTCTCTATGAAGTAAATAATTATAATACATGACTACTAAAAAGGACATATACAAAAACTGATTTAGGATTAAATTTGTTGGTGTAGTGAGATTTTCTGGGCTTTATGTGGTTAAGAGCACTGAAACTTTAGCCCTTCAGATTTTTTATTTTCCTAAGCAGCCACTGTCAGTTTTTCCTTTCCCTGCTTTGAAAGCTCCTGTGAGATGGATGCTTGAACTGCCATTCTTGTGTGCTTTAAAGCATGTACAATTAGAAATGGCAGTCTTTCAGAAATACAATAAGTATCAAAATGGTATTGAGACCCTCCTCTCTTTCTCACTATACTTTTTTGACTAAAATTAAATTAGCTGGTACATACTATTTTTCTATCTCTTTAGGGAGACTAGGTTCAGAACTCCTAAAGTGAAATTATAGAATACCAGAGAGTCTTTCAACAGCCTCACAAAGCAAAGGGACATGGCATAGCTCAGGGGAAAAGTTAATTGCACAGACTTTTTAATATTTTACACATTTGTTAAACTGATTACAGCTAAATTAATAAGTAATCCAACCAGTCAGGTTTACCCAGCACCCAATTTCAAGCCATTTAGCATCTACAAGAAGATTGTTATTTTCTTATACTTTTAAAAAATTGTCAGAGACATCACATTGTATTGCTTCTTTTCCTTCATTGGTTAAGTGTGTATGCACTTCCGGCCAGCATGAAATATTTAATCAACTTGACATTTAGCTTTATGTGAAAATGTGTGCTGCTGACATCCATTTTCTTAAACACGTGTAGAAAGTGCATGAAATAAAATGCTTCTGTGTGAGAAGAAAAAATTAGAATGAAAGGTGATAAAAAGTAAAAAAATGAAATTCACTCAACAAGACAAATGAATATTTTTGTTCCCAATTGACCCAACTCCAGTAGAAAGTGACAAAAAGCATTATTGTTGGAAGGATGTTTGCTTTCTCTGGAGCCAACTCATATTCATCATTGTAGTTTAAGTCCTGATCTATACATTGATATTCTTAGGGCACGTTTGTAATGGACTGATGACTTTTTTACCAAAATCCATATCCAGGTAGTGGGGAGACTCAGAGAAAAAACAGGGCTGAACAATAGAGTCTAAATTCTGTCCTTATGTTTATTGCCTCTGTGCAAACTGTCTGTGGTGGACTGACCTAAGCTGGCTACCAGATACCCAACCAGCTCCTCTCTCACTGCTCCTCCTCAACAGGAGAGGGGGAGAAAATCAGATTGGAAAAGTTTGTGCATTGAGATAAAGTCAGGGAGATGAGTTAGAAATTGTCATCACAAGCAAATGAGACTGGACTTGAGGAAAATTTATTTAATTTGTTGCCAGTTAAAATAGATTTGGGTGATGAGAAACAAAGGTGAAAGTTAAAATACCTTTCTCCTCCTTTACTTTTTCCAAGCCCAACTTCACTGCTTCATTCCTGACTCTTCTTCCTCCTCCTGACCCCACATGGTGCAGGGGGGATGGGTAATGGGGGTTTGTGGTGGGTCTAGCTACTCTAGACTGCACTTTTCTTGGTATACTTTTTCCTTGTTCCAACCTGGCTCCATACTATAGGCTGCAGTCCTTTAGGATATATCTGCTCCAATATCGTCTCTCCACAGGCAGCAGTACTTCAGGATATCAACTTGCCCTGGACTGGGGCCCTCCAGTGTGGATATCTGCTCTGGGGTGGTCCTCTCCATGAGCTCCAGGGAAATACCTACTCCACCATGGTCTCTTCCAAAACTCTCACAGGCTGCAGGAGAATATCTCCTAGCTCCTGGACCATCTCTTTCTCCTTCACTGATCTTGATGTCTTCAGAATTGTTTCTCATACTTTTTTCCTCATTTCCTACTGTCTCCACATTATTTTTCCATTTCTAAAGTATGCTTTCACAGAGATGCTGCCAGCTTCAGTGGTGGGCTCAGCTGTGTCCTGTGGTGGGTCTGTTGAAGTGAGCAGGAATTCGCTGTTCCAGGAAACTGCCAGAATGGGACAGCCCCAGGCCTTCCACAGAGATCACCACTGTAGCCACCCTGCTACCATCACCTTGCCACCTAAATGAAATACACTGTCACAGAGACCAGATAGCCAGGTACTTGTTTCTGTCAGGCTTGCTGCACAGCTAAATGTGAGCAGCGATACTCTGGTAGCATGGACAGTAGAAATTGGAGAAGATTCCCAAAAGATTTGCTCTTTGGAAAAAAATGGTATCAGGTAGGAGTGATAGTGTTTTTCAGTGGAAGAGAAAGTTCATTCTTCTTACTGCATAGCTAATGTACTTGCCTGCCACTAAAGATGCTCTGTGGGAAGAAAGAAGAGGCTTGAGTTTCCCTTAGTTCTGCTGATCTACAGGGCCACTAGCATCACCACTGTGTGAAGACTCTCATAGTTGGGAAGATCTTTATACAGAGATGCCTTAACTCAGATCACATTGATTTATTAATTTCTACCATGTTCCAATTTAGACTGTTTAAGATTCTTTTATTTTTGCCTAAACTATAGTTTTCTAATGAAGAAAAATGAAAGCCACATTATAAAACAGTGGTGTTTTTTCATGAAAACTGTGTTCCAGATTAATTAAGGAGTTGGAGTATTCCAAGAAATATTAATTAGTATGTTTCAGTTATAACCGATTCAGCAGAATTATGTGGATCTTTGTGGAAACTTACTGAGAATCATTATTTTGAGCACTTGATGGGAATATATGACAAATGGTACAGAAATGGCAGAACCCTTTTGGTATGACACATTTTCCAAATCAGCTGCCAGGGATGGCAAAACAATGGTCAGATATAATTCCCTCTTGGTATGTGCTGACATTTCTCTGCCCACCAACAGAGAGAACTCGATATATGAACTTTTACTCTATTTCACTAGCATTACCCTACAATAAAAAGCAAACAGTGATTTCATTCTTCATGCAGTTTTGTAACCTGACATAGTGCTCCCTTCTCCCTGTCCCACTAAGGGAAAGGAGCAATTGGGACGAATCAGTGCTCCATTTGTTCCAACAGCATGTTCAATCTATTTCGTTTATTGTGTATTGCCCTTTGTGCCTTTACCTGTCTCTCTTTCATACTCCATCGAATGCTTTCCTGCTGATGACTGCATTTGCAGCAGAGGGCTGAGATGTTGCTGAAGTCAGCAGCACTAGTGCTGCATTAAAGAATCCACTTCAGGGAAAATAGTGTTAGATTTAACCCGTGGGGTGCCAGTGCATTGAAAAGCTCTATGCTCAGAGGCACTCTGTGTTTCCCAAACAAACAATATGTCAAGCTTTGCTTTCTCAAACAGTAGATGCAATAGTAATTCAGTGGCAGTTTGCAGCAAAATGCTGTACAAACAGTAGGGTGAAATTCCCCTTATGTGGCAAGCTCATGATGACTTTCTCTGCTCAATTTGTGTGCACTGGGGCTATGCAGAGGGACTAGGGCCAAACCGGTGTAAAACATGTGAGCACTGATAGCAGTTTTTCTTGATTCATGGCTGTATGGATCCCGTGGTCCCCAGACAGCAATGCTTATTATTTCTATGCCTCAAACCAGAACAACCGCCACAGGGATACCAGTGTTCTGCCCCATATGTAATCATAGCCTGCAGGCAGGATTTTTCTCCCATTTCTTGATCACAGCTGTAATGTCACCTGTTAATTAGCCCACATCATGCAAAGATGCTGCACAAACACAAAGGCAGACACGATCATTGTCTGCTGGGATTTTTGCTCTAAAAGCCAGACTTTCTAAACCAGCATCAGATTTTTGAATGCCCAGTTATAAATATTTGACATTCATTGCTCTAGTTAAATGGATGCTCTCTACAAAACCCACAGCAGAGAGGAAGAATGGGGGTGGGGAGCGAGCTGGAATAACAAACAAATCAAGTAGTGGAAATGATTGGCCATGTCCTCATAATGTAAAATTTTGATGGTTTAATGATTTTTTGGTTACACATGGACAGAAACTTCCATGTTTCATTACTTCTATCATGCATATAGCAACCACCCGCTTCCTGCTGGACGGTCCAATTCCCTTCATCTGTAAAACCTGCATGCATTTTCTCTTTGTGACATATTCATGAGAAGTTTATATAGCTGATAGCTTTACACACTGATTGCCTCTGCTGTCCCTCTAACATTCCTCTTATCCTTGCTATGACTTCAGTCACAGCCCTGCTTTCTTAATCCAAGCAGCTGATATCTGAAATCACTTTGGGGAGTCTGTGGGGAGGTTTTGAGATTGGAAGCAAATGCTAGATACCCACATCCTCTAGGAACTTCTGTTTGGAGATGAGCTAGAGCCTTAGAATGAGTGCAAGATTATATGTTATCCACTGATGGGCTGCTTATTTTCCTACCTTTCCACACTGTTCAGTCAGGAAGCTTTTTATCTTAACTTCAGTGTGTTAACTGAAGGGTGATTGGGGATGGGGGGGGAACAAAAGACGCTATCCAGTTAAACTGAAATAAATGGGGCTCCTGCTAGGACTCTAAAACAATTATGGCCAGTGGAGTCCCTTCATCCCCCAGTCTTTTATGATCCATTATAAAAAAGGTGGATCCACCTCCTTTTAGTGGTCAGTTCAGGGAAGGCTTAGTGAACCTTGGTAACACCTTACAGACATTTCTGAGCTTTGGTGCTCCAGGGATCTGTTCTGAAACATCATACATTTGACAAAATGTCATATTTCTAAATTACTTCAGGAAGAAATGCTGGCTTATTAAGTAGCGCTATAGGAAGGATGTAGAAGTGTTGATAACCCAATGTAGGATCTTGTGAAAGCTGTAGAGAGGATGATGTGCTCATGAATTTTCTCAGTGAAACTGGACTGTATGATAAGATTACTTTATAATTCTAAATAAATTTCTAGTTTTAATTCAAACATAAGGAAGATGTGGGAAATTTTGGATACTTGACAATTTAAACATTTCAAGAATGCATGATTTCCTTTCTTTTAAAAAAATCCATCATACCATTAGGATTTTGGGGAAACATATTGGTACTTACCTTCAGATGCACATCAACGAGCCTTTTTACTTGAGCTGAAAGTACTTTACTGTCTTCCTGGAATGGGGGATCAAATGTCCAGTTTAATTTTCGGTCACCTCATGTTTCAAACTTAAAGCCTGCTGCTGAGTTTATGATTCATAAGTATATAGGGTCTCTATCTAATTCTGTACTGAATCCTGTGAAAACAACATTTTTATTAGATGTGTCAAGAACACTCTGATATACTCTCATTAAAATGTACATATGTTCCTGTATGCCCATGTAAACAGAGGGATGAGTTAAAAAATAAAGTACTAAATAAGACACTATCAAACCTGGCTTACAATTTTTGTGGATAGAAATTGTGACAGCAGACAGAAATTTTGCCATCCAGAGGAGGACATGGTTATTTTAAAAAAAATTGTTTGGTTTAAACCATTTGAGAAACTCTCCTCTAAAACCAGGTTTCTTTGGTATCTCCTGGGTTCTTGGCATATTCGGGTAAGATAGTTGCCAGGATATAGATCAGTGTGGCAAAGCTACGTTTTAATGTTTTTTGTAGTCAAAAGCCAGTTGAACTTCATCTCAGCATTTTGGTTCTTATTTGAAGCTGTTCTGAGGTGTCTGTTCTTTGAACCTGTCTGGAGATTTTCTTTTTAAATTGAACTATTTTTCAAAGTCTAAACAGGTCATGTAGCTGTTTACACCCTGCTGCTGTAAAGCAGGGCCAGCTATACCTAAATGTTTTTGGCAGAAATAAGTCTAACCTGTTCGTAGAAACATCGGTCTCCGAAGAAAAGCATACCTGCAGTAGTAAAGGACAATGTTTGGCCTGAAGCAGTGTCTTATGGAGCATTACTTCAATAGCTCCAGTGTTTTACTACATAGTTTTGCTTTAGAGTAGAATATTTCAGTTGGAAGGAACCTACAACACTCATCTAGTCCAATTGCGAAGTGCTTCAGTTGGGTTAATCCTTGTAGAATCATGGAATGGCTTGAGCTAGGAGGGGCCTTAATGTTCACCTAGTTCCAACCCCCGTTGCTGTTGGCAAGGACACCTTCCACTAGACCAGGTTGCTCAGAGCCCCATCCAAACTGGCCTTGAACATTTCCAGGGATGAGACATCTGCCTCTTCTTTGGGTAGCCTGTTCCAGTGCCTCATCACTCTCACAGGAAAGGATTTCTTCCTAATATCTAATCTAAACCTACTCTTAGTTTGAAGCCATTCCCCCTTGTCCTATCACTACATGCCCCTGTAAAAAGTCTCTCCATCTTTCTTGTAGGCTTCCTTTAGGTGCTGGAAGGCTGCAATTAGGTCACCCTGAAGCCTTCTCTTTTCCAGGCTAAACAAACCCAATTCACTCATAGGAGAGGTGCTCCATCCCTCTAATAATCTTGGTGTCCATTCTCTGGACTTTCTCCAACAGGTCCATGTCCTTCCTGTGCTAGGGACCCCACAGCTGGATGTAGCACTCCAGGTGGGGTCTCACCAGAGTAGAGGGGCAGAATCCCCTCCCTCAACCTGCTGGCCTTGCTGCTTTTGATGCAGCCCAGGACACAATTGGCTTTCTGGACTGAGAGTGCACATTGCCAGGTCATGTCCAGCCTTTCGTCCACAAGCACCCTCAAGTCCTTCTTGGAAGGGCTGCTCTCAATCTGTTCATCTCCCAGCCTGTACTGATGTAGGGAGTTGCCCAAACACAGGTGCAGCACCTTGCACTTCATCTTATTAAACTTCATGAGATTCCCATGGGCCCACTTCTCAAGATTGTCCAGGTTCCTCTGAAGGATCCTGTCCTTCAGGTGTGTCACTCAGCTTGGTGTCATCTACAAATTTGCTGAGGGTGCACTCAATCCCTTTGTCTGTGTCATGAAATCAGATTTTTAAAAACACTGGTCCAATATGGACCCGTGAGGGACCCCGCTTGTCACTGATATCCACTGAGACTCTAAGCTGACCACTACCCCCTGGATGTGACTGCCTAACCAATTTCTTATCCATCTAACAGTCCATCCATGGAATTCATGTCTCTCCAATCTAGACAGAAGGATGTTGTGTGTCAAAGGCTTTACAGAAGTGCAGGTAGTTAACATCTGTAACCCTTCCCTTGGCCACTGTTCTAGTCACTCCATCATAGAAGGTCACCAGGTTTGTCAGACAGGACTTTCCCTTGATGAAGCTCTGCTGGCTGTCCCAAATCACCTTCCTGTCCTCCGTGTGCCACAGCATAGCTTCTAGAAGGCTCTGTTCCATGATCTTCCCAGGCACAGAGATGCCTCAGCCTTCCTCACCCCATCACTATACAACTGACCTTCATCTCTATACTCTTCACAGGTAACCTGTCCTCATCTCCACTGTCTGTTCATTTGCTTCTTTACCTTTGGTTTGACAAGCAGTTCCCTACTTAGCCTCAGCTGTGCCAGTCTCTTGCCTTCCTTGCCCAGCATCTTGCTCCTGGGGATTGCTGGGCTGCTGTGTGTGTCGCCTTCCTAGAGGAACACCCCATTATTCCTTTGAGATATTTCCCTGGTGTTTTCCTGTGGCCTCTGTTACCTCAGGACTCACTGGCTTATCTCCCTAAGGCTTCTGGTGTGTTCCAGTGTGCTAGCAGAGTTTGGAGTGACTGGCAAAGTGTCCTCACCAGCACCCTGTCTCTCTGTCTATTTGCGTATCATCCCGCAGCTTGCCAGGGTCAAGCCTAATACTGGCTCCCTTCCGCCTCACATCTAGTTTAAAGCTCTGCCTGTGAGCCTTGCTAATTCCTGACCAAAGACTCTCCTCCCTCTCTTGCTGAGAAAAGTGAGTCCTGTCTGATGCCGACATGCCTGGTGCTGTGGAGGCCATTTCATTGTCAAAACGCCCAAAATTTTGGTTTTGGTGACGCCAGCCATGGAACCATAGACTCAGTCTGTCCGTTTCTTCCCATGTTGCTGCCTTCAACTGTAACTACAGAGGACACCATAACTCATGCTCCAGATTCCCGGGCCAGACGCTGAAGGCCCAGAAGTCCTTTTTGATTACCCTCGGACCATGTGTGGCGACTTCCTCGACCCCTGTGTGGAAGATCAGCAACGGGCAGTAGCCTGAGGGCCACACCAGGCTGAGAAGTGTCCTGGAGGCGTCTGTAACCCAGGCTCCGGGAGGCACCAGGCACCCCCACGGTCTGGGCCTGGTCGACATATCGGCCTTCTGCTCGTCTTACAAGGGAACCACCCACAACTACAACCAGTTAACCTTTGCCCCTGTCAACTTGAAAGTGAGTGAAAGTTTTGCTTCCTTAATTCTCGTCAGCATTAGCAGAATTCTCAGGTATTTAAGCTCCTCACAGATCAGTGGGAGCCCCGTCTTTGCTGTTAGCCAGTACAGGTGGTGATCTTGGATGTGAACAAGTGTACAGATCCTAACATTGCAATTTCACTTGTAACATCCATGTCTTCAGTTGCTTTATTTTGAAGCTTATCCAAATAATCAGGAACTCACCTTTCTTTCCCCTCTGGCATCCTTTTACTGGGATAAGGCCTGTTTGGAAACACTGGTGTGTTAATTTGAGGGTTCCTGTTCCTTTGAGATTACCCGTCTGCTGATATAGTGCATGCATGTGAGTAGAGATTCATCATCACTTTCACTGAAATAGATTAAGTCTTCTTTGATATGATTTAACAAACACATATGGATGAGACTCTTCTGGGAAAAGGCTATTCTGACTCCAGCTTGTTTTGAAAAAAACATGTGAAATAGGGAACAAGTGAAGTAGGGGTTGTTCTGCATTTATTGTAAACATGTCTAAACCATTTCTACAAATCCAAGAATTTATGTATGCCTTTATTTTTTTTAACTATTTACATACCTCTGCACATTGCTGAATTGCCACTGTAGTCCGTTCTTTGATTTTAGTAAAACTAAAAAAAAAACTTGTTAAATTTCTGGAAGTTTTATGTTTTACGTTCAGATATGGACTCTTCCAGGACACTTTTGCTAGAAAAGTAAGCACTATTTTATCTCTTTGCAGTTGATGAAACCATGGTTTAAAGAAAAATCACAGCTCTTTTGTGAGAACACTGTTTCACAGAGGCAGTGTTCTGATTAGAAATCAGGAATTCTGGCTTTTTACCATGTGCTTAAATCGCTGACCCCACTGTCCTGTTGTAGAGAGTGGGAGAGCTGCTAAATGGAGTATCTACACTGTTTTTCCAACACCTAACTGGTGCTTAAAATCTCTGAGTATTGGCTGCAGTTGTGTCTTGTGCATCAGCTTTGTAAGAAGACTATCTCTGTTATACATCAGTTGCTTAACTCGCTGCTTTAGTAGAGTCATCCCCCATATTTGTTTATATAATATAAAATACTTCAGGATCAACAATTCTACATTCACTTAAGGTAGCTATTACTAGTAGAAAATGAAAGACAAACACAGTTCTTCGGAAAAGACTTTTATTTTAGAGATAAGCAAGCTGAACACAGTAATCCACTGAGCTAAGTGAGAAAATATTTATAAGAACATTTTACATTCTCTACCCTGAACTGTCCATCTTGTTCTTAAATCAGTACAACACATTTTCCTAAGAAGACAGAATCAAACAGGCCATGACTTTACTGTAAAGCTTTTATTAACACTTTGCCAGAAACATGATTTGAATAAGAAACAACATTTTTACCGGCATAGAGGAAAAGAAAACTCACAAAAGCTGTTTTCATTCAACCAGCTCTTGAATTCCATCCTCTTGATTAACATTTGTGGGATATCAAAGGCAGGCATCTCTTTCCCCTGAAAGGCTCACCCGGCCTGGACTATGCCAGTTGTGGTAAGATGGATAGCTATTTAAAAAAGTCGTATCATGCTCTTTCTCTCACATGAATTCTGCTCTCTTCTTGCCATGTGAACCTTGAATCCTGAGTCTATTTTGCTGAGTAATCTCAAGTGTGCAAAATCAGCCCTCAGGCTTGAAGATTTTGTGTTGATTCACAATATACATAGTAGTTGTTGGCTCTAGCTAATGCCAATTGAATGAATTCCATGGAATTCATGGAAGCTATGTTTCACAGTTACATCAGCTGAGCCACTTTGGTGAGTACTCATATTTATTTAGTTCAGTAAGGAGATGTTGTAACTTAGATTTAAGATATTTGCCTGCAGAGGAAGAGAGGTTCTAAATGCTTCACACAACCTCACTATTTTATGTTTCTTCTGAATACTTTCCTGGTATTTCCTGCTGAAACTCAGTGTATCTATTCAATAATATTTTCAGGAGATTTAGAGAATAAATATATATTTATATCTTACAAAAAATTTGACTTCTTTCTAACACCGTCACTCTTCTCCCTATTGTGACTCCAAGTTATTAAAACTTACATTAAATGTATCTGGAGATAAGTGAAAATACCCTTTTAAGTTTGATATTACTCCATCCTGGCTGATAAGTGTTGAGAACCATAATGACCTTTTGATGGGTAAACTGAGCAACTGTGCCAAAGAGTATTGGAAGATTGAGCTACACAAAAAAAGAATCAAGCACAGAAGTTTTTCCTCTGATCTTGGATTCTTTCTAATGTATTTGGTATCTGGAGCCTCCAAGTCATATATGAAAGGAAATATTAATAGTAAAGCAATTATAGATTTATGTGTTTTATTGGTTGTCAAGTAAGCTGGAAGCTCTATACTCCATGCAGTGCTTCAGAGATGTACTGCTTCTAGGAAAACATGCCTGTAGTAAACAGCTGAGTTGTTAAATTTCTCAGTATTATGAAGTGGTTTCTATTGGGAAAGAGTTGTAGCTCACTTCAGACCCAAGGTGTAATCACGTTTTATGTTGAAATTATATAGAATCAGTTTATGATGCCACTGCCATGGGATGTTCTATATCTTTGTGGTTTAATTTCTAAGTAAAACAGCAAGACACATTGTGAATAAGGTCAGAGAATGCACCTAAAGACACTGTATTTTGACTGTAATCTGATTTAGGTCTGATATTCAATAAATTAATCTGGTTTCAAAGAAATTACAGGCCAGTGACAGCTGCACCATGGTAAGATTACACAGGAATTTGGTTTAAAATGAATCGAGCATCTTCAAAGCCTACATGTGGTGCCATTAAACCAGTGGATGCTGAGGAACCTGGCCTCATCCTGCCATTGCTAACACCAGCAACAGAGAGGGGGGAAGTGTGATGCTGAGACACCTGCATTATTTGGGGTTGACCCAGCTTTGATTTGGATGCCTTGGTAGCTTGATACAGTGATCAGGCTATTAAGTCTGATTAGAGGTCAGGGCTTATTAGCTCTGATGTACTGCTGAGGTCATCTGGACTGTACAGCGTCTCAGCCCCAAGCTGAGAGGCCCATATTTGTGCTTGGCATGTAAATTTGACCTCAGATATCTAGTATGCTTTGGCTGACACATGATTTATGTTAAAATTTGTGAAGCTTCCAGGCTTTAAGAACATTTTTAGAAGTGATGGTTTTGTGAATCTGTGTAAATAATATGGGCCTATTTATGTCAGAGAGCCAAACAGCATAGTGGTTTGCAATGCATTTTCTGTTTCTGTCAATACCAGGTCAGGTAGTGCTCACTGATCATTAACAGCTCAATTTTTTAGCTCTATTAATACTATTAGTAATATGATTTAAGGACATAAATCACTGCCAGGTTGCCTCACCAGACACCACCGTGTGTAATATATATCCTAACTTGTCAAAATTTTCATATTCTTTTTTAATACTTGGTTTTGGCATATTTCTGAAATTTTTGAACATGTATCTGGACTGTCCAGTTCTAGGGGTAATGGGTGAAACAACCCCTTGAGGTGGCTGGTGTATGGATGAACAAAGCAGACACTGAACCTTTCAGATGAGAAGAATCTGTGAATTATATCTGTGTGAAGAACATGGTTATGTGAGTCTTGAAAATGATATTAAGGAAAATTATATATGAAGATCAAGGTCATATCCTAAGGGATTTTTAGTAAGATTTTTTGCTTTGTGTTTCAGTGGCTGTTCCATCAGCAGTGCCAGCCTGTGAGCCCGAGCCCAAAACCAACGGGCATCAACCATCTCCACAATTCACTGTTTCCTCACGAGCCACTTTTTTTGCTGCCATGGAAGCCCCTTCTCAAGGCCTGCAGACAGTCATGAATTGGAAAACAGTGGTGGTCATCTTTGTCGTGGTGTTAGTTTACCTGGTGTCGGGAGGACTCGTCTTCCATTCTCTGGAGCAGCCCTTCGAGAGTATGCAGAAGAACACAATCGCGCTGGAGAAGGCTGACTTTCTTCGGAAGCACACGTGTGTAAATGAGATAGAGCTGGAGACACTGATTCAGGTAGGCCACATGAAGAAGACAGTACCACTTGGAAGTTAGTGTAAAGAACCTGGTGGTTCATTGGTCAGCTGAGTTCGTGGGGAACAGAGTTGTTCACAGAGCCCTTGGAATGGGCAGACTCTTTCCCAGTCATTTTAAGGTTCGAGAAACAGAAATTATGTCTCCAATACATTGTAAATATAGAATCATATAATGAGCTGAATTGGAAGGGAGCCATCAGGATCATGGAGTCCAACTCCTGGCCCTATGCAGAACATCCTCAAAATAACACCATATGCCTGAAAACCTTGTCCAAACACTTCTTGAACTCCGTCAGGCTTGGTGCTGTGATTGCTTCCCTGGGGAGCTTGTTCCAGTGCTCAGCCATCCTCTGGGTGAAAAACATTTTCTTGACACCCAGCTTCAACCACTCCCAACTCAGCTTCATGCTGTCTGCTTGAGTCCTGTAACTGTTCATGTAAGTGGAGAGATTGGTACTCGTATTCACTAGAATAAAGAAAAGCAGAACTTAGTATCTGGAAGAAGTTTTTGTGACAGGCGACAAATTCGCGAGACATTTGCCTATCATCTCTGTAAATTTTCAAAAGATGTTAAGTTCTTAATTCTTTGTCTAAATTAAACACAGCAACTGGAAGAGCAAACAGAAAATTATAGGTGGGATTTTTTAAATAAATATTCAGCTAAGAATTCTGAACTTACTTGTATATTAACTTGCAAGTTTATTATTGTGACTTTTTAATAAATGAAGGATGATGAAGTATACCATTAAAAATAGAAAATACTTGTAATTTAAAAGCTATGGAATTTTTAAGGAAATAAATATCAAGTATGCAAGGATAAGTGGAAAATCTAGTAACATGCACAAAATGTCTTTCAAGGATAGATTTATCTTTCATTGATTAAAACCCTAGACAAGGAAAGTATTAGGGATCTTACAATACTTCTGAAGAGTATCTTCTAGGATTCCATGTAGAAACCTATCAGTTAGCCTGGAATAAACAAAAATTAGATAAGAAATGGGAAACACCTAAGGAATATATTCCAAAGTTGAACTTCAGACTCATATTTCAGATCTGAAGTTGTGTCTGAGTCTTCCAAAAGCACAGTGTGTTTCCCTCTGGTGTGTTTCACCAGAACTCTGTTGTGATTTCGGACTGTTTGAAAGAACACAGAGCTGTCTCCTGGATTCTTGTGTCTATCAACCCACCTATGTGAATGAAATTCATAAGCCCTGCTGTGTCTATACAGGTTTGGGATCAGAGCTGGCCTTAGATCACATCCTTCATGTGTCTGCAAAAGACTCGTGAACATGTTAGGCTGCCAAGGTTCAAGGACATTGGATATTGGATATTGTTCAGAGATACTGGATAATATGTGCTAGTTAATTAAAGAGTTTTTTAAAAACACGAAAAGCAAGAAATGTGTATTCCCTTAATGGGAATGTCACTAGTAAAAGATATGCAAAATGCTTTCTTTCCTAGCAGAAAGCAGAACTCACACAAGGTACAACAAGCAAAGCACCTCAGCAGGTTGGAGTTCTGCACATGACTGCAGCACAAAGATTTTTAAACAGTCCTTATTGTCTAGCCTAAGCTATGTAGCAATACTGATTCTTTCTTTTATACAATGTTTTTCCTTCTTTCACCTCAAAAGTGGTGACACTAAAATAAAGGACAGGCATACTGTGTCATTAGAAGGCAGATATGCTGAACAAATCTTATAATCTCCTGAGATTCCAGTATGTCCTCAGGCATTAGACTGGGTAACTGGAAGTCATTTTGCAAAGCTAAATTAAATGGCCTGAGCAGCTTAGCATGTGAATGTCTTAAAGCCAAGTGATGTGAAATATTGAAACAGATTTGTCAATAAAGAAAAGTTTCTTTGGATTCTTCTGTATGTTTAGGGGTGAAGCTGACTCCAGGAATGCAACTGCATATGCTAATGCAGAAAACTCTAATCGTAACTGACTTACACAAAAGAACAGTGAACCACTGCTTGAAGATAATGTCAGGGGGTTAACGCTGTGCTTTCATGCCTTCATGTCGATGATCTCAGAACTGACATTCCCCTGGCTGGCACAGTCCGTTTCTGCATTGCACCAAATGCTGCATTTGGCTTTACAGCTGTGAGTTCAGACTGATGTGGCAACCTCCATGAGTCCTGGCTGCTGTGCTGTGTGCAGTCAACACCTGGCTATCACTAGGGGAACTATTCATTATTAATGTTATTTGACTACCTGAAAGCCTTTAGATGAACACAGACCATACTCTCCAGAGTGACTGTTTTGATTCACCTCTGTGCTTTGGAGAATATGGAAAAATACAAAAAGGGAGACCTTGGAAATAACTTGTATTATTTTACTGTGGGGATGGCTTTCAATTTTTTATAAGAAAAGGAAAGGAATATCACGGTCCTTACAAAACTAATGATAGAAGAATTTATATCTCTGCCTAAATTTCAATCTTTGAAAGATTTCTTCTTTGAAAACCTTTGAGGAAGATGTACAGCACCGTATGAGGAAGCTGCTAAAATTTAGTACTGAGACATCCTTTCCATCTTTATCTCCAATAACCCATTGCACATATTAGCACTGGTAGCACAACTGTGAATTGCTGAGTCCGTTCACTTCCAATTGGAAGTTCATTGAGAGATTTCAGAGGTAATACAGTGATGAAAGCAGTGCAAATCCTTAGGATGATTCAAAGTATTTTGAGTTTGTATTTGTCTCTTGAGTTTTGGTTCAGGTCTGTCTAATACTAACACAATGACGGGTAACTTTTTCATAACAGTACCAAGTATTTCACAGTGCAGTTCAAGGTCTCCTGAAGCTGAAGTTCTTAACTGCACATTTTTAAAGCCCATTTTTGCAACTAAGCATATTTGTTGCAGTGAAGCAAGTGCACGATTGAATGCCTTATGTGATCTACAGCTTGCAAAATAGTGAATACTGGATTAAGAAAATGACA
>JAYRBT010000177.1:46150838-46227156 GCA_036023395.1 Myiotriccus ornatus | reverse complement strand
CAGATGCTTTAAGTACATTTAGCTGTATTGTACCTCTTAGATCAAATAGCAGAAGATAGCAGGACTCAGGTGACTGGACATAGAGTGGAAAAGAAAAATAACATTGTTAGGTACATTTGCTAACATACTAAAAACCTTTCTTTTGTTCTTATATGTCATAAAAGAAGCTTATTAGGTAGCTGGGGTCAAAATCGACTCATCTTACCTTTGCAATAATGCACACAGTGCATTATAATGAAGAGATTATGCCTCCTGAGACTTGAGATGTTATCTATCATTAAGAGAGGCAGGAAAACTTCACGGTGTTTTGGCAAAGTAATTCCTATGGACCTGATACAGGTATTAATATTCTGTTTCTATGTATCCTGTGAACAGTGTATGACTAAAAACTTCCATAAACTTCCCCGTTTTCATAATGAGCCCGGCAAAATGATGTAAGATGGAGTGGCTTGCTACTGTAAGAAGTGACTTATGTTATTGATGGGCTACTTTCTTTTTCCTTGTCTGCCCAGGTTTAATTTAGGAGTGTGAGTGCTAATAAGATATATAAAAAAAATGTTACCCACCTGGGAACTAAGTCGCATTATCAATGTCCATTAATGACTGCAGCAACTCATTAGAGCTAGACTGTAAGCTGAAAAGAAGCAGAGGTGGAAATAACCTAGTCAGGCTTTACTGGCTAATTATATTAGTAAGAGTTCATATTTTGGATAGGCACTTTTGATTAGTGTTCTGAACTAGTTTTGCCCTGAAGGTAAGCAAGAAAGGGAACATCCTGTAAAGATGTTTCAGTTTGCAGCTGCTTGCTTGGTTCTCTAGTGTCGTAAGCCAGCTTCTCTTTTAAGGATGTTTCCATGTAAAATGAAAAGGACTTTCATGTGCTAGAAGAAAGCTCTAAATAGAGCAGGGGGAAAAAAAGTACTTTGAATAATAATGGGGAAGAGTTGCCTGTTGCTGAAGACTTGAAAAGGCTATTTGAACCGTGAAAAAACCAGTGGTAAATACCTGATTATTGAGCCTTCTGCTGTGCTTCTGAAGGTTGTCCTGTCCCAGCTTCTCTTCTTCCCATCTTTATTTTACCTTATTCCCCCTAAAAGGATATGAATATCTCTTGTGTCCTGTCCTACTTGGTGGAGGCACCCTAGTTTTTAACTTCAGTCCAGAGCTACACCAATAGCAGAGGAGACCGACTGAACCTAGGATGCTGCACAAGTCTGCAGCTGTCCTATATCGCTTCCAAAACTTAGCTGAGAAGTTTGCAGGGAACTAAACCCTTTGGACTTAGATCTCTGTTTATATTGCTTGTTGAATGCTGTAGGTCTGCCCTCAAACACCATGCATGCATGACAATCAAATCACTGTAAGTGTAGGTAGATCACTTTGGTTGATTGCCACTTAAAGACCTTTATGGGATAGGCAAAAGTATTTAAGGAATGGGCTTTCAAAGCTTATTACTTTTGATTGTGCCTGAACAAAATTACTGGCCTTGGTCCTTCAAAAATACTGTTGGGGAAAAGTGAATAAATGGGAATTTTTAATGAGAAGCCCTTAATCATTGAGGGGTGGTGAGAATAAATAGAGAGGTAGCGCGTATAGAGAAAAGTTATTAAGGAATTAGTTATTAAAAGCTTCTTGCTAATGAGAAGCATCCTAATAATCCTAATAGAGAAACATCTGAGCATGAAAGGCAATTGAAACAACTTTTTGTTTGCTTGATAGGAATCTGCTTGGAAAAGAATTGTAGAAGGAGATAATCATTATTGGATTAGCATGATCTGTGGAGAGGAATTAAGAGAAGTAATAAAAAGATGTCAAGAATCATCTTTTCTTATTAAATTCCTATCCTTGATTACACATAGGGTAGGTACATCCTTTGAGTTGCTCTGCACTCAAGAAGGCTACTATACTTGTCCTTGAGAAAGATTTGTCTTCATGCTTGGGATCTTACTAGGAGAATTATGGAAACATAAACAAATGAACCAGACCTTTCTTCCCAGGGAAGGTTTCTGTCTCCTCATCAGTTGCACTAGCTCTGAACTATCTTGTTACCTATGGACATAACTCTAGATTTTTTCTTGATATATCCATCTTATTTAGTGATCTAAATAAGTATGTAAGATTGTGTCTAATATATTAGTGAAAGCTGGCATGTACTCACTCACACACCAAGGAAGATCATATTTGTGAATATCTGGGCACAGTGAGGACCACATACACCCCAGGCGACAGGGAGCTGGCAGCTGTGGACCCCACCACTGCCAGCCAGGGAGGATGGCTGGCTGTGAGCAGTCAGGGGCATCCCCAAGTCCAGATTGTGAGGTGCCTCCCCTGGGATGGGGACAAGCTGAGGCTGGGCCAGGACACCAGCCCACATGTCAGGCCCCAGCTCGACAGAGTCTGTGGCTGGGCAGGGCAGATCTGCAGCGAACTGGAGTCCAACATTTCTATGGTGCTGTGGGCCAGAGACAGTGAAACCCCAGTAGTTTCTGTTTAGTGTAAGAAGAATATCATTGTTCTAATATCCACTGAGAGGAAATACTATTGTGTCCTTTTGTTGTAGGGGACAACTCTTGACACCTTGTGATACAGATTAACATTCACTGTACCTTTCTCTGGGCTTTGAGACCCATATATAAGAACTAAGCAGCCCAATATGGGGCCATCCCTCATTTAAAAGTGTTTAAATATTGCTGCCTGAATATCAGCAAGTGGAATTGATGAAGCCTATTCCACACTGACATGGAACTGGATTGCATTCTCTTTAGGAATACAAGATTCAGTTGTCCCAGTATCACCACAAATGCTGGACTTTTGCTGGCAGATTTGCCTTCAGTCCCATGCACATCACGTCTTTTTGGTTACAGAGGGACTGTAGTGTGCTGATACCAAAGGGGCTGAGAGTTAAATACACATCTGTACAATGACAGGGAATCAAATTGAAAATTGTGATCAGAAATACATGTTTTTAAAAACAAGTAACATTGAGTACTTGCATTTACTTCGGTGGTTTATCATTTCCTTCACTCCTACCTGTCTATTGGCTTTAGCATACATTCTTGAACAGCAAGGAAGATATTTTCATCCCTTTGAGGTATTTCAAGTTATTGCCTTCCCTGAATGGGTAGCATTTCAAAAGAAGAATTACCCTAGATTGGTAGTTATTCATTAAGGAAGATTGCTCTTTCAATTAATAAAGTATACCGAAAAAATATTGTGTACTTGTGTACTGTGCTTGTAGCTCCTCTTGAGAAGGAAGAAGTGATCAGGAGAGGAGTAAGTGTGAAACAGCTTTGGGTACTTTGATGACCTGTTACTTTCAATGATACTTCAGCTATAAAAATAGCTGAAACTACTCGTTTAAAATGTCTTAAATATGTGAGGTTTGTCAACAGAGTGGTTAGCACTCTGGAAATAAGATTTTTTCCCTACTCCAAGATAACTTGAGATGCAGCTCTTCAGGTCATTGCTGCAAAGCCTATCTGAAATTTCACAAATTGGAAACTGCTGTAAAATTTCATGGTCTGTGTGAACTGGGAGAGTCTTGTTAGTGACAGTGTCACTAGCTTGTTTGAGTTTTGTGTCAATTTTCATCCTGTAGGATACTTCTGTGTAGGTGGACTTGTGGTGGTAGTAGTAAGGCATCCTTTACTCGTCGCATGAGCTGACACTGTTAAGTGCTGTTAACTGTAGACTGATCTTGTCTTGCTGTTTTCTTTCTGTCCTCCATCCCTGTATGCAAAATGCTGTGTATTAAAATACAGCATTGGAATAGTTGGATATTTATAAATCAATGATGTCAGTCAAGCTTTAAAGAAAAAATGAATTTGTTCAGAATGAGAAGGGAGCCTGAGAATCTCAAAGCTATCTAAGGCAACGGGACACTCCTTCACTTCAGGAGTTAGTGTTTGGCCCTAATAGACTTGCTAAACTGCATAAACTCAAATGCAATTTAAGTGTAATTAGCTTGCTGACATTCACTCACTGAAAGGGAAGGCAAGCAGCATTCCTTGGCAGAAGCCAAGGTAGCTGACAGTGTGTCATGGCCTATTTAAACAAACGACCTGTCTGTTATGTTGATTTATGCTCTTCTGCATGAACCAACAAATGATCTCTGCTTTAACACCACCTGCAATATATCAGCAACTGTTACAGAAGCCCTTTCAAAGGGTTTGGTCCTAAACACTTCCTTTCTCTATATCCTTGTTTCTTGAGGTATGGACAGGTGCCTGAGGAACCCTTGCTTTCTGCCCATGTGAAATGCAACCAGTCCAGCCTGGAACTTGCTTGTACTGTAGTTTCACAATCAGATTAGCCTGGCATGTAGCCACTCTGCTTTTAAAAAAAGCTACCCCACACCGATCTCTTTAGATACAGCTGTTTCTGTTCTTGCCCATGTGCCTCTTCTCCCACTCCTTTCTCTTTTTGTGGGGCAATGTGATGAATAACTAAATACTAGAAGTAGATTAGCTGAAACTAGCCCAAGATAAAAAAATCAGTAAAGGAATATTTATGAGCATGAAATCAGTTGGAAATACAGGCAAAAAATGAGTGAGAAAAAGTGCAAAATGGAAGGGGAAGAAAAGAAAAAATATGGTAAATAAGCCATCTGAGGGAAGAGATCAATGAAAAGTGAATCGTGAAGGCTAGGGAGAGAACAGGAGTTAGATGGATGTATTTAAAAGTCAGTGCTAAACCCCCAAGAGAATGTGAGGTTATAGAAAAGATCAGGAGAGAAATCATGGACATGAACAGGTGAGAAGTGGGACAATGGTAAAATAGAATGGTTAGCCTTGCTTTGCATGTGGAGTGTATAGAAAAAAAAATAAATATAAAATCACAGTGACAACTTATAGATCAGAAGTCAGAGGGAAAAAAGAAGTGGTTAAAAAAATAGAGAAAGTAAAAACAAACCTCTATTGATAGGTGGGAATTCTGCATGGACAAAGAGAGAATGTAAGATGCAGCACTTTGCTTCTCCTGTTGAGCCCAGCAAGAAGTTCACTGAAACTACCAAGGCTAAAGACTGGTGGCAATATTTAGAAGGAGGAGTAAATACTAGAGTGAGAGAAGAGGAAAAGATCTGGCAGTAGTGCAAGTAACGTCATAACAGCAACGTGGAGTGAGGTTGGAGAAGAGTGGGAGAAGGGCAAAGAACTGGAAATGTTAAGAGGCAGAAGGAGAGAAGATTGGTTCCTTTGCAGTGGTTGTGTGGAAATTAAACTTAGTTGGGAACATTTGTGAAGGATAAAGGCAGTAATGTTCCGGAGTAAGGTCTGAATTTCTCTATGGTGGATAGTAACTTGCATGAGATCTACAAGCAATTAGAGAATATGTGCCAAAGGGCATCCCAAAGGGGAACTTAGAGCAATTCAGATGAATACGCCAGATGCTGATGAGAGATTTATTTCTGTGCTTTGGAGACAGATGTATTTAGCTCTATCTTCCTTTGGACTGTGAAACTACAGTGAAAAGTAAATGCGTATGTCCCCATGATACAATATGGTGCATTTTTAGAAATTCACAAGCAAACATTCAGCAGCCTGGTATTTCTGCCTGGTTTGATTCAGTGCTATATGAGACACACGACAGTGACAGGGAGCAGTATAGATGCTTCAAGTTCTGTTCAACATACTGTTCATTCAAGCACTGGCTGGGAGTCTCTGTATCATGCTGTATTTGTGAACATGTGATCCTGTCCAGTGTGGCAACTTGGAAGTTTGAGCTGATAACAAAGTTTTGTCATGATATCTCCATAGCTATCTTATTTGTTCATTTCAAATGGGATATTATATCTATATCTATCTATCTATATCTATATCTATATATATCTCCCCAATATTTTTTCTCTAGTTAGCATAAAATATAAATTAATCAATTATTAATTGTCTGGGAATTAAAATCCTTGGCTGACCTAGCTTCAGTTGACTTCACAAACGTTATTTGTATTTACCACCCTTATAGCTGCTTCTAGCACCAGCTGTTCCCATTGGGAAATTTTTCCTTTGGCAGTACTTGCATCAAGAATGGTATTTATGGATCAGTTTGTGGTGTCAGTCCTCTACTTCTCAACTGCTTCGTATCTTTTGTCATTCATTTATGCGTTGTATCTTTCTTCCACCTTAATGGCTATACAGTTCAGTCATATATTCAACTTTTGTGTACAGAAGATGCTACTATACATTGAGCATGTATTAAAAAGCTTACACCTGTTTCCATGGTCCTAGAAATTTCCTTTTGTAGCCTATACCAACTTGCACAGGATACCGTAAGGCATGCATAAGGCTGATTTGTTGTCTCTTTGCAGCATGCTGTTGATGCTGATAATGCAGGAGTCAGTCCTGTAGGACCTTCCTCTAACACCAGCAGTCACTGGGACCTTGGAGGTGCCTTTTTCTTTGCTGGAACAGTCATCACAACTATAGGTATGTTTATTTTTTAAAATACGTAGTCACACTGAGACCTGGATAATGAAATAAATTTGAGGAAGGTAGACCACAAAGAAATGAAGTAGCTGAACCATTTTCCTCTCAGTTTGCAGAAGGCATGCCTCTGCTATGTGCCAAGGGCACTGGGTCTCTAGGAAAGTGTCAGAAGCAGTTAACACAAATAGGATAGAACAGCAACGCTAAACTGAAAGCAGGTAATACTGATGCAGGCTTTATAACCCTGTTCTTGATGTCGATGCAGACAGTCTCTATTTTTACTAAAAAGATCGAGAGGCAGTACCCAGTGAAATTATTATATGGTTGTTGGGAATTTGGATTTTAATATTATAGATGAATTTGCCTATAAGGGTAACTTTCTTCCTAAGTACATCAGCTAATTTGGGCTTATGCTCTGAAGTTTAATGCCAGCATTCTTCTCATGCCCTACTCCCTGTAACTGGAAATATATTCCCATAAGTATTACATCCTTTTAAAAATCCTTACTCTCTTTCATATTAATAATTGGAAGGAATTCCACAAATTATAAATTGTGTAAAAAAAAATCCACCTTTTTTTAATTTCTAGAATTCACGGCCTTGAACTATTAATGCACTTTTCTGTATTAAATGAAGGGGTATACTGAACTGCTCTATTCACTCTTCTTGAACCGCTAATTTCACTAAGATAATTCATACCCTTATCATCTGTCTCCCCATGCATTGTGTCCCATGTAAAAAGTCTACTGATCTCTGAATGTTAGCCTTAGGTTTTTATTCTCTCCTCTGTAAGCCGCTTCCTCTCTTGAAGAATGTTCAACCAGCTGGGATTTCAGAGGATAGTCTGAAGGAAGAAGAAAATAAACCAGTAACATTGATGATAAAGTTAGTCCCCTAATAATTATACAGTAGTTTTACAATTTTAAGCTTGACCTCAGTGCTGTCATAGCAAGAGATCCGATTATCTGGAAACAATGGCAAATTGTTGGTCTTTATTTGCATTGCCTTTGAGTATTATTCTGCTTTAAACAGTGGATAAAGTGATTCTGCATTAAAGCTGTGATGCACACACTGGTGACTGTACAGACAAATAACCTGACAATCACATAACCCTTCATTGAAGTGTGGGAATCTGACTGAATTCTGCAGGTTTTTTATGCAGGTAATACAACAAAAAAAATCCTGTGGCAATGAAAAGGTTTGCTGTGGTGATCATCTCGAACTGGATTCTGTGCCTTTGGCTCTGCCTTTTCTTTGTTGTCAGAGTGAGGAGTAAAGAGTGATTGTATAGAGCCTCCCTGTGTTCCTCCATGCATTAAGCTACATTACCATGTATTTTTAATGGTAGCATAAAACCAGTGGGTGTCAAGAAAGGAAACATTTCTGATTCAAACGTAAGAAGACCCTTTCTTAATATTTGTTTACTCAAAAGACCCAAGTGACAAGCTTTTAAATTGCTCGTTAAAATAAATGCCACTATGTACGCATAGTTTATTTAGGTATATTCACTGACATCTGCTATTTAAATAACATATTGAAAAGACCTTGGATTTTTACCCATATTTGTTTTAAATTCTTCACGAATGAGACTTCTATAGGCTGCATAAAGTCTGTGTATTTTTTCAGGACATGAAAATGACTTCAGTTTATCCACCAGAGAGGCCTGTTAGGCAGAAATTCAGCAGACTAGCTGGTCAACTGAAGTCCAGTGACCTGTGGGCCTGGATTTTTTTTTTTTTACTATTAGGAGAGATCTGGGATCATGGAAAGGACAGTAGATTATGGGACGCACAGTGCTGTGTGTCAGCATAGTTCTTTCATCCCATGACAGAGAGATATATCCAGTGTCAGTGTCACCAACCTAACAGGATGAGGACCAGACACTCTCTTAGATCTCCACTTCTCTGGATGCTTTATTTTATCAGTGATTTGTGATTGTGTGATAATTTTTAATATTCTAGTACTTATGTATAGTTAGGATCCAAATATCTATAACATTTCAATAAAGATACCTGATCTTAAATAAAAAGTTGCAAATATTGCTGTCACAATTCTTGGGTTTTTTGTCTGAAACATTTTTACAGAAAGACTATGGCTACTGGAGTCATAATGCTCTACTGAATAAAGAGTTCAAGGGCAGATTTGCATAGTGTGGGTACAGTTTGGAGGCTGCAGTGTAATGGTCAGTATGATGAGAGCTTAGGAAATTCAGAGCTAAGCACTGAAAATGATTCCTTCCAGGTGAATCACACTCCCATCAGGAAACCATTGGCACAGGCCAAGAGGAGCAGCAGCATGCAGGCACTAGGCCAGCATGGAGGGACTTTTGTGCCATGATGTCAAGCTAGATTAATTAATCAAATAACAATTTTAGATAGGCTGAATCCATAGAAAATGTGGGTAACTGAGGCTAAAAAAAATGAAATAACAGGGAGTAGCTTGCCTGGGAAATGACATCATGCCATGGAAAGTCTATAAATAGGAATTACAGATTTGCCTGCAGGAAGAACAGTTTTTTAAATCCTATTAGTTTTTTTCTAAAAAGCTGTGTATAAGTTATGAGAGTCTGACAATTGTTTTTCTCCTCAGGATATGGGAAGATGGCCCCAAGCACTGTTGGAGGCAAGGTTTTCTGCATCTTGTATGCCATCTTTGGTATTCCACTGTTTGGCTTCTTGCTGGCTGGGATTGGAGACCAACTTGGAACCATCTTTGGGAAGGGTATTGCAAGGGTGGAAAAAGTTTTCAGAGTAAGTTCACTGTCAGTTTTTTGCTGGTGTTGTATAGCTCTTAATTCTGTTGCTATTACCTGCAGCCCTTTTTACACGTTGGGCACCATGAAATATTTACATGTCTAGTTGAGATTATGGTTAATGTCCTTGAGGGCCTCCTTAAGGAGAGAAACAGACTTCTCTAGATGGTGATGCAGGGGTTATAGATCTTGCTCTGAATTTCCTTACTGAGGGTATCTTTGGGTAATGTATCTCCTAAACTATGTTCTTTACAAGGAATGGTTGTAAAACAGCCCTCAAAACACCACAGGTTGCTTTGGACACGTATGTCCATTCACTGAAAACAGAGAGAAGGTAGTGGTAGTGTAACTTCTGGAGGAACAGGAATGCAGAGTAGGTCCTGACTGTATTACTAATAAAGCCTAAACAACTTGGAAAGTAGGGTTACTGCTGTAAATGTGAACTTGGGAAGAGAGATGGATGAGTGATATGTCTTCACTGCATGGAGACAGATGTGTTGGAGTGCAGCTGCAGCTCCATGACAAACAACTGCTGTAATGCCAATGACTGAAATCGTCTTTCTGGTATTTACCTCCCTGCCTACCCTAAATTTTTTTATAGACTTTCTCATATGTAATTTCCCTTTATGTTGCCAGTACCCTCTGTTTTTGAGTCTGTATCATTGTAAGCAGTTTATTCACAAGCAGTACAACAGACCTGGCAAATGCTGTTTTGCTGATTTGCCAATGGTTCACTTCAAGGATTCTTCTTTGAGGCGGAACATACAGAAGTGACCTGCATGATGCTTCCCTTGGAGGTGACATAACAGAAGATAAGTCTTTCCAGGGACCGAGTGGATGAGAAGCTGTCCAAGCTGGTTAGTTTAATAGGCATCTCTTTCTAAAACATTCCCACAGATGAGAGTAAATTAGTTGTAACTGTCTTTGAAAGGAAGTAATTAAGTATTAGACTAGAGTATAAGCAATTTCCATTTTGATTAAATGACTGTGGAGTGTCCCAGACCAGCCATAAGTAGTATCTCTCAGACTAAATGTGGAAAAAGGTGACTAGTGATTATGGGTGAGTAAGCATCTACATGCCTGTCTGGGGAGCACTTGAAAAGGGCCTGTATTTTCATTAAATGAAACTAAGGTTATTGAAAAGTGTTTCAGGTTAGTTCTGCAAAAACAGAAGTAGCAATATCCCTAGTTTCTGTTTTGCCTACCATTTTATTATACTTACTTCCCTTCAGTGGAATCTCTGAACCTTCCAGCCTGCTTCTGCCCAAGGAAAACAACAATCTTGAAGTCATGATATGAATTGAGAGTCAGAAAATCTTTGATTAATTGTCCGCTTAATGACTTTCCTAGTGACATGGAAACACCTTTAAAGTGTCAGGATGGTAGTTTATGATTAATCAGAGAATCACAGAATGATTGGGGTTGGAAGGGACCTCATCTAGTCCAACCTCCCTGCTAAAGCATAAAACGTACTCAAAGTATTTTCAGATTTACAGATGAATGCGGATACTAATGTTTCATACAAAATATAGCCCTTTGGCAAATAATGTGAGTTCTCCTTGTATTCCAAGTATTTCTTCCTTTTCTTGAGTTGCTTGTTGTGTATAGCCATCTAAACTATTAGTTTTCCTCCTTGGTACTTTGTCATCTTCCAAAAGAGTTTAGAGATATGTGGTCTTCTTGCTTAGCCAAGATATATGTTTATTCCTTTGATTTTGATTCTCATAAATCCATTACACCTATTCTTTTGTGATTTGGGGGACAGGGTTATACATAATTTCCTTCATTATTCTTAGTAATGAGTTTCAGCTATTTGAAATATTCCTGATAAAGTTTACAATATACATGCATCTTAATAACTAAATACCAATAGCTTCACTTTAAATTATTATTTACATAACATTTGATGTATGAAGAATATAATAATCATTATAATTTTGGTAATTATATAATTTATTTTCACATTGTGTTTACATTGTTAGGCTTCATAAATATTTGGATCTGATCAGACGAACCCCCAAGTGGAGTAACAGTTCTTAATTTAATTCTGAGCACTAACAAAATTTAATTCAATGTGTAACTCCTGTATCTTACTTTGTAATTGTCTCCTAAATGCATTCAAATTCAGCATGTTTGTGGGTATAAAACAACCTTCTACAACCTTTAAAGAAGGAACATAACAATTAGGAGAATAGTTAGCAAGAAACTAAAAGGAACAGACATAGGCTAAAAAGACACTAAAAGCATAATATAATGTTGTGTGGTGTGCCTGACAAATCTTCTGGAGCTAGCTCAGTGGTCACTGAGTATGTATCAATGATTTAGTGATATCACAAACTGAATTTCCAAAAAGCTTGTGACGAGTTTCTCATAAAAGGCATGTTGTTTTGAAGAGCAATTAACAGAAATGGAAATCAATGCTAGGTCTCCCCCATGGGCCTTGTCGTGGAGTCTCTAAGATGGAATTCACTAACTGCCTGTATTATTTGTCCTCAAGGACAATTTGGGACAGTCCAGTTTTTTGTGGAAAGACTGGAAGAAATCACATGTGTATACTGCATCAAGTTTTCATGTTCATATGTCTCAGCACTTTGCTTCTGTTTGTATCCCATTGCCTCTGTTTATCCCATTCACTCTTAGTGCGTGGCTGGTGTCAGGGCAGCCAGGAGTCCCTGATATCCTTGAACCTTTGTCATTGTCTGTAGAGGTGGATGGGATTTGAAGGCAACTTTATCTTTCTTTGTGGTTAGGATATTTTTGAAGTTAGGTAAGAGGCAGTGTGCATATGCTGGCAAGTGGGGAGCAGAGGAAGATTTCTCTGTTGGCTCAGCAGTCTTTTCACCCAAAGCATTTCCTTAACAAGTCTCTTGCACTATCCAACATGAGCTTGGAGCCCATGCCACACAAGGGACAGCTTGCCTCTGGCATCCCCTGCCATAGCTGGAAAGATGAAAGGAGGATTCCTCCCAGAGGAGTTACGCTAGAGCACTTCTGCTGCCTCTGACATGACCTGTGCAGAGCCTCACCAAACCTACCTTAATTAGCAGCACAGATGAGGGCCTTAGAATCCACATTTAGCTGTTGCAATGATCAGCCCACGTATTGTGTGAGAATTCTAAGAACTCAAACTCCACAAAGTTAGAAAGAGACCTGCTCTTATCAAAAACATGCTACCCTCACAGTATTGACAGAAGATTTCATCAGGGGAGCTGGACACATGCCACCATTTGTCTTGAATTCCAAAATGTTGCCACTAATTTCAGTGTGAAACTAACCAGGAGAATAACTATTCAGTTGTGACTAGGTAGGCTTGGGCTGAAAGCATTTAATTGAAAAATAGTGCTTTGTGAAAACTGGAACTTTTCATGTACCCTTTTAGGAAAAGGAAGCGCTGGCGGAGTGATGCTGCCTGGGATATGAGGAGGTATCCCAAACACCAGGCATTGACTACTCTATGCCATCTGTCCTACTGGAGTAATTATGTTTGGTACAAGTAAATAAATATCAACATGGTCAGAAATGTAAAACAAAGCTTCCCCCCCACAAGCCCTATCTTCTCAGCTATTGATTGTTCCTGTATGACCCATTTTCAATAATCTGGGGCAGAACCTGGCTCCTAGTCTGTTCTTACATGCATACAAGTCTGATTCCCCAGAAAATGGGTGTGTACAGGGCCACAAGATTCACTATATATACTGATCACAAGCATTTGATTTTTAGGTCCAGTGATGAATCAGTTCTCCCAGCACATCTGGGAAAAGCAAGTACACACTCAAAATCTAATTTAAAAGGTGTTAATTCCTGTAAATACTTTTTCACCTGGTAAAGCTTTCCAGACACAACAGAAATTAAATATGCATTTCAAGGTGACATAAAACCATGAAAGTAGTATTTTTATCTTACATATATGAGGGATCTTATGATCAACCTGTGAATGTGTCTATAATAAACAGTACAACAAGCTCCATTCTTTAGGCTTGCTCTATACACACAGAGACTGCAACCGTCTAAAGATAGAAAGGAAAGCACTCCTTAGACAGAGCACACTGTTATAGAACACAGCAGCTGTCATTATCATGAGTTAAATATAGGCTAAATTCAGATAGTCTTTATTCAAACTTTCAATGAGTGTTAGATTCTCAGCAGAAGTAGATGAGATTAGCATAACCTGAACAATCTTCTCTCATCTTGCAGTTCAGTACAGATACAGGCACACAGCCTGGGTACAATGTGCTTCTGAGAGCACTGCAGGATTTTATGGCTTCTGAGGTAAAGCCACTGTGAACACAGTTCCTGGATTTGGTTACTGCTTTCACTCCTGGTTTACAGCAGGATGCTGAGGATGGGTCTGGCAGCACAGCTGGTAGAGTGTGAATTGCAATACAGGGATGCGAAAGAGCAGCCAGAGACCTGGGTGGTAGCAAGGCTGCAGCACTGAAAATACACTACTTTGTGAAGAAAGGCAATGCCTCTGTAAGCAACTCAGGCTTCACTGAAACAGGGACTTGTCAGAACAGACACATCTGCTAACCTATCTTTCAGGGTACAGCTTAGGAACATGTTTTTATAGAATCACAGAATCATAGAATTAACTGGGTTGGAAGAGACCTCCGAGATCAAGTTCAACCCTTGATCCAACCCCATTGTGATTACTAGATCATGGCACTCAGTGCCACATCCAGCCTCATCTTAAAAACTCCACGGACAGTGAATCCACCACCTCTCAGGGCAGGCCATTCCAATGCCTGATCACTCTCTCTGTAAAGAACTTCTTTCTAATATCCAACTTAACCTCCCCGGCAGAGCTTAAGCCTCTTGTCCTACTGCTGATTGCCGTCTTTAAAAACACAGTCAGTGCTGAGATGTTGGACTCTTTGGGATCATTTGTCTTTTGCAGTTTAAGGCTGACTGATGGGCTCTCCTCAGGAAAACACATTTTGGGACCATGACTTTTGAAGCATATGAGATTTAAACAGTGTATCTCCCACCACACTGGAGATACTGGTTGTGAACCAGTTCTGATGGGTGCACTCCTCCCTCCATCCTCTTGATAAGGAGTTTCAGCGATGCAGAAACAATAGGCTGCAGTGAGGAAGAATGTTTTGATCCTTTCAAAAAGTGTTGTCTGACAACTGTTCAAGTCAAAATGCATGAGCACTCTTGAAATCCAGGGCTTCATTGTCAAGATGTGTGCTCCAGCGTGGAAAACTCTGATTGCATTTTCCTCTGGTTTGTCAGTAACATGCCTGTTACAAACGGAACTGCTGATCTCTCTCTGTACTCTACAAATCTATTCCTTTCTCTGTTCCTTCCCACCTTGGCTCCTTCAATGCCCTCCTTTACAATTGTAGTTCTAATTGCTTTCCCTGAATGCAAAGCAATCCAGACACAGGGCCATCTGGACACTTCACTGGAGTGTATCTAGCAATGGCAGAAGTGTGACTGAAGGCTCTTATGAAGTTAAACTCAAGTATGAAAAGCAGGTGGGGTAATTTTACAATGTCTGTGTCTGAAATACTTTTCTCCTTGAGATACTGCAGGCCACATCTTTTTTATGTTTCTAATCTGTGTTTTAATTATGGTGATGGAAAGGTAGCAGGAAGTTTTGGTTTAGCTTTTGATCATCACCTGCTTTAGTAATTCTCATGCTCCAGTGCCAGTAAAACATCCAAGTGAAAAATAATCCTCTGGGTAACAAAACAACTGATGATGCAGGTTGTGACTTCATTACATGTGGTAACTACTCATCAACCAGAGCCAAATTTGTCTCTGAATTCTTTATTTGGTTCAGCCACTGTCTTGAATATGTTGATTTTACTCTTCAGATGTCTTACCTCCTCCATTATATTTGGGTTTTAAGAAAGTATCTCTTTCTGCATAGACCTAAGATAGTATGCTATACTAAAAAATTAATTAAAAAATCCAAGCTTTTGATGTTTTGTGCCATCTAGCTTGGTATTTAATTCAGTAAGTGATGCTTACAGCTAGTCTACACTTCAAGGAAAGAAACTTAAGTGTAGAAGACTTTTTGTTGACTTATGTGGTCTTTCATGGTGAGTATATTATGTCTAAAGTTCACATGAGCTAGCAGTGTAACACATCCTTCTTTAATTCTTCAAGTCAGTAATGTCTTGGAAATTGGCATATATTTTAAGGGTTAATAATAACTTGAACTTGAATAGGTAAATTCAGATCTTGACATCTCTGAAAGATCTTTTAAATGTTTTGGTTTTATCTACAATGTCTGAGGGTTTGCAAGAAGTATAGCATCAGCCTGAGACAACTTCAAAGAGAGGGTCATGAAATGTCTTGAAATGGGTTTACCTATAAAGAGAGCCCCAGGAAGTGTTGAGCTTGGTGGTAGTTGAAAGGGCATAGAAAGAGAATTCAGCAGCTCTAAGATGGGAGAACATGTCAACCCCAGAAAGAGATAATAATTGCTCTAATTTGAGAATCAAATCAGTCTCTCTAAAAACTTGATAGTGTAAACAGGGAAGGAAAGACTATTCTAAACACAGGCTTTAAAACTAGTTTAAATCCAGAGTATAGTGTTGTCTGGAAATATCAAGCCAGCTCCAGTGCACCAAAACTGAAACCCAATGTGCACTGAAGTCCATTGCCCATAGTAATTATCACTGGCATCACTGTATCGCTTCTTTCTTTTTTCATTTTTTTCTTTTTCATTATTTAAAACTATTAGAGGCTCAAGGCTTCACTAATTCTTCTTACTAGAGTTATACTTCTGTCACTGAGCTGCAGTGTTCATAACACTTTGCAGCTCTTAGAATATTACACAAAAAATGGTCAAGAATCCATGATTAATACAAAGGCTTTATCACTGTTCAGGTATATACCTGTATTGCAGTAAATTGTAATAGTTCATTTTCCTTTGGGGATGCAGTTTTCATTGTATTGCTTTCTGATTGTGGATAGACAGCAGCTACTATAGTATATAAACACAAGATCGTCTGTTATCTTTGATTTGTTTCTTCATCTACTTTAGTCCTTTTTTTCTTTATAGGGGGCCTAATATTTTAGGACCTGTTTGACTGTTTACACAGAAATAATGGATAAACCAAAGACAGGTGTAGCAGGTGATTAGCAGTTAAAAAATGAAGAGCAAAGTAAGAGAGTATTTGGCAATTGACACTGAGAAAAAGGGTTTTCAAACCCTTTTATGGGCAATGGATTGATCTGTAGATGATGATTTAATTTATCATCCTTAAGAATATAAAAACAATAGAATAATGAGGAATTAAGTTTTCAGGAAGGAGTTTTCTTTCACTGTTAATTTTAACGTACTTAGGCTATTTTTTTATGTACATCAGGGATAATCTCTGGAATATGACCTCTGTCCTTTTGCTAGCTATTGCTCCTGTTTATTTATATGTTTATTTATAATATCTGATTATTTTCTGGTTTTTTTTTGATGGTGAACAAAGATGACCACTATTTTTTTCTCTATATCAAAGGTCAATCTTTGTCACCTCTTGATTTGAAACCAAGTTAGTATTCAGAATGTTTTCAGTATAAGCAGTGGTAAGGAGTTGCATTTCCATGCAGGGCCTGAGTCTCAGTATTCTAATTACTGAAATGAGTTCAGTGGTGTTTATGTTTTGAAATGTTCAGGAACACTATTCTAAAAAGTGAAACTATACCTACCTGCCTCCTGCTAAAATTAGTATTAGTCACATAACTTCTAGTTTCAGTGAAGTGCACTGGAAATAAACCTTGTGAGTCTGAAGCAATTCTTTCCCATGAAACACCAGACAAACAGGAGATGAAAGCATGATTAAGGTTTTACTGAGTGGCTAGGGTTTCTTATATGCTCTGTATGAAGCTTAGCAAATAAGATACTCCAATGGAAGTTGCTGATTAATGCCAAAGAATATGTGAACTTTCCAAACACCAGCCTCAAATTTAAATTCTCTTCTAAGTGTTGGTAGTGAATAACCTCCTTTTCTTATTGCCTAAAGTTCTGGTCATGTTGCTGTGGAAATTTCTCTGTGTTCCTGACAGTGCAGTGCTGAAGTACCAAATTACGTGCCTGGATTTTGATGAAAGTGTTGCCATCTCTGAAAGATTGTTTAAATTTGCAATGTAGGGAATAAAGGAAAAGCAAGACAGAAATGCATCTACAACACAAAAATAGCGATTGTTGATCTCCCCTAGAGCCGTTCTAGTTGCTGTTGTTCAGAATATCCTCCAGAACTCCTGTGGACAGCCCTGGGTGAAGCATCAGAGACTGAGCATGAGGCAAGTGATAGATCCTGAAAGGCAATAGATAACAATTACTTCACAAGGGTACTTTTACATGGTGCCTTATCCTAGGTAGGAGGACTGTGCTACCTTTTCATTTAAGAGATGTTGCTTTGGTGTTATGAACATGTGGCACGGAGGTGGCAAATTTAAGTGTTATGTTGCCTTACATATTCAACCTTCACCTTTTAGGATTGTCAAGCAATCTTACAAACCACCAAACTACCCTAATGTAATTGACATATTTGTATTTTCCCTTGGCACATAAGTATGTCATTGTGACAATAAGAATTGGTTTGAGCCATGTGAGTATTTGATGCCCCCTTCATCCTACCTTTCCTTTTGAAGGTGCTCCCTGCCCTCCTTTTACCTTTGCAGTGGCAGGAAGGAGCAGGGGGAGAGTTGTGATGAACACTTCAGGGTTGAGACATTTTTCACTCTTTCCATGTTTTTGCCCAGTGGGAGCTGTTCTGCCTACCTCCTCTTACCTTCCTTCCACTCTTCTGGGATCTGTATCCCACCTACAGTAAAACTCACTCCCCGTGGGCTAGTTACCTGCGAGAATGCTCTTTGGTTACTTGGCTAGTCACAAATAGTGTTTTTGTCTAGAAAGACTGCAATATTGCAATGTTTGTATTGTTAATAGCTGTAAGAAATATCATGGTAAGTGCAAAATATGCTTTGTAGGCTTTTGCAAGAATTTCTTGCGGAGAGTGATGTGTGCAGTTGTACCTGACTTTGAAGGGCAAGGGAAGGCGGCCTAGCCAGTTACTCCAAGCTAAGCAGAAACTGAAAGCTGCAGTCTAGAAACAGATACGAGAAGTCTACTTCTTGTATCAGATACTTGTATCTGATACTTGAAGATCTACTTCCTGTTTTGAAAGGTCACTGTTTAACCTTACAGTATCTAGTCCAAAAAAATATCCACTCCAGCCTTGTGAATGCTGATGTTACATTCCTAATCAGTAGGAAAATGTTCTGAAAAGTCTACAGTATGAAGGAATCTGAATTTATTCCACTACAGAGGAAGAAAGGAAAACAAAACCCAAACAAAACAAAAAAGGAAAGCCCAAACAGAGCTAAAAAAATGGATGTTGAATTTCTCCACTCTGCAGTGCAAAGACGAATTTTTTCTAACATGAGGTTCAGTTTTCTTCTACTTGCTAAGTCTTTGAAAATAGTCCTGTCATGTTATAGATAACTAGATCTCTCACTGATCAAACTACACTAATTTTCTTTCTCTGTCTCAGTGCATTTCTTAATTAGATGCTCAGCATATACTCATGAATATAGCTTTGCTGATATGTGGCACTTTTTGCACAATCATAACTCCATTTTATTTCTTTGAATTTCATTTATGAACAAGATGAAAGCATTTTGATCAACACTGATCAAAATCAGGGTCACGAGGAATGGCAAGGTAAAATCCATTCAGGTACAGGGAGGTGATGTGGAACAATTACTTTTAACCCATTCTTGCACTCGCTGGGAGCAGGGAATATAGGTATAACTCACAAGGGAGTTGAAGGAGGGAAGGAAGGAGCAGCACATTACAAATTCAGCCTCTGGAAAACTGCTTAAGTCTATGCCATGAATAATCTCTGTTGTCTTTTGTCTGCTCCAGTGTCTGTGAAAAGCATATATTTACATGGATTCCTCTTATTCCACTATTTAATTTTTTTTTCCTTGAACTGAATACAGTTCAGCCACAACAGGGGTTTGGTATTATTATTGTTGTTTTTTATTTCTCTGGTAGCAAAATAAGCAACATGCAGAAATTAGCTGGTGCATATCAGAAAGCCCTTTGTGTTTTATAGAGAGAAGAAGAAGATTGGAAACTGGTATATCAGTCCTAGAAAATTTCTGACCCAGTGTTTCTGTATTTTCATGGCATTGTGCTTGCTCACATTATGACTGCAGCAAGATCCGTGGCTAGAAAGTCACAAAAATGACATTAGAGATAGCTGCTGCTCTGTGAGAAGCTTACTATGTATTCCATCTGGGTCTAGACAAACACCTTGCAGAAGTGTGGTTTATGGGGAAAAACAGCAGTGTAAAAAAAAAGAAATCCTTATTTACTCTGACCTGTGCCCTGTATGAGTTCAGGATTGTCTCCACCGAGCTTAGTAACAAATGTGAGTGCTTACAACTTTTTATATCTGTCTCCCCTGCTGACTACAGTTAAGAAACAGGATGGATTCTACACCTTTTTGTGCAGCAATAGCAGCATTCTTTATAAAACATGAGAACTAAAATAACACTGAGGTACCAAGAGAGCTGCTTAGAGCATAGGAGAAGCCTATCTCTAGTGGAATGGTTGAAATCACTGTTCATAACTCCTGGAGGTGTCTGAAATGTCATCTGTATTTTAAAATGTATTATAATTCTGCTGCTGTGCTTTCAAAGGGTGTTGTATTCTTCACTGATATGAGTGAAAGGTGAGTAGGCCCTGGCTGACAGCAAGCACCCACACAGCCACTCACTCACTCTCCTACCCACAGTGGGATGGGGAGAACATGGGAAGAACAATAGTGAGAAAACTCATGGGTCAAAATAATGACAGAGAAATCACTTGCCATGTACTGTCATAGGCAAAACAAACTTGACTTGTGGAATTCAACTTAGTTTATTGACAATGAATAAATATTTAATTACTGAGTTAAGTATTTGGAAATGAAAAAGCTCACAAAAATTCAAAATGCGGTTTCTCCCCATTTTTTAGGCTTAGCTTCACTCCAGGCTCACTTCAGACTCCTCTCCTCCTCCCATCTTGTAGCTGTGGGTCATGCTCAGTCCCTCCAGTGCAGCAGTGAGTGGCACAGGGGCTGGGGTGAGGATACAGTGTGGTGTGCTTTTCCTCTGGTCCTTCACTCTTCCTCCTGCACTGCCATGGAGCAGTTCCCACTCCCCTGACCTTGCTATCCCCTCATTCTCTCCTCTATTCCTTCATCCTCTGCCTGTCCAGCATGTCTGCCCTTGCTTAGATACACTTTCCTGGAGGTGCCACCATCTCACCCGAGTGGCTCAGCAGTGCTCTGTGGTGGGTGGAACCAGCAGTGTTCAGAGAAGAGAGAACAACAAAAGATTGTTATATTGTTCTTAGATGTTAACTCCAAGTCAGTGATATTTAAAATACATTTAGTTTCAGTCTCACTGTGAATGTGAAGGACCTGGGATGAAATCCACAGTGATTGGTATAGGCAGCAAGGAGGTTGATGTGACCGTAGAGCTGATTACCAGGAGCTCTGTAAGCCTGATACTGTGCCAGTCTTTCTGGTTGAGCCTGTTGAGAAGGACAGCACACCTTACTGAGGCATGTGCCAGGCTCTGGACCAGGACTGGCTTGCATTTGGCTGAGCTGAAAGACAAGCAGTGTGAGCCTATGACTATCTGAACCACCTACACTAGCTCAGCAAACATTTTGACTAAGGACATATCTTACATTTTTGAACAAATATATGTGATATTCTGGTTTATGGTTTGAGTACAAAGACTGTGTTTCCTATTGTTAAAACATTTTGATCTGAAGAAGGTGATTTAGAAGACAAGCTGTTTAAGTAGTGCATGAGCAGAGACAATCTGTTCCATGAATAACTGGCAGCATGGGAAAGGGCATAAAGTTAAGAGTAGGTTAAAGGAACAAAGGAAATATTAAAGAAATGTGTTTTCTTTGAAGTGTGTCTTCTCTGCTCTAAAATGCAGAGCCTTGTGGAGAGATGAGGACAGCATGCTCCATGCAGACACGTTATACTATATCTAAAAATATGCCATGGGTCATCTAGCCAAAAAGGTAACCAGCTTGCCTAGAGTCTTGGGAATATTTGTCAGGAATTCAGGAAAGAAAATGTTTGGAAGATGGAGAAACCATCTGAGCTCACTGTGAAGCAGTAAATGTTCCAGTGCTATTTTTGGTTAAGTAGTACTGTATACTGGGGGTGTTTCTGTGAGATGAGAGATGGCACTACAGAATCTTGGAATAAGCATGTTGGAAATATGCTGTTCATGGAAATATATATGTTCCACATATTTAGCATTTAGTCTAGTCTGATAAATGACTAGCATCTTTTGATTCCATACTTAATGTCTCCTTTTCCTTTTTCAGAGGAATGTGTATCATCCTTGTGGTCTCATTTTGTGAACTTAAAACTGTCATTTGGTCCTTTTATTGTCAACCATCAGGTCAGAAAAATTGTCCCTGAGTTTATTCACCTGAAAAGGGCAGGAGACATAAAATAATGCAGTACATTAGCTTTGAACTATTGGACCAGAGAGAGAGAAAAGAAAGAAAGAAAAAAGAGATTTATTTTAACTCCTGAAATTATTGGATAAGACCAAACCCACTGTGCAATAGAAAATAAGGAGAAATTTGGGTCACACTTATTAATGAGAAAGATGCATAAGAACTAAATTCCACTGATAAAGGTGTTTTCATGAGAATTCCTGTCCTCACCCCTCTTGGCACTAGAGCAGGTTGATAGTAGGTTGTTTAAATTAACATGAGCAATATGATATAAGTGATGTTGCTACTTTAGCTCTTAGCCACCTTGAGAGTAAAATCAGCACCTTCACTGAAAAATGGAAGTGACCTCTGATAGGTGGTTATATCAAAGAAAACTCTTAGTTTTAGTTCTTAGATTCCTTCTTTAATGTTTTCCAGATTAGCTGTAGATGAATTTAAATTGCTGTAATTAGGAGGCACTAATTTATTTATATTTGATGAATGACTTATAAATAATCTGCTTCATCAATGTGGAGAGAACTTGTTGGTAAATAAACTTGAAATAAAGGTAGAAGACATCCTTTTAAAGATGTTTTCATTTTACTTAAGCAACTGTAAGATTAGCTACTTTTCCTGGAGAAAGGCCTCTTGTACTATTTCTTTTTGACACCTATAAAAAATTCTGTATTTATGCAAAAAAATGGGTTCAGAGGATGTGTTAGCATGGCAGAAGTTGCTTAGCTATTTGTCAGTGTTTGGGTCCAGACCAAAAATACCATTTAAAAGAGAGATTTGTATGAACCTATTCAGACTTCTCAACCTTTAGTGTTGTATAGATATATAGCGATTTATTTATTTATTTATTTTAATAATGACTTCCTGTAACACTGCAGTGGCTTACGTTTTTGTAATGTGTCATTATTACAATGTACATATTCTATGAGTAATTACATTGCCTTAGCATTTTTTTATCTGTAGCAGTTAGACTCTACTGTGAACGTCCTCTGAATGCATGTCTAACTGTAGAAAGACCCCCTCTTTTCGCTTGTGTCCTGCATTTCATGTGTTATTGTCCATTAAGTAAGTCTTCTTCTGAGTCCTGCTTTTTTGCTCTTTTCAGTACTTCTAAAAATGATGTGCCTCATTCAGCATTACTTTCTAACTTCAATTTTACCAGTGAAAGATTAAAAAAAAAAAGGAAAGACCCTCAGCTGCTCTGCTTTTGTGTGAGTGACAGAGGTGCACAATAACCGTGAGTCAGGCCTTTTTACAGATCCTCTCATTAACATCATTACCATTTTTACCTAAAAAACCCAACAGCCTTTGGCTGAATTTATCACTCATGAACAAGGGGATGTCCTGAACATTTGATATTGATTTGCAGGCCATTCTTTCTGTTCCTGTTTCTGTCATGAGGCAAGACAATCCTGACACACACTGAAATCCATTTTAATGTTACTGTGTTGAGGATGGAGGAAGGATTATTATGCATAACTTTGCTTTACTAGTAGTGCTAGGCAGCTACAAAATACTTTTTGTCCAAGGATTCTCAGGTGACATTTGCCTCCTAACTTCCACTGTAGCAAAATGTCTGACAATTCATTTTTATATATCAAGAGACTGAAGCGTTTAGGAGAAGTAGACAAGTCACCTTGGCCAAAGTAATAAATAAACAACAATTTGCTTAAATTGTCATCTACAATGACAAAAAGCAAGGGTGCCAGTCTAAAATACCGTGCAACATTTGTGTGATCAGTTGTATTCCCTTTACCACACACAGAGTCTGAAATCCTGCCATTGTGAATGTGTCCATACCTCTAAAAGAAGCTAGATAATTTGCTAGTATTTTAAGAAATTGCTCAGAATGACTCTTCAGAAAAAGAAGAAATTAGAAGTTAAGTCAGGTTTTATATTCTTGTGTTGTTTTTCCCCTTGTTACTTCAGTGGCTGTTTTTTCCATGCCTTGTATTCGATTATTCTTATTTATGGGGTTATATTACAAATCCTGTTTAGCTATTTTTGTTCATCCAGACACAGAAAACAATGCACAGACACAAAAACAAAAAATAAATTAAATGTAGGAATCATCTTAAACAGTTTCAGAACTAGAAGTATCTGTGAGACATGACATATTTATGCTGCTACCTGGTTTTAAATGCATTCCGGAACAGAGAAGTGCCTAATGATGGTCTGACATTGCATCTCTAAAAGAAATGCTCCTGTTTTAGTGAAAGCGCAGTCCAAGCTGGTTAGATATTAACCAGTTCAGGCAATATCCCTTCTGTATATTGAAAAGATAACTTCTGAGATCTTATTTCCTGTCTAGGCAATGCCCTAATCTGAAACGAGATCTCATTTCTGGGTTAAGGGAGATGCTTGATTTGGAAAACTAATTTGGATATATGTGACTTACAGTGAACTCCACATTGCTTTTTCAGGATAAATAGAGAATTTTCACTGTCACTGTAATTAATCCACACTAAGATTTCAAGTAATTTTCAGGTTTCTCGTGAAACTTTATTGAATGTTGGGTTTATTTATAGCAGAGAAAATCTGAAATAAATCTGCCAGAGTCAAATCTATTAATCCAGGCTTTCATCAGTATTAATGGCAACGAAATCTAAGTTTGTATTAAATACACTGAGAGGTTATATTATTTAGGAGTGTAAAATATTGTAATTAAACTGCTTAAATTTGTATTCAGTTTATAGCAGCCAGTAACACTCATACTCTTTGTTTAAGAGCTTCCAGTGTGGATTTACATAGGTAATTTTATCTCAGGCTCTTTGTTATTTGACATAAATCCTTTATTTCTGGAGTAAACCAATAATACAGCTTTCTATTTTTGAAAAGGATATTTAACCTTCATATTTGTGAATGAAAACTGGAAATCCTGAGTCTAGAAAACCCAAAGCATGAATTATTTCTACATAAAATCTCAGCCTTTTAGAGGGGGAAAAAAGGGTTTATTTTCATTTTAATCTTGGTCTTGCTTGTTGAATGGTTGGAGCTGGCGAGGCCATAGGAGTGTACATGTACATGTATGGAGGTGGGAATGTGCACTTTTTCTTAAACACTGAACCTGAACCTTTCTGAAGCTCAGAAATGCTTTTCCAGCTGGTATTTCTGGTAGATTAGTCACTGCCTAGTGCATGGAAAATGAGAATCACGATATTCTGGGTCCAGACATAGAGGTTCAGTATTACCTGGGCAGGATTCTGACTAATAGGGAGGGAGGGTTGTATTCCACCTAACAAGCTCACAAAAGACAGAAAGAGACCTACCAGGTGACACCAGCATGATCAATCTGCCATTCACAAGGTATAGAGACCTAAAATCCACTCAAAATTCTTGTTCTGTTATTTCCTTTTTCTAGAAAAAGCAAGTGAGTCAAACAAAGATCCGGGTGATCTCTACTATCCTCTTCATCCTGGCAGGCTGCATCGTCTTTGTGACGATTCCTGCATTCATCTTCAAACACATCGAGGGATGGACAGCGCTGGAGTCCATCTACTTTGTGGTTGTTACTCTGACTACCATTGGCTTCGGTGACTTTGTAGCAGGTGAGCAGCTTCAAGCCCAGATGCTGTGCAGGAGGGCCTTGGCTCTTAGGATTTGTTTTCTGGTGTAGAGAGGAGGCTTTTCACAATGTGTTATATTTCAGTGAAATGATGCCGGGTGTTTCTGTTGGGGTTACTGTGCAGTAGGACACCAGGTTGATTTAAGATCCAGGTGCCTTGCCATCTGCAGATTACAAGCCTTCAGCAGTGTAGATAACAGGAGCCTGGAAAGTCCTGATTTTCCTTTATCTTGCAATGAATTATATACAAGTCAAATTACTTTCCCACTGAGTTCAAGATTGGTATTAGTCCATTAGGGCTCAATCTGAGGCTGACTACAGAAGCAAGTAGCCCAAATGATGAATGGAGGAAGGTTTTGCAAAGTGGGGCTCAGCCATAGGGCTGTAGAAATCCCTAGTCTCAGTGGTGGGCTGCTACTACAGGAGCTGCAGCATTTCAAGAACTGCATTTTGTTCTCTAACCTTGGCAGAAATTATTAAGGAAAGCTAATGTGGAAGAGAAGGACTAATGGGGTATGCATCTTAGTGCTTGAAGGATACTCTCCAAGATTAATACAGTACCAGCAGGAACTATAAGTATCCACCCTTATCAATTTCCAAAGAGGGAGTCAAGATAGTTGACTGGAGAGATGAGAGATATTTTCTTTCCACATAACTGCTTTGCTAAGGTAGTTAAAATAAGTGGATTTTTTTTCCCCATCAGTGCATGACCTCTACTCCTCATTCCTGTTAGCAGTCCTAATTAAAGGCATTAAGATATTTATGTTACAGTCATAATATGCTGTTTTCTTACTTTCTATAAATCAACAAAACATGAATGAGTTAAAAACATCAAATAAAAGTACAGGGATATATAAAGTTTTCTTTGCTGAAGAACTGCAGGCAAGTCTGTTTGTAGAGAAGACTAATCCTCCTTTTTTTATGACATAGTGGTATAGAAGACATGAATTATTGAGGAAAAGAAAAGGCACAGAACAAAGACCCAGATATGAAGAAAAAAAATGTTTAATGAGCATTCAGTTACAGAAGCGATTGTATGGGCTTGGTTCACTGTAACCACTTAAATGTATAGAGAAGCTCACTGATATTCTTGTCTTTGTGGTATCATGATATGAAATAAAAATAATTCACCATATTTTTCTTAATCATATCACACTTCAGTATTGTTTTCTTTGATAATATAATAGTAAAAAAGTTCTGAATGTTAAATCGTTCTATATGCAATATGATTAGGAGAATATAATCCACAGCGGGGGGTCCACTAACAAGCACGATTTTTCAAAAATCAAGTGGAAGGCCCTGAATAAGAAAACTTCAGAGGCGATTTCATGATAAGAGTTTAAGGCAGGTGATCACCAGGAGATTTGTTTTATTGCTGACTTTGAGAGAGATTTTCTGTCCCTTTTATTTTCTGTCACTTTAATCTCTCACTATCTCTGTCCCTTCAACATCAAATCAAAAATACTACATTGTAATGGGTAAAACAACATCAGTAGAGCTATGCTGGTTTCCCAGCTCTTGGCAAACCAGTAAGTTTTTGTACTACTGTCAGAAATACAATTGTAGATGAAGCCTGAAAAAAACAGAATATCTGATTGGCTGAAAAAAGTGGTCTCATGCTTTCCCAGTCACCTGATTACTCTGTAAGACAGACCTAGACAATCTGTTTCCCAGTAAGCTTCCTCAGGGACACATATGATCAGAAGAGGCTTGTACCATGGCAACAGCAGTTACCACCTCCCATTGTTTCACACTCTTAAAGACTGGAAAAAAAGAGTGTGATTCATTCAGTATATGGGGAGAGATTAACATCAAAACCAATATTTGGGTCCCTGCCAATTCTCAAATGTCTGACCTTCCATGGGGATGTTCGAACACCATACCTACACTCATATTGAGTTTTGATAAAATTAAAGTCGTAGCAATGTCTCAGATTGCAAAAAGGAAAGGGTGAAATGCCAAACTATGTTGTGTGGTGATTTTAACAGGTGAAAATCCTAAGATCTCTCTGCAGTCATACAGAGGTATCAGTAGCTGTCTAGCTCTTGCCTAACCAGGTCTGGAGTCCAGGAAATATGCAATCCTCTGCCTGAATCTCCTGGAAGACTTGCTACTCAGGCAGACATTTACACAAATACCACCACGGCGGTGTTTCTTCACCTGCACTGAGGGACACAGTGGTGCCCGTGGGGCTCTTCATACTCTTTTCTGCTCACTCTGTTCTACTCAGGGCCGTGCCTGCTATCACTGGCTCTCCTTCTTTCAGTGCACATAGCACTGTGATAGGACTGAGAGTCTCAAAAGTGAGGCTGTGGTTGTTGTCTTTTGGAAAAGTTTATTTTATTCTGTAGTAGGCAGCAACCTGGCTGCTACTGCACTTATTTTAGGCTCTTCGTAGTCCGTTAGATTTGCCAGATGTCTCATTCTTGTTTAACCAGCTCATCCTGAGACTTGCATGAAGAACATACAGGATATTTGTTGCTTGCTTTGATCCATATCTCCTCTCAAGTCACTGGCCAGGGAATGCATCCCTCTAAATGACACCCAAGCAGACTGTATACTGTATATCCTTACTATCAGGGCTGATACATGGTTGGCTTCCAGTCAGATTTCCTGATTTGGAAGGGTGGACAAAAGGGAAGACAAAGCTACATATCTTTCTTCTGCACATAGGTCTCTCAATCCTGTAGCTAAAACCAAAGAGTCTGGAAATTCTATAACCTAAAGGAGTTGACCTGTAAAGTTTCTCAACTACCAGGCTGCAGGCACTTCGGTATAAGGAAGACTAGCGGCATTTAACCTTTTTCTTGGACATGTGTTTGTGCTGTTGCAAGTACTATCAAAGCGGGAATTTCAGACTTGCTTCAGAGTATGACTGATATAAAGCAAAGTGTTTACTAGACGCTCTGGCAGGTCATATAGAAGCAGAAAAGTAGGTAATTTTGAAGAGTTTTAAATTAAGAACAGACTGTGTTCCTCCCATCTGACAGGCTTCTCGTCTATTATCAGAACTACAGTGATGTTGTCAAGAGTTAAATAGTTTCAGACATTTCTCAGAATCGCAGATATTTTGTCATAATTTTGGCATCTTACAGTTCCTAAGCATAAGTATATGTTTATTTCAGGAGGAAATGCTGACATACATTACCGAGAGTGGTATAAACCCTTAGTGTGGTTCTGGATCCTTGTTGGCCTTGCCTACTTTGCTGCTGTCCTGAGTATGATTGGAGACTGGTTAAGAGTCCTGTCCAAGAAGACACAAGAAGAGGTAATAATTAGTAATTTCTCAGAATGTATTTTGAGAACTCCTCCAGATGACTTGAGAGAGTGATATTTGGACAGTTGTGCAATGGAAACCTCCATTAAAGACAGCTACATTTGCCCCTGAGAACTCTAGACTGGCTCAGTCAGAGGGCCAGTTGAAATTATTTAATGGGTATTTCCAGTGTTAACTGCTCTGTGACTCTGTGGCCCTGAACAGGACCTTCGGTGGGACTGAACAGCTCCACCCATAATCAGTATGGGAAGATACATTACTGTACTGCTGCACTGGTTGTTGTGCTGCTCTGAAGCATATTGGTTTAATTATATGTGATAAATTTTGCCCACTCCTGACCATCTACTGCTGACCTTATGAATCAGGAATTTTGTTTTTTATCAAGGAGGGATTAGCATGAACACCTCTTATTGTGTAACACAGCTATAAAATGTGTGGGGTGGCAAAATGTGACACAGGCAGACAAGTTATATGCCACATAAGCCATCAGCTAGTCACTAATTGGTGTGTTTATAAATGGACGCAGTGGAGATGGTGTGTTTAGAGATGGATGCAGTGGAGATGGGACCACTCTCTGATTTTGTGCCAGAGAAGAAAGTGTTTATGCTGCTGCTGTAAAGGAAAGACTGTAGCTTCTTTTTTTTTTAAATAATTTCTCTTTTTTCTTGTTGTAAAGGTTGGAGAAATAAAAGCCCATGCAGCAGAGTGGAAAGCAAATGTGACAGCTGAGTTCAGAGAGACACGGAGGAGACTCAGTGTGGAGATACATGACAAACTTCAACGGGCAGCCACCATTCGGAGCATGGAGCGCAGGCGCCTGGGCCTGGACCAGCGAGCCCACTCCTTAGACATGCTCTCTCCAGAGAAGCGCTCTGTCTTTGCTACCTTGGAAACAGGGCGCTTCAAGGCCTCCTCTCAGGAAAGCATCAACAACAGGCCTAACAACCTGCGCCTTAAAGGGCCAGATCAGCTTAACAAGCACGGGCAGGGGGCATCGGAGGACAACATCATTAACAAGTTTGGATCATCTGCTAAGATGACCAAAAGGAAAAATAAAGACCTCAAAAAGACCATCCCTGAGGATGTGCGTAAAATTTATGAGACCTTCAGAAACTGTTCTTTGGATGAAGAGAAAAAGGAAGAGGATACAGAGAAGATGTGTAATTCCGATATCTCTTCTAGCACTGCAGTCCTGACCAGCTGTATCCAGCAGCACTCAGACGTGGAAAATGGAGTGATTCCCAATGAAACCAAAGAAAGGGAACATGAAAACAAAGCATTACTTGAAGACAAAAATTAAATATAAAAGATGCTTGACTTGAATTAACAATGTTAGTGGTTTTATATATACATATATATATTGAGACACGTGCCTTATACAGACTCCTTATTCATTCTGAATTATATAGCATCGAGGAATATTTCACTGTGCCATAAAGACTCAAGCTTGCTCTGCCAAAACAAACCAGGAACACAGCACTGCAGAATGGCAACAGAAAGCTACGCACATGGAAATTTCAGCATGTATAAGATTACCAGGGCAAGACACAAGGGAAGGAATTGAACCATGGCAGTATCACCAGAGTGCTCCTACCATGGCATATTAGACAAGGGGCAGCTATGTAAGAAGAGCCTGTGAAAGGGATGAAAAATAGTGTATCTTTGTAGGGGATTATGCATCCATAAAGCCTTCCCCTGGTGATTAAAAAGAGGAGAAATGATTGGAGTGAACGGAAAACTTTCAGTAAGGCTTAGTTTACGTTTTGGCACGTGATCCAAGCTAGTTTTTTTGTTTCCTTCTTTTTTTTTTTTTTTGAGTCAGATGCATTACCTTTCTAAACTCCAAAAGAATGTCGATGGACACAACTACCAGCTGGGTGCTGGTTTGAAAAATCAACACAGATGTATGTAAGGGTTGGATTACTCTTTTCATAAAAAAAAAAAAAAAAGAAAAAAAAAAAAGAAAAGAAAAACTCCGTGGGAATTTATCTTAAGCAGAGACAAAAAAATAAAAGAAAACCATGGATTTTTCTCACAAGAAAGTGCATATGAAGGAAATGCAACATCTCATGCTATGTTGTTTAAAAGAAGAGAAACATCAATTTAATATTTGGCTAAGTGTATAAAACAGTGGGCCAAGTGGTTTTTTTAACAGAATTTCTCAGTCACACTTTCTATCACAGAAAAAAACCCTTCAATTTTAATGCTGTAAGACTATGAAGACAGAAGGGAAGCTACAGGTTTTGCGTGTTGGCAAACTGCTGTTCTCTGTAGATGAATCTGAATTTAAGACTTAAGAGCATATACACAATTCAAATGAGGGCCAAGGCTGCTATAGAATCTCAGGGCTCTCTGCCCCTTTTGCTGGGTTTGGGTTTAGATGTAAGCTGCTGTCATAATCTCAGAAAAAAAAAAAAGAAAAAGGAAATTTTAGGAAAAGAAGTTAAGAAATATGGTGGTCAACTTCTAAGTGCTTATAGCTTTAAGTGCCATTAATGCTATCATATTTTGTAATTTTTTAAATGAGTATTTTGAATTATTTGCTTATTTCCTTTCAGGTACTGTCTTTATTTGACATTTGCTATCTCTTTTCCTGATAAAAACTAAAACTGAGCTCACTGCATTTCTAGACTAAAGTGAAATGTATTCAAACTGTGGGCATTTTTAAAAAATCTTTTGTGCTGTCTGGACATATGGATATAAGAAATAGAATTGTCTCTAGACTTCACAGTAAATATTCAAAGAAAAGGCTGCAAAAATAATTAATAGGAATTGCAAAGCATACTAAATTTTTTACAGCCTCAGCCTGTGGGCTACTGCGTGTGCCATTTCAGATAGAAGATTTTGCATGCTGGAAATGAGATACACATGATTGTGCCAGCAGTGCTTTCTCTGTGCTTTCACAAAATCCTAACTATTCCTGCAATTCAAACTGTAGGCTTATAGGTAAGGTAAGCATGGATATTGATCTCATAGACATCCTGAGTCTTGCAAGCTAGTCAAACATACAGACACTTGCAGGTCATACAGACACAGACTTTTGGAATTGCATGCCCCCCAAAATGCACGTGTCATTCTATGATAGTTTCTGAGATTTTATGCACACTGAGCCAACTCAAAACCAAACTGGTCACCAGAATACATGATTGCCATGGCTATGAATGGAAGCATGGCTACGCAAATTCAAATTTTGATTATGCATATTTGCATATCTAATGACTCTGCAGGATTTGCAGGAGTAAGCCAAATTCCACTAGTGCAGAGGAGGAAAGTTTGTAGTATGTTCTGCTGATTCACTTCTCTTGAAATGTCAAATCATCTTTCTAATTTCATTATCTGTCTGAAAATTAAGGATGAAAAAGCAATGTTTGAAAAATTTCAGGTCATTTGGGATTGCTCTAACTCAGTAAGATCCAACAGAAATTGAATTCTGCTTACTTCACCAATGAATCTCTTAAGGTGCAGGGCTGCTCCCTTGGCTTTATCTTACCAGAGACAGAGCAGTAAGCCCAGTCCCCAGGGGATGTTTCATCTGACTCAAGAGCTGCCATGGCTTCTGCAGACTTTTATGCCAGGCAGCCCTGTGCTCAGCTTCACAAACGTGCAGATGGCAACCTGTGGCCATCCTCAGATCCCATCCTCCTCAAGCCACAGGCAGACACCATCAAGATGAAGGTCTGTTCAAGCATCGGAGTTCTTCACTCTTCCTATTGCTCCTGGTTTTGGGCAGGCCTTAAATGTCACATATAAGCAAATGTTCTGAAGTCTCATGCAGAAGCACAGAGCATCATATGCTAATTCTGTAGTGTCAGGATGAATAAAGCATACTTGGATGCACTAAGGTTTTATGTTCAGATCTGGAGTTTTACTGTGGCAGTGGGAGGTTAGGATTTAAAGCTACAATTTAGGTTTGCCTTTTAATTCCCGAAAAGATTCAGAAGTGCTCAGACATGTGATTTGGGTCCTGAGAATTAAAGTACTGCCTGGTTACACCATCCTGTGCTTTGCATCTATGAAGGATCAGGCACCCAAAAGTATCCCATATGCAATACATTCAGTCTGTGCAAACAGTTCTCCTTGATTACCAAAGGCCAAGACCAACATGATGCATGCAGTGTTACCTGTTCCTTCAGCCGAGTTCTTCACAAGAAATGCTTGCCTGCAATGGAAAAGTTCTACACAGTCACACAGACAGATGTAATGATATGGAGATGCATTTTCTGTATGTGAAATATAGGACTTAGCCATAAACAGCATTTCTGCTGTTAGGATCAGGGAGAGTAAAGTCTGTCTTGTAGGACTTGCCTGTGTGAGCAGGGAGTTGGACAGTGGGCAAATGATGGAAAACAAGTCACTGTGGACAAGTGACTGAGGAGGCAAAGTTTGGTGGACAAATTCAGAACTGTTTGTTCTGGTGGGATAGTAGGCCAGTGAAATCTTGTCATAGTTTTAATCTCAACTTGCTGAGTTCTCAGTCTGTTCCCTGTCCAGATTCTAGCTGATGGGGTGTGTGTGTGTCTCATTCTACTTTCTGCTTGCCATGCCATGCAGGAGCCCCTGGCTGACATTTTATCATCTATTTTTTCAGCATCTCCTCGTATGGAACATAATAGTTCAGGGACAAAGGGTGATAATGAATAAACTCTCAGTGAGATACTGAGCAGAGCATTTGATGACCTTCTGTATGAAAGCAAAATGCTCTCTTTCATTCCTCTACATTTCTGTGTCTGTGAATCTTGCTGAGAAAGCTGCCAGGCTGCTACCGGAGTGAATACTTTCTTCTATAGTATGATTGCCTATTAAATACCTCAATATGCATAATTTTTACTATAATATGGGAAGTGAAAATGGTGTATTGCATGGGGGGCCAGACAGAAGTGTCTGACACCTAAAATGACATTTTAATGAGCTAAATTGATTTTCCCCTTGTAAAGGACATCCCTTGGTTTTAATTATATGCAACAGTTTGGGAGAGAATCTCGGCTCAGACATCAACAATATTATGGGTAAAATTCTCATCCTCTGGCAATTAGTAATACCTATTAAAAAGTTGTTATATTATTTCTAGTGAGGCTGTTCCACCATTATAGAAAGTTTCAGCAAAAGTAGTCTAAACCATATCTAAAACTCCTTGCTCTAAATTAGGGCTTTTCACAGCAGCCTGAAAATAAGAAGTCAAACAAAAGCATGGGTTACTGACTTTAGACTCAGAGCCCTGAGCACAACATGACTTGACATGGGAACTGGGACCTGAAAGAACAAAGGAAATGTGTTTTTCTGTAGCCACAGCCCTCACACGTAGAGGACAATTCAGCTTCTGTTTTCCTGCAGCTTTCAGCTCTGCAGTCCCACTGTCCACTGTCTTGTGCAGGAGAATTTTGCTAAGCCACTTTGGTGATCCTTCTGAACCATTAACCATCACTGAACTTGTGCAGATATTGCGTGAGTGATTTTGAAAAGATGTGTAACTTCATCCATGTGGCAGTCTGTGAATTATACTACCCTTTAATAGGGAACATTATTTCTAATAAATCTTATTAGAAGTAATAGTAAATAAAATTAAAAAAACCCCTAGTGATTCATATTCATAAAATCTGATTTTGGTTGTTGCTTTGAAATTATAAATCATCTGAGCTTCTGCTGTTTGGCTTTATGATGTCTCTAGTACAAGTCTGCTTCTTCCAAAGCCATTAATGGATTATGCCAGAGACTTTCTGCAAGATTCTCTAACCCATAATAAATGAAAGTGTATGTCTGTGAGTTCAGGCTGTTAAAAACCCTGTCCTTAAAAAAACCCTACATTTTCCTGAAGAATTTGTGTTTATGCTGTACATGGGCTGTTTGTTTGCCAGCTTTCATTTTCTCAGGGGTTTATTTGTGTTGTCAGGTTGCATGATGTCTGCTACTCTCAATTTTTCCATCGTCCATTAGAAATAAATTACAGGCAAAGGCCAAGTGTTATGCTGTGTACTAACCTAGAACAAGAATTCTTCTACTTAACAGATATGAATTAAAGCTAACTGGGAACTGCTTCAGTCCTCCCTGTACGTTTACTTGTTCTGAACTATGTTTTGTCTAAGGCCAAAATCTGCTCCCATCAAGTCTGTGCAGTAGAGTGGAGGTTGCTTGTTACTTTGAAGCTTCTTACAGCAAAGACCTGCTGTTTTAACTCATCTCTACAGTGCCATTTTTACTTACTGGAATGGCATTATATCAATACTAAATACAAATTAGCTCAGCTTCAGAAACAGTTCCCTAGGCATTTAAATATCAATAAAAACACAAGGTAAATCAACACAAATCTGTGGAACTCAAGTAAAGGCTTGTAGATTAATGTATGAAACTGGTTGCCTGAAATATATCAGCAAAAAAGTGTAGATCTGAAAATCCCTTTTGGTTACCAAAACTTTTCCCAAGGTCCCCATCTCTTTTACTACCAGTAGCAGTTAATGTCCTTAATACCATTGCTGCAGTTGTGAGAGCTAATTTGGGGTGTCCTGATGTAGTCCTGATCCAGCCCATGTTCTGTGAGCTGGATCATGGTGGGCTGGAAAGGGCACTCTAAAGGCAGGACTTATCCACAGCACTGCTTTGTTCAGGAACCAGCTGAAGAAAGGTCCCATGCCAACTTTGCACCTGCCCAATGTTCACATGGCACAAGTAACTGGTTCCTGCACACGGATTTACTGGTGATGCCTGTCTGCTCCGTTCAGGTAGATGTGAACTTATTGTGCTCCCTCATCTCTGGTTACACGTCACATTGGAACTAAGTCTTATCACCAGGAAATACCAGTGCTGATGCTTTTGGAGGAAAGTGGACATTTCTGTAGCATGTGGCCTTTTGAGGCAAATAGGATCTGCTTTCTATGGCTGATCTGGAGAGCAAACCACAGGCAGGTGGTACTTGGCATGTGAGAGAGAATACTTTTGTCTCCCAAATATATTCTACCCTCACAGTCTTTTTTTCCTGTGAGAGCTGCGTGCTTAAAGAGTAAAGCTGATGGTGTCTACTGTGAGATGAAAGCCAAACATACCAGCTTTCAGCCTACCATTTAGCAACCTCTCAGATCCTGGAGTCATGTATTAGCTATAATTAGAAAAAGGCAGGGTTTGTGTATAGATCACAGCTTCCCAACAATTTAAATTTTTTTCAGGACAGTGTTTCAATGTAGTTTTAGACTGATTTTTTTTCCAATTTCTAATAGAATTTGATTTGGACCTTGGACAGGACTGAGATACCATTATTAGTAATTTTCAGCTTTGTATTTGAATAAGATCTTTCTCAAAATTTGGGGAAACATTGTGTTGGGATGCTGTTCTGCTTTGTTCTGACCAATTATACTATAAACAATTGGCAAATCCAATTGCAAGGATGTTCTATCTGTTTTCTTGTCTCTGTCCCTCTTTCACTCTCTCCATAAGATTTAATGGTGCTTTTGAAAGGTATTCTCAGAAAAAGGACTGTTTCCTAAATGTCATTACCAGGGTACAGAGCAGAATGTGCTTGTACCATCTTGAAAAGTTTTGCTGCTACTGTCTTTATTTTATGATGTAATGTTTTACAAAGATTGAAAAAAAAATTGCAACAAAGACTGTCTGGATGAACTCACTTTTCCTGTTGTGTTTTTTTTTTTTTTTTTTTTTCTCTGCCTCTTGTCCTATCATCCAGAAGGGATAAAGGAGCCATAATTAATCTTTCCTCTTTCTCCTTGGTTGACAATCCAGTTTGCCTTATTTTCTGGGTGTCTGATTTGGGAAGCCATGGTGCTGGGCTGGTTTCAAGAAAGGCACAAACTTCTAGCCATACCTCTACTCATATTGAGCCATTTCTGCATTTAGTGACCAGTCAGTAGGGAAGCAAGAATCAGAATTTCAAGGAAGCTCTGTCTCTTGTTCCTAGTTCCTTTCCATAGAAATTATTTGCCGGGATGACTGGAGGAAGTTACTTAAGCAGAGAGGAGAAAGGAAGTGAAGCTTTTTGACCTTGGGAAGCATAGACAAGCTTGGGGGTCTCTTTTAATGTGAAATCTTTTGTCTTTTTGCAGCTTTTTTTCATGTCTTCATATTGACTACTTTCTGTGTGAGGTCTCAGTTTCCCTTGGTTCCTTATTTTTCCATCACCTTGGGAAACTGCAACACAGGCCAGTGCACTCACAGAGGATGCAAACTCTTGAACTATGATTCATTTGTCAGCAGATGGGGGGTGATAAAAATTCCAGCAAGTATGACTCATATTTCTGTATAGCATGTATAGAGTCCCCTCAAAACTGAGCCTTCACTTGACTTTGAGAAAAAAAGAAAAAACAAGACAAAAGCTTTCTTTGGACTGAGCAAAAAAACTCCCCTGTTTTTGTGCTATTTTTGTATGTTGTTTATGCTACATGGTCCATACTGGTTCTTACTACTTGTTCTGTATTAACTGTGTAAGTCAAGACATATTTATCCAAAGTCCACCTCCATTTCCAAAATTATTTCTTTTCCCTCAGGAGCATGAGTCTTTTAATCAGACCTTCTTTAGCTATTCCGTATTCCTCTTGGTTTTTTGGTTATTTACATTTTTGGCTTTATGCACATCTTCATTCTGCTTGTTCACTTGATTTTCATTTCCAGGTCCAGATTTTTATCAAGCTACAGCTGTTTGCTCTGACTTCGTGACCTATTGCCTGGGATATACAGACAGCTTCGTAGTTTCCAGAGTCCTCCAGCAAGTTGACCTATTTAGCTAGCTGACCCAAGTCATTGTTCCTGGAGGTGACTGAGAAAGACAATGAAAATAAGAAAAAAAACCTGAGAAAACAACAAAAACCAAAAGGGTGGATGTGTGACAAGTTGTGAAATACTTTTTGTGCTCCAAAATCTGTATGCAGGATGCTGAGGGTTGAACCAAAATTCTTGCTGAAGCATCATTTTCTCAGTACAGACTGCTGTTTTGAATAACTATTTTAAAAACAACTGTTACATGGTAAAAAAAAAATTGCTTTAAAAATAATAAATTCTTATATAATAATAACCTAACATACTAAACGTGAATAGTGCAGGAAGGAGTATCTCACAGAGATTTCACAACACATCGTTTGGCCTGGCAGGTCTCACTGCTTTCCAGCAAAGCTTTAGATCACTTCCACAGGGGACACAGGAGACTTTCCCCAGTGTAGGAGGCTGTCTCTGGATCATCCCTTCCTTTTACTCTGGCACAAGGTGCTGATGTTTCTTTTGATGAACATCTTTTGGCAGTGCCATTTCTGAGGCAGTGCAGTGAAAATGCCATTAATGAACCCAATTTAAACAGGATGGGTGGACACCATAGGTTTGACTTGAAGCAGTTAGCTAAATGGACCTGTGCCACCATTTCCTTCTAAGTATTATTATAAGACTAAGAAGAATAAAGCAGTAAATTAATCTTGTATTACATTCCAGAGCATGTTGTGACTGTGAATCTTGGTTGTGCATACAAGGAACTTGTTTATGTTATCCACTCCATTACACTAAACCACAATGTGACGAATAAATTGATTTGTAGGGTCCAAAACTTCAGTCCTCTCAAGTTTAGAACCATGAGAATAACTTTAAAAAAGAAGAGTGTAAAATAAGCAACATAGTCCTAATTTTTAGCAGAAATCTGAATATTTCTTGAAGTGAACAACTGATTTTCATGTGCAACCAAAAGTCAAGGCAAAATATGGCTATTGTAATTCCTGGCGGGGGCGGGGGGGAGGGAAACACCAACAAAACACCCCGTCCAACAATCAACCAAGGAACAACAACAAACCCAGACCAAAACCTTTTCCCTATGCCACTGTTTCACTGAACATATCTAGTCTTCTGTGCATTTCATGCTTTTCAGGTGGCATCAATGAAAATTAAGACATGCAGAATGCATTTTGCTCTTGTTAACCTTTCAGAGTTAATCCAGCAAGGAGAAGGTAACCTGGCTGTTAATCCCTTGTGTGTACTATGCACAGATCTAACAGTTGCAAGTTAATTGCTTCCCCTTTCATGAATATCTGGGCAGAAAAAGAGACACAGAAAATTCTACAAATGACAGAGTTCGGCCTGCAAATCTCTTCCTACAAGGGTTTGTGGGAAAGAAATACCCAGCATATTCTAGAGCATAAGCTGGGAATCCAATGATTAAAAAAAAAACAAAACAGCACATAAATTGAGGCTGTTTTGCAAAGAGTCATTAAAGAAAGGAATCTCATATTTATGATGATGTATTACAGACCTGGGAATGACTTTTAAGATGTTGCAGCAGGAAAAACATGAGCCATTTCAATCATTGTCACATCTGCTGAAGTGCATGGAGAGGCTGGAGTCGGTGTGATACTCCTCCACAGTGTGCAACAGGCTTTTGAGGGATTAAGCACAAACAAATCGCAGAATATGTCAAGTTGGAAGGGACTCACAAGGATCATCAATTCCAATTCCTGACCTGCACAGGACTATTCCCAAGAGTCACACCATGTGCCTGAGAGTATCATCCAAAGGCTTCTTCAGTTCTGTCAAGCTTGGTGCTGTGACCACTTCCCAGGGTAGCCTGTTCCAGCACCCAACCACCCTGTGGGGGAAGAACCTTTTTCTTGTATCCAACCTAAACTCCCCCTAACACAACTTCAGGTTGTTCCCTTGGGTCCTGTCACAGGTCACCACAGAGAAGAGATCAGTGCCTGCCCCTCCTCTTCTCCTCACAAGGAAATTGTAACTCCAGTGAGCTATCCCCTCAGTCTCCTCCAGGCTGAACAAAACAGTTGCTCCTCATTCGGCTTCCCCGCGAGGCCCTTCACCATCTTTGTTGTCCTCCTCTGGATGCTCTCGAAGGGCTTAATACCTTATGATGACTGCATGTTTTGTAACAAGGGAAATGTGCATTGTCTGAGTAGCAGCAAGATTTCCGGTGCGCCTTAGGTGCAGAAAGATACAAGTTGTGCTGTCAGATTTGCACAGAAACGTTTAACCCTCCAGCGAGGGGGATGTTAAAGACAACAGCCTACTCAAGTGTTTAGCCCAGAGTCCATCTTGTGGGGAATGCATGTTGTGCTGTGAAGCCAATTATATTATTTCCATTTCTCATTCTGATGGAGTTCAATTTGACAAACTAAACGTACTTTGTCAAGTTAAAAAAACAAACCACAGAACAGCAATAAATAGCATCTTACAGGCTGCAGTTGTCACTTTTTTTCACTTTGGATTCCTTCTGCACAGTTGCCTGCTGAGAATGATTTATAACAAACAGCAAGATTGCTGTTTGAAGAAATGTAAATGATTGGATTTCTCAGGGGAAGGAAAAGAAGAGGAATCCCAGTCCCCGTGAAATCTAGGCTTGTCTTAAAACAAACTAGAAACTTTTACTACCTCACCCTGCAAATATGAATTCCTTTTTAGCAGGATGTTATTTTATCTTTCTCAGCTTAACAAGAGCTTTAAATAAATAGTTTAATTTCTGCTTTTGATTGCTTAAGTTTCCTGCCTTGCTAAGCCTGCTCTAATCTATGAAAACAGGTGGCTTCCTCTCTGTAGACTGGATCTCCCTCCCTCAGACTGAGTCTAATGAACTAGCCATGCCCGTTTACAATCCTGCATGAAGCAATCCGATCTCATTAGCTCTTACTTGGCAGCTCCCAAACAAGCCAATTTAATGCAACAGCAAAAGAGGTTCAGGCTGTGCTCCGCAATTTCTCTTGCCCATCATCACTTACGCATTTCTTCTGGGGTTTCCGATTCCTGCTTGTCTGCTCCTCATTAACACACCCAGCAAGGGACCCACCTAAGGTTAATCTAAGCTGTCTGCAAGGTAGTTCTTTACATATGTTTTTTCATGTGTGAGGTCAAGATGTAAAGGCCAAGAAAGCTGAGGTACTTTCTATAAATATGAGTGAGCATCATATTTGTGGTCCCAAGGCTGTTTATTTTAGGCAATGACCATCTTGTCTGCTGTGTTTTGGATCTCTACACTATGTGGATCTTACCTGTTACTAACGTGTAGTAAATTCCCATTTAGCATTTGGATGATGGGGAAATGAGTGCATTGGGATGCTCTCAGGTGCTGAAAAAAGTTTCAAAGACAAAAAATGTTATATGTCAAAAATTGTAGCTCAGTAAGAGGAAATAGTTCAATCTGTTCCTCTCTGTGTTTGCTGGTATTGCTTAGTTATTCAATCAGCTTGCTGGTCAGTTTGTAAAAAGAATTAAAAGGAGACCTACAGGTGCTTATGGACCCACTAAAGGGACTTTGTTTAAGAATACTGTGTGCTTTGTACAGGAAAATAGGCTTGTAGAGAGAAGACACGGACCCTTTGGAGGAGGTTTTCATGTCCATTTATGTAGTCCTTAATCACTTGTGTCACAATCAATATGTATCCAGAGTGCAGAAGGTCAGAAAACATTGGTGGAAATGTCAACCTGTCAAGCAGTAAATTCGGATATGTCAGTGTCCCTCGGCCAGGCAAAGGTCTGAATGTGGTATCAGCAGTGAGACAGGCAGAGGTGAGGACACTACAGTGCCAACATTAAATGAGAAGTAGTGCAGAGTAGGCAGAAGTGGGATTTCTTCTGCTGTGTTGGGAGCCCTTCTTTGGCATCTCTGGTCCACTTAGAGGGCAGAAATACTCACTTTGTTTCTGAGTATTTTAATGACCATAATAACAAAAATCTTACCTTTTTTTTTTTCAGTGTAACAAAAATTCTGTTATATCTTGACAGGTACTGGGAATAGTTTTCCAGAGAAGCAAACTCTGCTAAATAGTAAGATTTTGTTTGTTTGTTTGTTTTTTGTTTTAGGAAAGTAAAATGGGAATGGATTGGATTAGGGGATGCTATAATTGGATCAGACTTTAAACGGGGGTCAAACATTAGGTGCGAAATTGCACAGGGTTAGCAAAATGCTATGGGAAAACCTGGGCTAAGGACAGACTGGAGAAGAGATTAAATTTTGGTGAAACTGCAGGTCAGAATTACTGATCTTTCAGTTCAAAGATAAACTCTGGAAGACAAAAATAGAAGCAATTTGTGGGTCACACCAAAAAGTATTATCTTCTCAGTGAAACACGAAAACAGTAAAAAAACTCCAGTCAAATTCAGTTGGCATGAAATATCTTTTCAATCTGAACAAAAACGTCATATTTCCATTTAAAGTGTACTTTTCCCTTGAAAGGTAAAGGAACCATCTATTACTTCAAATAAAAAAAAAAAAAAGACCTACAAACTTTTTTTCCTCCAAAAAAGCAACATCCAACTGAATTTGGTTTGTCAACCCAAATGAGAAGAGCCAGACAGTTTAGCCAGCAGGAGGCATATACGGTTCAAGTAGGAGCAGACTGGTTCTTTTCTGCTGTATGCTATATCTCTGAGTAGCTCTGAAGCTCAGTATTCATTGAACAAAATCACTAGGAAAAACAAGGTAGTGTTTTGGAAAGGTAGTCTTTTCTATTTATCTAATGAACCGATCTTCATGTGAGCAGCCAATGCTAAGATAAGGGCATGTGTGAAATCTTGATAACTTAAATTATTTTGGTAGCATAGTAAATTCTGCCTGATTATTAACTTTAACTTTGGGCAGAGGATGTTTTCTTCCTTGAGGTACTTGTTTCAGCTTTATATTATTGTACTTATTTTTTTATAGTCACAAAATTTCAGGAAGCAGTAAGAGAGGAAAATGGGAAGTGCAGAACAAATTGTAGTGTTGTTAGTGATGTGATGAGTACTATTTATTTACTTTTTTTTTTTTTTTCCAATGGAACACTTCCTTACCAGATCTAATGTGCCAGGAAGTAAAAATTAATTATAAATTATAAATATAAAAATACCTAGGAAATATCATTATTCCTACTAGAAAATGAATTAGATAATTCAGGTTACACAGAAACCTATGTCTGAGCCAGAGTTTTAACTGTGACTCGTTAAAGGATGGCCAGCCATCCTTTCTTGACTATACCATGCCTCAGGCACAGCTTGCCCTTTAAATAAACTGCTAGATTAAACTTCAATAGTACTATTTTTGTGGGGTGTTTTGTTTTCTCTTTTAATTCATTGCTAAATGGTAGTCAGGCACTCAGAAAACCAGGAGATGTCAGAATTCAGATTGTTTATGCGCCTTAATTCCTCTCATGTCTGCTTTATGGGACAGTCTTTGGTTTGTGTCATCACATACTTGTCATGGTGTTTCTGTCTCATGCTGTGTGTTCTCCACTATGCTCAGTTATCAACTATTTTACCGTTTCCCTCTTGTTTACGGTATAAACCCTGGCCTTATTTACTGAAAGCTCTTCCACTCATGCTCTGTAGATTGATATTTTCTCATGGGCTTGTTGGTAGCATGATTCACTAGTGCATCAGGAATGATTCGTAAGTATTGACTGCTCTTTTGTGGTGCTCCAGGGAGATAAGGCAGTGGGATTCCTCCACTTGAACAGAGGGGGGGATGAAGCAGAAAAAGTGTCTTTCCTTTAACACAGTGGGTTCAGTCTGAGGAGCTGGGAACCTGAGATTTTACTGTAGTACTAAGTAGCACTTCAGACCTTGGGATATAACAGCCCCAGGGGTAAGTGCCCAGGAAATGAGAATGAAACAAATTCTGATCACCTTAGAAAATACTGGTTATGTGATTTGTTCAGCATTTCCAAGGAGAGAGAAAAGAAAGATACAGTTTTCTATCATGGCATTTAATTTCTTAAACCAAGAGGCCTCTTGTAGCTTCTGCATCAGAGATTTTGAAGACAGTAGTTCTCTTTACTCAGTGCTGTTTATTCATCCCTAGGACTGTTGTGTGGCCCAAATAAGGTTCATTCCAGTTGAAACTTTGGAGAACCCTGAGCCATGTACCTTTCTCTTCCATTTCAAATTTTCTCAAGCCCTCTGTCTCCTTAAAGTGACTCCTTTTCCTCCTTAAGAGTGAGGGCCAATACTTTGAATTCAATCTTTCCCTGCTTTAAAGAGTGAGTTATTCTGTTCCTTAAATCAGGGCACTTTTCATACTGAAGGAAGGAGAAAGGTCTCCATATCACATGCTGAAAAGTGTGCCAGTGCTTTCATGAAATTCTGAGCAAAATGCTTGAGGAATGACATTCAAGACTTCCTCTTTCCTTCATTCGACACAGAAGCTACTTTTAGGTAAGGCATAAAAATGTTTGATATTATGGCACCAACCTTTTAGACACCAAAGAGAGTTACCGGATTCATCCTGAAGCTCTTTCCAAGTTCCAAAAAGATATTCAGATAAAAGGCCCTGTGTATCTTGACCCATGCCTGAGTGATGGAGAAAGAAGATCAGTGCCTGAAGATACTAACACATCTGTAAGAAAGAAATACAGCATAGAGGGCTTACAAAAAATTGCTTCACTCTCTTGCTTGAAAAACAGTAGCATAATAGAAATATTTCCCTAGAATGAGAGTGTACCCCTCTGCCTTCAAGCAGAACTTTCTTTTTGTCTTTTCAGCTACCAGGTACCAGTTTTGGTTTTTTTTCCCTCTAGAAATGTTTCACAAGTTGCTCCTGGATTTTGAGTTACTCTTTTATCAAAGGTGGAAACAATAACTCAGTTTTGGAACCGCCTATTGAACTCCCTTCCACACGGTCAATCCACTGAACCCTCATTTCTTAACATTCTGTTGCCACTTCCATCTTTTCATGAGTACAGCTCTGTGACCTGCAAAGGTAGTAACTGAGAAGCAAGTGAGTAGTTAGCAAGAGAGATCCTGTAATAGGACACTTCTCCAGAGAATTCTACTACACAAGTATCCAGTCTCTTTTTCTTCCAACACTTTTCCTCTTTTGTCTTGCCAAGTGCAATATTTTTTGAAGTACCCTTTCTTCACCTGTTCCCCAAATCTTTGCAAGTATCAGATGTTACCAATGCAGAGTGAAAGTATTCCTTTTGACTGTGCCATCTGGTGAAACTGATACTTAGGAGATGAGGGATGTACTGGCTTTGATAAGAAACCTTGGTTTCTTGTGGTCAGTTGCCCTGTCAATTGGAAAAGAATACAAGCTTCTGGCAGAAGAAAGGATGACAAACAGAAGTGCCCTCCTGAGTCACTCAGGCCCATCACTCGAGGTAGGGACTGGGCTCTTCAGTGCACCCCAGTGCCTCTTCTGCTGCTTATGGAGCAATCCTGTGGGAAGTGGGGACCCTCATATTTGTCTCACATGCTCCTTTTACACACAGTTTAGAGCTTTCTGTGCAGTACACTTTCCTCAAAGCTTCATACTCAAACCTTTCCTGAAAGCCCCTCCTATCAACTAGACCTATCCACACCCTTCTTCATGCTTCCCAGAGAAGTCCTTTATGAGCATATACCCTTATGGCAACTGGTTTACATTGAGTAGCAGTCTCTTCTTCTTTTCCTCCTTTTATTGTAGTTATTTATAAGCTCAGATGGACTTAATAACATTTCTGCTGTTTCATTCTACAAAGGAAGAAAAAATTGCATTAAAGTCTCAGGGAAACTATCTTTCTTTTCCAAATCAATTCCCATCACAGATCTTGGTGAGAACTGGATTTAGTTTGCACTTCTGTAATCTGCAATAAAAACTTTAAGTACTGTAGCAGGATTTTGCTTTGAAGCTGGAAATCTATTGCGTAGCCTCACTTGTTTGTATTTCGTTGTGTTTCATTCCATTCATAGGTAATTCTTTCTAAAGCATTATATAGTCTGTAGTGGCAATCTATGTTTTTCTTTAGTGCATCTCCTTTTCTATGATCTGTGATTGCTTATTCTTTTGCTGTTTGTTGATTTTAAATTGCCACAAAAATGCCCCAGTTCATCCTTTAGCAGCTCTGTAGAAAATGCTGCTTTTTATATGGCTCTGCCAGACTGGGATCTTGAAGTCATTGATCTGGAGCATCATATAGAGTAATTTCTTTATTTCAATAGCCTAGTGAAGGTCTGCTTATTAGACTTCTATCAGCCTTAAGAGGCTGTTACCTCTTCCAGCTGAAACTCCAGTGATGGCTGAGCCACTCCACTGATCTCTGTAAGGTTCAAGTAAAATACAAAAAAGCCTGAGTCCGGCTCCCTCTCACTGGGCTGCATTAATTGTGCTGGGATAACAGAAATAAGAAGCAGAAGTTATTTAGTTTTGGCAGTGCTTTGCTATGGCTTGGAATACACACCACAAAGGAGGCAAGTTCAGTTACTGGTTTTATATAGCAACTTGTCAGGGTAGAACCACACTATCAGCCTAATGCTTACCAGCTGCTTTTAGAGATTGAGTCACTTATGCATCAATTTAGTCCTTTCTAGGGCAAAAATATCATTCTCTAAAATGAAGAGGGCAGAACATGTCATGCATCACCTGTAAATTGCAAGGAGAAAAATTCAAGGCTCATCCCATAACTTTTCAAGGTCTATTACAAATATTGTAACTTAAAGGATTTGAAATGAAAAAAAAATTGCCTTCTTGTCCAACTCCAACAGACTGCATTTTAGAAACCTTTATCTGAACTCAGTAGTCTATTAATCATGGAAGAGAAAGCTTTTCAAAGAGTTCTGATTTATGTTCCATAAATTTCTATGCATTAAATTTTTGGTTCAGTTTCAAATTAAGGAAATGACTTGGACAAAGTATTATCAAAGGACATTTCAATCCTTATGAACAACATGGAGGAACCAAAGGAGTAAATCTCTTTGGAATTTTACTTCTTATATAAGTCGTTTAAGTCTAATGTAAACATTTGTGGACCTCAGCTCGCAAAGAGGAATGGAGACAGGGAAATTCACCCTTCAGTCCCATCAGAAAATATTCTGATTTACAGCCATAAATTGCAAAGACATTGAAGCAGCAATTCCAAAGACCTCATAATGTGTTGCATCTTCATGTTTAGCTGATGACTGAGCATGGCAGAGCCAATGTGATGCTTGTCAGGAATGGGGACTGGTCAGGACCTATCTCTTCTTGCTGCCTCATGTGGGCCTTATATTTAGATCAAAGAGTTAGGCTTCCATTTTCTGACTCAGACAATACTTAATTTTTACTATACAAAACCAGCAATCGAAAGAACTCTATTCTAGAAAATTGAGTGGCCAGGATATTTGGGTTTTGGAAATGACAGAAGGGCAGGGATGAAGGATAAAATTCCTTCCAGTTGTATTGCATAGGTGATATTAATCAAGGGATATATGTACATATTCAAGGTAAGCAGTGAAGTTCTGAATATACATCTGTCCTCCTTGTGTTTTGTGGAGAAAAAATAGATGGCAGAGACATCTATTTCCAGATGAATCTTCATCTCTACTTTGCCCCCTAATGCAGTGAGTTGTCTCTGGGACACAAAGCAGAATATCTAAACATCTGAAGAAACAGGATTTTTCAGATGCTTCCTTGTCTCTGGTGTGACTAATGATTCACCAAAACTTCAGGGATTTGGCAGTGAATTTTGGGCCACTAGTACCTGTGCATCTTCTCTTTGCTGCTTTTAGTAGGACTCCAGCTGCACTGTCTTTTGACTCAACACCTTTTACTACCAGTGAACTGGAACATGCAGAGATGAAGGCAGGTATTGAGGTCAAAGGAGAACCACAGCGGCTTTGCTTAGCTTACCTGCAGGGTTATGTTGGGAGTCGGATTAATTTAAATTGGGAAGAGGGCATGTTCTCCCATAGCTCGAGCTAGAACAGGTCCTGCAGGCACTGGGGAAAAATCCTACCAACTAGGTGCCTCTTTCCAAGGCCCAGTTTTCTCAGGTGTTATTCCTTCTGGTAACAGTAATATACCAATTTCACTAAAGAGTTTAAAAGTAGGAATGGCGATAGAGAAACATACATTTCAAAATGAGAAAATTAAATACGGATTTTTGATTACGTTTCCAAAAATATTTCTGTGGGATTAATGGATAAGGACTGGGGGAAAAGCAGAACAGTTGATCGCCTCTGCTATGTATAGAATGAAATATTTGAAACTAATCTTCTTTTCAAGAAGTGAGGTCCTGGAGTACTGTGTAAAGAGTAGTTACCGTACTCTTAAGAGTGTAAATCTAAAATTATGATGCTGAATTTACATGGTATAAATATACAGTGTTATGTCTTGGATAGGATGGGGCCTTCATTACAACATGGCAGTATGTCTCCGAGGACCCTTGATAATGGTAATAGATAAACAAAATAGGGCTGTGCATGTCCTGTATCATCAGTACATGTCATCATGTCAGGCCACTTCAATGACTGTATCTGTTTATATATGCATCAAAGAGAGCAAAAAACATCTCACTTGCTTCAGTGAGCTGTAAAAGAAAGAGAATAGATGAGAGCTGAGGGTTTGGAACCCACTGCATCATATCTCATTCAGGAAATCTTCTGAATTATTGATTACATTTTTCTTTTATTTTTTTCTTTTTGGAGTCACCACTTTGGTGTTAGCCAGCCATAGTCTTCTGAGATTATCTGTGCTAATTTACAAGTGGCTTCTAACCATCATGCTAGTTCAAAGTGGGGTGTGCCCTTTTTGTCTGAGATTGTCAGCAGCCAGTATGGAGCGATTAATGTGGATTCCTGCTGTGCAGAATAGCTTGACAATATCTCCTTTCTGTTGTCTCCTAAGCAGGTGTAAAGGCAACAAAGACCTTTGGTTAATGAAAGGAACTAAATTCAAATATGTCAGTTAGAGGTGTTCACATCTGCCTCTTTTAACCAGATCCAGGAGGCTGCCTGTCTCCCTCCCCCTCTTGGGATTTCATACATTTTTACTGAAGATTAACTTCAAAAAGGGCTTGTGCTGTTTCATCCAGAGGGTTGTACTGTCACTGTGTCTGGCAGGTGCTGACTGTCTGTCATGAGCACCAAAGTGTCCAGAAAGTAAGGTCTGAAGACAGTAAAAAGCAGGAGAGGGGATGAGCTCTCCATCTGAACATGAACCTGGCATACCACCTGGGACCTGCTGTCCTCTGTGGCATGCCAGATGCCTTGTGGTAAAGTGGTTTTATGCAAATAAGGAGATGAGAAACCTGTCCTGCTCTCCATTGCTTAGTGCTGTACATGCCTGTCTGGTATCCCCTCTGCTTTGCAGTGGTGATTAGCTGTGACTCTGAAGCATGAGATTCACCAACAGTGAAGAAATAAATTGGCTTCCTTCCAGACTCAGGGCACCTAAAGGAGAGAGGAAGAGAGATGGAATTGTCTCTGCAGAAGTGTCACTGGCTCCTTGAGGTCTCACTGTTCAGCTCGATGGTTGAGTGATTCCTGATGAGCCTGCAGTCTTCACCATACACTAAATACAGAACAAACAGATGGAAGGAAAGCAGAACCTACTCACCAAGATGAGATGACAGTTTTTGTGTGAATATCCCCTTGCAGGTACTGGGGTGGCTCTGGGCTTTATTGCCAACCCCTGGTGAGGGCGATCCTGGGTGGCTGCTCGGTGTCTCTCCCCTGACCCTCCTTGGGGTGGCAGCTCCTCCCCACCTGCACTTCTCGTTCTGTGTCCTCATGACTCCAGCAAGGAGGAGAGAGAGGATAGCAAATGCTCTTCCAGTCATTTGAAAAACGGCTCTTTTTATAGTGTGGGGGAAACCACAGCCATTGTCTGACCTCATCAGAAGCATAGTAATGAAGTAATTTTTCCTCAGATCTTACCTTTTAGAATACTTCTTTTTAATATAGCTTTTCCACTATTGTGTTATCAGAGGAAAGTCTCTAGTTAACACATATGTTGGTTGATTGTGTGGGTTTTGCTAACAAGTTTGTAATGTTACTTCATGTTGTTCATGATAAGATTATTTTAAAAGAACCCACTGGGAACTTCTCATTACCACTCTTTACTGTTTGTTTTCTCAGATGAGACAGAGATGAAATTCCTTCTCTGTTCATCTGAATTCTTGCTAGAGCCCAGCACCACTTATTTAAGAATTTCTAAATTACTCAGGCCACTGATGGACAAAAGCCTTTTGCCTCAGGCTCCCAAACCATCTCTGCATTGTGTGTTCTGCTCCTTGCTCCTAATTACATCACAGCTAATTGCAGTGCCTGGTGCTGCATTAAGTGCAGCTGGGGAGAGCTGCCACCTGCTCCTTGGGAAGGTCACTGATCAGTGGACTGATGTCTGGACAGAGATCCTGCTGGGATTAGAAGGGGAGGGAGCACTGCTAGGACATGCTTGTGGGCATCCTCATGGGCAAAACCCTTTGTGTTGTTGGCAGTCATCATCCCTTTAATTCAGAAGCCCATGGGAGAGGGAGAGCCTTAGTATCACGAGGCAGTATTGTCAGGATTTTCTGTTCCAGGAGAGGAAAGGGGTGAAAGTCTTTGTCAGGCATTTAGTGGAATCTCTCCCTCAGAGAGCAGACTGACTTGTGAGTGATGAGCATCTATCAAGTATTTGCCCCAGACTCAAAGGGCCTAAATGCAGTTTAAGCTATCCCATCAAAGAAGATAACTCATACCAGGGGAGCAGGATTAGCACTTCAAATCAAGTCTCATGTTTTGCCTGCTAAAAGCCAGGAAGACTGAATCAAGAAACTCTCATCTGGGAAATCCAACCCACAATGATCAGCTGAGGAGATTCAACTGCTACCAAGTGCCTCAGAGTCACTGCAGCAGCACAGAGCATCCACATCAGCTGAGTGTGCTGTTATATATAAACAAAGTTGCTGTGCTTGGATCAGCTTGGATGGCCCATCTGATACTGATATAGTCCAGCCTCATTATTGGGGGGCTCCTCCTTCTGTTTAGAGAGGAAGGGGAGAATGGCCATGAGGAGAATCTCCCCATCCCCTGGGTTAGGAAGAGCTGTGTGCTAGGTAATTGGACGAGCCAGGGGAAGAAATTGAGGATGTGAGATGGCTCTAGCTGTGAGTGGTAAGAGGCTCAAGTGCCCTCAGCACTGTTTCCAGCACAGCTATTTATAGCAATGATGTCTCTGGTAGCAACAAAACCAAAGCTTCACAACAGGAGAATTTTTTCATCATTCAGTAAAAAAACCTCTTAACTGTGTTTCACCCAATAGACTGGTAGTCTGTATTTCACCCAGTACACTGCTAGTCTTGCACCTAAATTCTGTACCAGACTATTCATCGGAGATTACAAATCCCAGCGGTCTCACACTGTTCTGTGTTTGAGCTACCATGTCTCCACGAGCAGGGGAACAAAGCTGTGCCTTCACCATAGTGCTCAGGGCCAGTGCATAGAGCTCACCCAAGTCACTGCTGGTCCAGCTAGCATTCAGGACTTCATGAGTGATAACACTACAGCAGTGTCCCCACTTGAGAAGATCACCATTAATTGCTGTGATATTCTCTGGGGAAATCATGTGGTTGAAACTGACTGAGAACTGGAGAACAACCAGATGGTAAATTACAAAGTTCTCTGCCGAGTGGAGCAGCCTCTCTGCCTGAGCAGCCTGCCATATTGGGCTCCTATTTTATTAATCTTCACTCTCTGGTGTTTTTCAGGCTGTCCTCTGACTGAGATTAAGACAGAGCGACAACATTCATCGCAAAGGGGAGTGAATGTAGCTGGATATGGGAGGGAAACCTGCTGTTCTCTCCTCTGCATTATCTTCCCCAACTGCCACTCAGCATGGAGTTTGAAATCAGAAGAAAAGAGGCAACACTGCACATTGCACAAACCAAGGCCGTCATTCCTGGGGGAGAAGATCACTTTAATATTCAGTCCCTCGACTGAGCATTTTCATAAATCCAAACCCTTGAAATAATCTTGGCAAGACCCAAGTAGTTTGTAAATGTGTGTAGTCCTCAGAGGTTCAATTCAAGAAGAATAAATACTGCAGAATACTACCTGGGAAGCTAGTTGTCTATATTTGGGATTTATAGCATTTAGAGCATTTTAGTAATGTGCTTTAGCTCTCCATACCAGGTTAGAATATTGTTGTGCTGGGCCAGATCAAGTGTCTCTCTTGTGGCATAATGTCTCAGTAAACTCACTGTAACATTTTACATGACAGTACCACAGGATACAGAGGCAGAAGTGGAACATGCATTAAATCATCCTCCTTCTGCTTTCTGCTTCTCTCCTGCCTCCCTCTTCAAACACCTAGACAATATAGCTCCACGTTTTCCCTTTCCCACTGAGACCTCCTGGCTGATTATTACCATTAGCAAAACAGGCTGGCTATACTTTTCTCCCCCATGATGCATTTTAGCAAAGGTCACCAGTGTTAATAATTGAAGCAATCATTTATATTATTACTTATCATCCAGATGGCTCAGGGCAGGAATGTAAAATACAATGTAAAAGAATTTAAAATAAATTAGTTCCTTGCTAGATTTAACAAAGAAGCATTTTTATTCTGATACTGCAAGTAGCAGGAGCTGGAACTTTGGAAGATAACACAGTTATAGTGGAACTTTCAGTAATAAAAAAATATAGCAGAAGCAATTCCAAGAGAGCTAGGCATCCCTGTAGCAGCTTCATAATAGCTAGCACAAGTAAATAGGAGCAGATCTAGAAAATGAGGGTGAGGGCTCTGTTACAGAAGACTTCAATATATACATCAGCTAACTGGTGCCAAGGACAACAACTCCAACCCTGGAATTCTGCACTCTGCTTGGCTTGCAAAGCTGTGTGGGAAGTGCATGTGTCTGCATTGTCCTTGATGCCTGCTCTTACCTGTACTGCAAAGTGAGAGCAGTGGAACACGTATCTCTGCTGTCATGCACCTATAGTCATGTGGACATGCTCAGGCAGGCCTAAATCTCCATGTCTTGCACAAGCTTGTTATAAAGATACATTCCCTTATTCTTTATTACAATGACATATGGAATCAATTTTAATACACACTTTTCTTTTTCCTCAGCCAAAATTTTATCAGAGATAGATGCATCTGGTTCCTTGGGAAGGGTAACAAATTATGAGATGAGATAAATATGTTGCTCTGTGGAAATTGTCTTTCCTGTGGGAAGTTGTCTCTGCTTGTGATGATTCCATCTGAAGCCAGATATTTCAAAAACATAAAATGCACCTGAAATCTCAGCCTCCATCAATTTGGACTGTCATAAATACCTAAAAATTCTGATTTTATTCTTTACGTTAGTTCTTGCCCAGATTCTGAAGGAGCTGTCTGCTCTGCTAAGACTCCAGCCTGGAAAGCCTGCAGTAGCCCAGTAACAGTCGTCAGAGCTGCACACTGACCATGCCACTGGGTAAATCTGTGTGCAATTCCTTCCTTGCCATGCCACAACTTTGCTTTACTTTTTCATGCCTCTGACTTCCCTTACTGGGGAGTGATGAATAGCAAGATGCTAAGAGGTAAGGGACAGTGTGAGAGCATAAGATGGCTGAAAGGTAGGGAAATGAAATGGGGGGTTCATTTCAAGTTCAGGACAGCAGCGGTTAGAACTCTTCATCACGTGAGAGTTTAGACACACAGATGGTGTTTCATGCTCCAGGAGCTTTGAGTAAGTGTCTGCTTAAGTCTTGGTGATATAAACTGTTCCATTGCTTGTGCTTGCTGGGTATCCAACGGCCATAACACATTTAGTGCTTCAGTAGACACCTAAAGGTAAGTGTCTCGATGAGGACCTGCTGGCTGAAGCATCACATACTGTTGGAGATGGGCTGGAGGCTGAGGCACAGTTTGTCCAATGGAAGGAGTCATCATCTGACATCATGGACCAGACAGCCACGAATGTCCCTGTACCAGATGGATTGCTTGAGAGACTTTGACATGTCATTGTAACAAGGTCAAACCTATAGATAGGTTGGGACCTCCATTTTATGTTCATGTTCTTATTCCTTTAGGTTGTAGATTTTCTCCCATAGGAGAAAGGAGAGAGTTTCTGATTGGGCAGCATACCGAGAAGGTAGCTGCCCTAGCCCATCACATTCCCCTTGTTACTTAAGAGTTATATAACAAGTTATGTGCCTTCCCCTTTTTCTGTCAATCCCTGATACCTATCCAATCCCTTGTCCAAGTTTTACTTACTTCACCCATTCTCCACCCCTATTCCTGAACCTTCTATATCCACCCTATAAAAGCCCTCCATTTTGTTAAATAAAGGAGATTAGCTTCGGCTGTTGTTCTGTTCACTATGTCTCTTGTCTTATGTTCTGGGCACCGTTGATACTTGCCCTAAGGGCGAGACCAAATGCAACCGTACCGGGCAAAGTGAGGAGAGATGCAGCTCAGCCAAAAGGACCCCACTGGTCTTTTCTTTCCCTGATTCCCCGCAAACCGTGTCAGCATACCATCAAGGCTGGCTCGGGAGGCTGCCCCTCACCAGCTGCAGTGAAGTTTCACACCAGGCAGCTCCCCCATTGCTCTCCAAAACCAGGGAAGCTCACACGTGCCAAGGGAGGAGGGAGACAGGGCTGCTTTGCCTCGAGGAGAGGGCTGTCTGCACGTACGGGCTGGGCAGGGCAGGGCTCTACAGCCACGCTGCCTCTGCAGCCCACTCATGTGCAAGTAGGGTCAACGCTGGTAGGGCTGCAAGACAGCTATACCTTGTCTGATGGAAAAGGTGGCATCCGAGAAGGTGCTACTGTACAAAGCAGTCGGACTGTAGGGTGTGGGTGTTTTTAGTGGAGTGTTTTTTCCAGAGTGGATGGTGATTTCGTAACTATCTTCTGCCATGGCCTGTGCACAAGAGGTTAGAAGCTATGAGCAATTCAATTTCCAGTGCTGTGAGCAGAGATAAAAGGCTGGTTGCTTTGGAATGGTAAATACTATCATGTTCATCCTCCCTGGGGGCGATGGAGAAAAAGTAAGAGAACCTGTTTCGGAAAGGGAGCTAATATTACAACTGGAGTCTAGACAGGGCTGATGGCCGAAATGCAAAACTTCACAATATATAATTAAGGAACCTTTCAAAAGATGAGAATATGAATGAAGGACCTGGGAGAGAATAGTCCCATCATCTTTTTTATTTTTCAAAAAACATTTAAGAATGCAGATGCCTTTGAGAAAATCAGTTAATCCTGTGATTCCTAAACATTATCTCCACCTTTTTCATGCAAGTGAGACTTTTTGCATAAACAGAAAATAACATTTTTTTTTAATGAAATGTAGGAACTCATTGTAAACAATATTTTGGATACACCTACCTGACTCTCCCAGGAGGGTAATGACACAATCTGAGGAAACTCATGTGACTCCAGTGTAGATAAAGTTTAGCTGTTTTGCAAGTTATTAGAAGAAGGTACAGCTGTATTATAAAAGAAAAAAATTTCCATACTCCTCCCAAGAGAATTGTGGAAATGTAATAAACTCTTGCTTTATAGGAAGAGGGAACCATTAAGAAGGAAATATGTGTACTGAAACAATCTTTTTAAAAAATTCAATCTAAAGCAGATGAATTCTGCTTGAATACGATCATTACAAGGGAGGAAATGTTATTTGTATTTGTTTTTAGTTTAAACCAATTAAGAAAAAAATCTTTTATGCTTGAAGTTACACACGTATCACCGATTTTCTTCAGATAATCTACCCAAAGGAATTTATGGGCTTATAGTTTCAGATTAATGTGCACAGCTGTGACATTCAAGGTTTTTTTTGTCTCATGGCTGCTAAACAGCTTATTTAAAGATCTTGACTTCTCTTTTCTTTTTTCTTCTTTTTCCCCCTAGTCCCTAGGCAGATATTTACCCCCTTCCAAGCATCTTCTGTTTGTCAAAGCTGAAATACTGTGCTGATCCCAGACACGAGTTGGGAACACAGTATGAAAGCAGTCAATGTCCCTTTTCCTCTGAAGAACCCTACAGACTTGATTTTATGACAAGTTTATGGAAAATGTTAATAATTGAAAACAGTGAATTGAAATACCGTAAAGCTGATATTACATTAAAGAAATGCTCGAGGCAGAATCATGCACGCACTTAACACATGAAGATAAGCATCTTCATGCTAGAATCCTTGTAAGTTTTGCGATATTGAGAAGAACTAACGTGTGTCTAGGCCTCTAGTGCTGAACCTCATCCAAACTGTTGGGCTTGCAAAGTTGAGAGCCTCAGCACGACTGACTGAGTCCCAGGGCACAGGGATGCAGTGCCTGAGCATGGCCTGTCATTACTACCTGACCCCCGATGGAGAGTTTCATCATTACAGGTATGAGTGTGTGTAATTAAATTGTCAAAGTGTTGATAAGCAAACTAGTTCTAACCTTCAAGTTTACTTTTGTATCTGTGGTTGCCTGAGCTAGTCAGATCTCATTCTCGGATCCTCTCTAACGTGTAGGTGAAAAGTTCACTTATAGCTCTTCCTCTTGCTTGAGAACATTTCCCTTCATCTCAGGTCAAAAGAAGGTGATAAAGCTCAAGCTTAAGAGACTTCTTAAGCCTTACTTTATAAAGCAGCCTGAAAAAGAGACTTTAAGAAGTCCATCAGTGCTGCTTACCTGGTAGTATTTCCTATTTTATTATTTGTATTAGTAGCAGCACTCTTCTAGATAAGTGCTGCACAGAGCACTAGCCTGTGACCTGCACCCCTCATTTCTGTCAAAAGTGTAGAGCAGATGAACAAGAAGTGTGAACTCTGAAGCTTTTTTTTCTGCTAATGCTGTTCAGGGAAGAAAAAAAAAACAAATTAGGGAGGTTTTGGTCCCAAAAGAGGGACCAAGTTCCTGTATAAGCAGAATTAGATGGAGTTCTAATTGGAGCTCACCTGCATAAACTGGCAGATCATGCAGTAAGTACACAAAGGAAAACAATCTTTGCCTGAAACTGTGAACTTGCCAATTTGAAGAATAAGAGAAAAGTCTGGGGGAGTAGCCTAACTGGATGATGATGTCCCTCAAAACGTCCAGTAAAAAGCTGGATAAACACAACATGCAGTGAGTGAGCAATTGGATCACGGGTTGAGCACAGAAGGTAATAGTGACTGGGGTGACATCAGACTGGTGAGCTGTCACTAGTGGGTTCCACAGGGCTCCATCTTGGGTACTGTGCTCTTCAGCATCTTCATAAGGGACGTGGACACAGGACTGGAAGGGATACTGAGCAAAGTTGCAGATGACACAAAACGTGGAAAAACTTGTCTCCCTCAAAGGCAGGGAGGCCCTGCAGAGAGACCTCGACAAATGAGAGGACTGGGCAATCCCCAACCATATGAAGTTCAGCAAGGGGAAGTGCTGGATTCTGCACCTGGGATGGGGCAACCCTGGATGTACAGACTGGGGAATGAGATGCTGGAAAGGAGTGCCACAGAAAGGGACGTGGGGGTCCTGGTCGATGGGTCAGCAGTGCCCTGGCAGCCTGGAGGGCCAACTGTGTCCTAAGGCGATCAGACAAAGCATCACCAGCTGGTCATGGGAGGGGATTGTCCCTCTCTGCTCTGCGCTGGGGTGGCTTCACCTTCAATATTGTGTGCAGTTTTGGGTACCACAATATAAGAAAGATATTTAGCTATTAGAGAGTGTCCAAAGGAGGGCAAAGCAGATGGTGAAAGTCCTTGAAGGGAAGCCATATGAGGAGTTGCTGAGGTCACTCGGTCTGTTCAGCCTGGGGGAGGCTGAGGGGAGACCTCATTGCACTCTACAACTTCCTTGTGAGGGGAAGAGGAGCGGCTGGCACTGATTTCTTCTCTACAGTGATCAGTGACAGGACCTGAGGGAATGGCCTGATATTGTGTTATGGGAGGTTTAAGTCAGATACTGGAAAAAGGTTTTTACCCCAGAGGGTGGTTGGGTACTGAAACAGGATCCCCAGGTCATGGCACCGAGGCTGACAGAGTTCAAGAAGCATTTGGACAATACTCTCAAGCACATGGTGTGACTCTTGGGCATGGTCCTGTGCAGGGCTAAGGGTTGGACTTGATGATCCTTGTGGATCTCCAACTTGGCGTATTCTGTGATTCTGTGGTATGATTAAGAAATGTTCAGCTGGTTAACCTCTGAAAAGGAATTTTAGGTGATATGTACCTGCTTTTACTGTGCTTTGACTTGGAATACTACATACTGTGTGAAAAATGGATTTAAATTAGAATAGATGCAGATAAGTCCATTAGGGTGATTTGGGGAACTTTATTTGAAGGATAGCCCATTTTATTTAGCCTAATCAGCCAGAGAGAGGGTTAGAATGCGTTGTTGTAATGGTATTTCAGGAACAAGATGGGTTGATGGAAGGAGAATAATGTTTAAAGAAAGAGAAGCATTTTAGTTGTGACACAGATGATAAATCTGAGGGGGCAAAAATATGTAAGAGGAGTTACTTCTTAGAGTCAGTTTCTCTGTGTGAACTTCTCTTAGAGCACTAATGTTTCTGATCTGAGAGTTGTATGTGCGTTTTGTGTCTCTTGATTCTTGGGGTCTTCAAAATACAGCTTGATTTAAAATAGCAAAAATTTAATTTGAAGACCTGGGGCATTGATATTGTATTGATGTCTCCTTACCATTTCCTGTGGTATGCCATAGCTGTAAATTTTTTGGTCTTTACCAGAGATTTTAATTTTGTTGAAGGTGTTGGGAAATGGCTTGTGCTGTTCAGTGGAATATGTTGTAGGCTTCCCCTTGACACTCCTCAAGAAGGTTTGTATGTAGCACATAGTAGGCTAAGAGGGCCTCAGTCTGGGTATGATTCCTAGTCCTGTGCTCTTGGTAAAATTCTGACATACAAATCAGAACTGAGGAGCCCTAGGAGAAGTGGGCAGAAATATATTTCCTTGATGGATTTCCTTGATGGAAGCAGTCCTGCCCATCCTTTTTCTAAGCTATTCCTCAGACCCAAATAAGGGTTGGGCTGCCAACAGGATTGATATATATGCAGAATTAATGTTTCTTATGTGCCTAATAAATTACATTAAAACCAATTAATGATTTTTTTTTCTTAATGTATGTGTAGGAATGTCCAAAATCAGACCTTGGTATCATTTCCTTCTCAGTTTCATCAACTGGTTGCATAAAAGACTATTACATTACAAAACTAACACCAGTTTGACCAAACCCTTACAAAACAAGGGTTTGAAAGACCAGTCAAAAAACAAACAAAAAACCTCAGCCCCCAAGGCTTTCCTGAATGGTGATTAATTGCTATATTTACTTTGATGAGCATGTATCCTGCTTTTAATCATGACCAGGAAAAGAAGATTTTTTTGAGAATTAATTATTTTGTGGAAATAATGATTTGTCCATTCATCTAAACTGGTAATTAGTTCCCAGGAAGTGGATCCATAGTACTTAAGCAGTAGTCATATAAAATTTAAATTTAAATTACTTTGAGAAACCGAGTTCAACATGAGTGACTGTGGGAATATGCTACCCTTAGCTCAAGTCCAGCTGGACTGCATTCCAAAGATTCATTTGGAAAGTCCTGTTATGAGCACGTGCTCCTGACATACCTGCAAAGCACAGGTTTGTTATTGTGGCTGACATTTTCATAAATTTACAAGCTTAGGGAATACAGGCCCAGCCAGTTTTAGAATGATGTAAGAGCTCAAATACAGGTTACGCTTGTTTAACTCCACCAACAGGAACTGTGTTGTGCAGACACTTCTGTGACCTTGCTAATGCTCCTCTGTGTCATGCACGGCTTTTTAGAGGTATCAAAAGCAACATATTAAATTTATATTTTGAGGTGATATGGTAAAGGAGTCTCTGTCTTAGTTAGTGGATGTCACATAGAATTTGAAAACTGCCTCTGAAGTGTGTGTAGTTTTTGTAGATGCATGTCTTTTTTTCCCCCATGAAGCCTATTTTGCTCATCTTTGGAAAGAAAGTTTCTAGAAGTAGGATGCTTATTTATTCTTTCTCCCTCCTTCAAAAAGTGTGTTCTTTGTTGCTTGTACCCCCCCCCAAAAAAATCATACCCCATTGTTCTTTATATAATCTCTTATTTTCTCCTCTTCTCATTATATGAAGTTAAGTTGTTCACAACACAGAAAAAAAATTTCTTGCACCTCCCGTGGAACAGAGGGATATTGTTGCAGAAAAAAGATTAATCCCTTTTCAGTTCTGGACCAACAGTGTGCTGACAAAGGTTGATTCCGAAGGGCACTACAAGAACTACAAGTATTTCTAGCTAAACAGGAAGAGAAAAGGAGCCAGCTGAAAAACTACCACAGAGAGTAATGAAATCCCTGCTAGTATTTACTTGCTTGGGTCACAAATTGCTTTATTTATGAGAACAGGGTCTGTTGCTTCCTTCCCTACGAAGTTTTGCATTTAGCCACATGGAAGGATCACCTGCCCAGCACAGCCACTTCTCCAGGTAAAGGAACAGGTTGCTTCTCTTCTTTCTCCACCCACCATTAGTTGCTGGCTTTCACTCATCAGGGTCCCAAATGGAGCATAAGTGTAGCAGGCAAGGTTGTCAAGGTTGTTCAGACAGATCAGAGTGATCAGAGGCTCTTTAACAAGCCTTGCTAAATTTTAACCTTTAGAAACTATTTCCCATGCATCTAAGTCAACACTGAAAGAGGCTAAATATCCCCTTGATGATCAATAAGGAATGCTACTGTCTTACAGCAAATATTTTAAAATCTAATGAAATTAACAGGTAAATTCAGGGTAAATTTTCTCAAAGTTCAGATTTTCTGCCAAAGAATTCAGTTGGTCAAATTTTCAGCAGCCTTCTTTTTCATCTGGATTGGAAGCAGAAACCAAGAATTCTCTCTCTTTGTAAGACTGGAAATAAAGGATCTTCTGCTCTCCAAAGTGCAGTTCTCCCTGGATGTCTGGTTATTTGTGATAATATATGTCAATCCTAAAATGGACCTCTTACAATTTGTATGCATGCAATGATACATGAATTTATTTAGAACTATGTTCGCATCTGATGTTGCTCACATATGTAGTCAGAGTTTTCAACTCCAAGCTCTAGCTGACAAGCAGCACCTGCCTACAGGACTGGAACAATGTCAGAAATGTAGAAAACATTAAAGGCAAATGGCAGTGTAATAGTCTTGAATATCCACTGGCAGGTAATAATGACTTTAATGGAAGTTTGATATAAATGAAGGTTATGACGTTTCTTGACTGATTTTTCTTTTCTCCTAGCCAGAAGCAGCAGATGAAAAATGAAGTTGCTCAGCATTATTAACCACTGATGCCTGTGGATTGTGGAGACATATTTTACCAGGTTTTTCTGGCTGCAATCCTTAACCAGTAGTTCTGTTGAGAAGAACAATTCTAGAATTAGGTAAAACCAACAGTTTAAAAAAATGCACAGTATATATTTCAAGGCTCCTTTTTGCCCTAAGTTCTGTTTGAAAAATAATTCATCTTTCTATGGCAATAGCAAGCTCTTGGTCAGCTTCTTGAGAGGCATTCCTCATCCATCACTGAATAGTGACAGTTCGGCCACTGTTGTTCCTGCAGTAACCCCATTTTTCTGCATTACTTTATAATAGTTCCATGTTTCAGATAGATGGTTTAATAATAAACACTGAAGCGATGCCTAGATTGTTCCTAAATTTTCTCTTTCTCCAAACAAAGGATTACAGCTTTGCATCCAACAGCCTTTTCTGAAAACAAATACTGCTCACTCATCTCCCTGCTTTCTTGTCATGGTTGTAAGTTTAGCTGAAACTGTACAGGAAAGGAGAAGAGAAAATATGCCTTCAAATCTTTTTTAGATGTCTGCTTACATGTGGCAAATTTCTTTTGCTATGACCACTTATTCCAAGATGCTTTCTGGTTTCTTCAGAACAACACAACTGCATGTATAGGAATAAAATTTACAGCAATGGTTGTAAGGTCAGGAGAAGCTGCTGTTTCAAAGTGAGACGAACTTGAGCCATGTATTTTATAGCGTAGCAGTGATTGCAAATGTCCTCTGATGCTGGACATACTTGAATCTCCCTTTTTATTAGTGCCATTTTTATTTGCAGTCTTCAGTGTATTTAGTTTTTCAGTGAAGGCTTCAGACATTTTCTCCTACACCTCGCCTTTTCTCACTTTGTTCCAACCCTATCCAAAGATGGCTATTTCAGCAGGACACGTACAGCATGGTTATGCACTACCTCACTCCTCAAGGCTCTGCCTGGAGAGCACCAGGCAAGCCAGATTTAAAAGGTTTGCTGTTGGTTTGAATGTATGCAAATACTTCTGCAAGGGCCAAGTTGCAGAAGTTTTGGGTACACTGAGTTTAGAGATGCTTAGGATTCTGTCTTTCTACAGTGATGTTCGAACCTCAAAAGCTCCTCATGTACACATCAAAAATGAATACATACCTTGTGATGGGCCAGTTTTCTTGTGAATAATAATCATTGTTGTGTAAGTCATGCTGGTTTTGTTTGAAGGATTTAATTCTGTGACAAGCAGAAGGAAAGACAGCAGAGTATTCCTAAGTATCTATAGCTAGCAGAAAAAAGATAAAAGAACAAGGATATTTTTGTGATGTTTCATGTTGAAATAGGTTATGAAATCTGATATATTGCTTGTTAGAAAGCGTCTATAATATTTAGAAATACCAGGTTATATGGACAGATTCTTAAACATAGACTGAACACAGAAGTATATTAGTAAAACTTTAATTTAAATTACAGGTGCTTCCATGATAAAGATGGAAAATGGGAAGTTCCAACAAACTCACTCTTATAGTTTTTGTTGAAGGATCATTGAGAAATTAACAGTGTTTCAGGTTTCAGTGGCTACTTCAGGTACATGGTTCTGTTCTGCTCTGGGCTGTGCATTGCAGGAATACTGAGCCATGATTTCAATTAGCATTCTGCACTTGTAGCAGGAAATAATGTTTAATTTTAGTTGTCTCTTGAGGGCTTTCCTCTTCACCATCAAAGCTGGTTTATATTGGCAGGGGGTATTTGCTCTTTCAGTAAGGTGGGGCCTGGCTTGTTGCCGGAGAACTTGTGTAGTGGAGATCAACCTTCAACACTACTTAAAAACCAGTACATTGCTGAACAAAGGGCTTTTCACATGTTTACAAACTCCAAATGTAGTACACATTCTTAATATTTTGCAAAATTAAATACTACAGCAATTTTCCCCTACTATCCAGAGTGTAAATTATGCTTACCTATATGATATGCTACTCTGCCCTTACAATATCTGACAGCAGCTCCTGTAGGTGTAGGGGAATATTTCAGGGGAAATACTGACTTCCCCTACAAAATGGAATAGCTATTCCTACAAATGGAGTAGCTATTTCATGAAGTTATTCCTCAGTGTAAAAAATTTGATGAATGATCTTCATTTCTCTGCCCACAATAAACTGGTGGATTTAATTATAGCACGAATTTCCATACCTCCCCACAATCCCTAATAATCATATTCAAAGTCACCCAGCAGAAACCATATGAGAAGGAATATGGTTTGCCTTGCCAGCTTGCAGTGGTGAGATGAAACTTTAATAAATGTGTGGTCAAGTTCAAGATTTAAACACTGTTCAGTTGGTCAGGAATTTTTTTCTGAAGTCCTCCTTAATGCCATTTGATTGCAGTAGTGTGACAGGTAAATTAAAACAAACCAAACCCCCTGAAAGGAATCTCATTATGACAAATCAGAGTTCCCTCTGGATCATGTAAATGAGTTAATATACTACTGTATGCTTCCAAATGTATTTATTAGCAGTTTATTTTCAATATGTTCTTCAGTGAGCTGTTTCTTTTACTAGCCAGCTGTTTAATTATATATTCTCTGTATGTCAGCAAATGATATCTTCTGTTGCTTAAAATGTTAATGGGATTGATACATCTGTTTGAATTGGCATGAGTGTAGGAAAAATGCCATACTGTGCTAGTAAGTTACTTCACACGACTGTTCCCACTTCTTTACTGCAAATATACTGTACTAATTTAAAAAAATTGCGATTATAACAGTCTTATTTAGATGAATCATAAAATTACAGCTTTGAAAAACTGTAATGCCACTATAGAATAAAATTTATGTAGAATAAAAATAATTTGGGTTGGGTACTCTTTGAACTCTGGATGATGCTGGAAGCTGTATCTACACTGCCTTAAGAAATGCTGCCTCTGCATGTACTTGGATTTGCAAGCCATGCACAAGTGTTGTATCCACCATTCATTCTAGTGGTGCCTTTTCCACTGAACCTTGCATTTCTAGTAGTGTGCCCTTCTTGGGACTCGGTCATGCCTCATTTGCCCGCTTTGAATGAAGCTGGTTGCTGTCTGTCTCTCTCCAACAGACCTGATAAAACAGGCTATCAACCATGTCAGTTCTAGGTCGTGGCCCCGCTGTACTGCAGCCACTACTGACAGGTGGGTACAGCCTCTCTCACAGATGGAACAGCCCATCTCAGGGGCCTGTGAACCAGGAGCATGTGTGAACCACGGTGAGCAGCTCCTCAACTTCCACCCCACCTTTCCTTCCAGGATATGGGGCAAATATCTTCATGGGATGCAATTTCTTTCATCTACTGGCTGCAATTTCTTTCATCTACCAGCAGATGCCTGAGCTTTGACTGAGTGCAGTCTCTCCTCTAGGAAGTTTTGGTTTTGGAGACAGTCTGTCATTAGCCACTGAAAGGGTCCTCTTTTCTACTTGAGCATGCAGTGGCACAGACAGAAAAAGTCTGAATGAGGTAGATCATGCTCAATGCCCAGTATCTGCCTCTCATGTTTGGCCTCAGTTGTGGGTTCCTACAGAAAGAAGGAATCCAAAACAATTGATAGGAGGGACAACCAAATTCCAAAAAACCATTTGACTGTTTTGAGCACACTTTCCACAGCCGTGTTCAGTCTGAAAATTATGGTAGGCCTGCCAGACAGGGGGCATGAAGTCCCGAGTTTATTGATATTTGTTGACTGGCTTGAGTTTGGAAGGTCATCTTTTCTCAAAAACAATCGATTGTATATCTTGTCCACAGACTTCGCTGTCAATTATGTATTGCATTGATACTTTGCTATTAAAGCAGTCTACCTCTTAATTTACTATATGACTATTTTACCATTTTAATGTGCTATGAAGGCTGTGTGATACCTGAAGTGCTTATGATTAATGCCTTTTTAATAAAATCAAACACTCCATGAACTGTTATCACAAAGCACTTGTTTTTTGTTTTGAATAAATTGTTTTTTTCAATATCCAGCCTTATACTGAGACACTTATTCATCTGGTTTCAATTAATACTAGAAGATCAAAGCTTGTATCTTAGTATTTTATTTTTCTTCCCTCCTCTTCTCTAAAATATGGACATAAAAGTAAGCTTTGTCCTGAAATTATCTATGGGAATTATCATAATTCTTATTCACATAAGGGAAAATGCAATCATAGTCTACCTGTTTCTGCTTTTCAACACCATGTAGTGGCAACATTTTTGATTTAGTGGAATGCTTGTCCAGCTTCCACTGACCATCCAGACTGTTTTCTTGCTTATACTCTGAGAAAATTGGAATCATGTTGATGGCTTCCTGAGGTGCAAAAATATTTGGCAGACAACGGACAGTTATTTAACTTGTTCAGAGGAAAAGAACTACTTGTGGTAATGATGCTGGTCAAAAGGGATTTTAGCAGATAAGGGTTCTGTAACAGGAACCTAAGAGGACCTTTAACTGATAGCCAACCCTGTACCACCTAATTCCCTGTCAAGTGTAAACGTTACAATGATTTGAAGGATGCACACACACAGTAAGTACTCAAAACCTGATGAATCAAAGCAGTTCTTGAGCTTTCCAGACAAAGCAAACCATAGAGGCAGTGGGAGGAGGATAACTTTGCAGCTGTATGTCTTTACATTGCTTTCAAAAGAAAATGAAATGAGCAGTAGAAGTCATGAATCAAAACTTCTTGCATGACTAAAGCAGTTGGGTTATGACTAAAGCTGTTATGAGACTCCGCATACCAAAGTGCCAACATTTAGTAGAAGGCTGAACTGTATTCCTAACAAATATTAAAACCACAAATGTGCAGTTACCAAATATGGCTGGCTTACAAAGTTCATTCTGTTTTATTTTAGCTGTTTTGTCCTGATCCTGCCCACTCACATCCCCTGTCAACAGTAACCCGTCTGGTGTCTGGAATGATGACGGTTCTGCATGGCTTCTGAGACAACAAAATCTGCAGTAAGAAGAAGATTATTGTAAAAATTTATTTTATAGGAGATGGCTGTGGAAACAGCCTGTAAATGCCTGCTTCTGCCAGATTGAAGGTAGTCACTTGAAAACCTCCTGGGTGATGGGCAAATGGAGAACTGGAGAATTGATGCAAGGGAAACTGAGAGTCTTTGCGATCTACAAATAGATATCTTGAAAAAGCACTTTTGCTCATGTCATCAAACCTGAATTCTGGCTCCCATAATTTCATTTTTTTTCCTTAATGAGAGTTTTAGATGCTTTTGTCTGTCTCCCTTTTTGTACAGTACTTAGCAGATTTGGTGCTCTCTTGGTTTTTAGAGATTGAACTGTGGACAGAATGGTCAAGATAAGCAATCCCTATGGCATGGTCCATGAGGCAGAGAGGTATTCTGATGAAAATTAAAGAAAATTAAAGCTAATTAAAGAACAGTAACCATGCAGAAAATCCCTTTACTAGCTTCTCCTACCAAAACCAAGACTCCAGTATCTTGAAATCATGAAGCAAACGCGCCTGAAGTCAGAAGGAAGTGAACTGAAAGCTATGTTTATTTGAAGGCTATGTTTATTTACATTTCTTTTAAAGCTATATTTATTTCAAGTTGAGTTTGGCACAGCAAGCAGGAATTTTACCTGCAGTTCTAAATGAAGTGTCACACAACATTTGTGTTTACACAAGATGTACCAGATTCAGGTAATGAAAGACCCAAGAGACAGTCCACATGAATGTGTTGACTTTATGAATGAATCGTGCAGTAGGTTTCAATGGTACATTAAACACAGATACTCTGTAACAGACATATTAAACTGTTTGTGCATGTTCTCACTAGAGGAAAAAAAAAAAGCATAACCATGGTTAGGTGCTACTTTTCTTCTGTTTATAGATTTTTTTTTTAAACATCTATTCTTGATAGAAGAGACCAGTGGAAAAAGAATTACTTAGGATAATTCCTGTTTAAAAGATTGGGCACTTGCATATTTTTACATGTTGTTTTTCTCAATTTTAGCTCTGATCTACCCCTCCCACTGTCACCTCCAGATCATTTTTGCACAGTCTTAGAGCAAAACATTGATATTATAGAAACATTTTCCCTGCAGCCGTTTGGAGACTGGCTTGCAGAGGTACCTAGTGAATGGGTACATGTGTAAGGAATAAAAGTCCTGTATGCAATGGAGAAAACAGGATTTTCACTGAATAATAATTTGAGGATTTCCACTTTTTCTGAATTGTTGACAGACAGATTACGAAGTTTTGGATCTGTTAATTATTAGATTTGTGAATTTATTTACTGAATAATTCTAAGACTGCAATTGATGTGCAATGCAATAAATAAGCAGCTGAGTGAGTGAGGTTAGTTATGGGAGTCATGTTCTGTCCTTACGTACACGACATGAGATTTATAGTATATCTTGCCACAGAGTGCAAGCAAAAGCAGCAATGTATGAAATATTTCCTTGGAGAATAGTTGGGCTAACAGTGATCTTTTCACACATTATAAATGCTACTAGAGGTCAAGACCACAGCCTGCCAAAAGTAGGGTTTGTCACCAAAAAGTCTCTAGGTAATAGTTCGTATACTTAAACCAGCGGATTAAAACAGAATTGGATCATGTGATACAAATACTTAAATGTGTTCTTTTATCTTTCTTTCTCTCATCCTAACTGCATTAGAGCAGGGAAATGTTCTGTCTCACTGATCACAAGAAAATCACTACAGTAAACACAGCTGCAGTGTGGAGGGTATGTGAGCAGAAACCTGTGAAGGATGGAGCCCAGATACTCCTAGACCCTCAGTGTCAAAGACGCTTGAAATCAGTACCTTTATCTCTCAGATGAATATAATTTCTTGCCACACTCACTTTTGGAGTCTGTGAAGGTCATGACAGAAATCAAGCTTGATGGTTCTTCCATGTCTGTTATGGCAGATGATGCTGTGAAATGTGGTCTCAAACCCCTGCAACTGAGTCTCATTCTGGACCCATTTTTAGATTTTTTGGAATTAGGATGAAGAGACACACGGCCCAACACCTGGCAGGCTTGTGAGCAAGGATCCAAGTTTTTGCAACTGTAAGGGGGAATCTGAGGAATAACATAGTCATTAGAGTGGGAGCTTGCTCCAGGCATTAAACTTGTTATTCCTGCTTATGGAATGGACAGGCACGTCCACGAGTGCACCCACGTCCGTGCAAAAAATGTAAGAGATACTAGATGAAAACATCTGTGGTCAAAACCAAGGCCCTCATACCTCAGTATCATCCTATACCCACCACCACCAGAGCTTCATAAACCTCAGGTTTAAAATCCTGAAATCCTGCTTCCCTCGTGTGCTATGTGGTGATGACACACAGGCTGCTACGTAGTAAGTCACACCAAAACAGCCAGGCACACTGTACCCCTACAATACTCCCATCAGCCAAAGGGCTTGAGAGACATCATTGGCTAGAAGTGACTTCTTACTGATCCAGGTGCTGTATAACAGCCTAGAGCATAGGCAGCTTAACCACCTCAGGCTGCAATGGGATCTGAAATGATCTAGCTCAAGCTTTAATTTAATTTTCAGTCCATCACCCTTGCACCATACTAAGGCATTTGTTTTGTGGTGTTTTAGAGGGAACCCAGTGACACTTGACTCACCATTTCCTGCAGCATGTAGGTGTTTCTTGGAGCTCCGTCAAAGAGTGACCCATCCCAAGGCTGCTCACTGTGTGAGTTGTCTCTGAATCACAGCCATGGCACCACAGTACTGCTTAAAGCTGGAGCATCAAGACTAATCATATAGAATACCAAAAGATGTTAATAGTAGCTAAATGCATCTACTGTATGCCTCCTGCTTTGTAATATCTTTGCTTTGTTTTTGCATATTGAAAACAAAGGATAAAGTATAATTTCTGGTAGAACCAGGGTTGTTGCAATGGAGTTGGACTAAATTGGAAATGGCCCCCAAAATTTGATTCACACACTGCAAAACTGAATAACAAAAGGATTAAATAAATTGTAGAATGCAAATGAAGCTTTTCCTGAACAACTCTGAAAGTTAAAGCCTTGCAATAAGTAACATGGTTGTCATGGTGACCAAGTGTTTGTTTATGGTGAAATACATCAGGCAAAGCTGAAATGTTTTTAATTTAAAGCTCAGATGACAGGAAACTAAGCAATGTAAGCAAGAGAAGAAATACGTTTTGGTAGATACATGAAAGTAATCATTTCTCCTATGAAAATTCCTGTCACTGCTCAGTGTTCTTTCTACCCCCTCTTATACTCAAGTTCTGAATATGTTTGTCTCCTGACAATGCAATGAGCCAGCCAGGCAGGTTTCAAGGAAGATGGAAATGCGCATTACTCACAGGCACACTCCTGGTAGTAAACAGACAACAAGCCCTCTTACAGTAAAGTTCTAAAGAGAAGAATAATTCTCAAATCTGAATGCTTCACTGTACATTCTGTGGTACTGACACTTGCAAATGCATAAGCAGTCAGCTGAATAATCTGCAGCATTGCATTAGTTCAGCAGTTTTTTCTCCTAAATTGTCAGATGACTCAATTGTCTGAGCACTGGAGACTAAAATTCAGTTTTCTTTGCCTAAAAATAGCAGTCATTAAAAAAAAAAAAAAAAGGTAATGAAATATTCAATTTGCCTCTATTTAAATTGAGGAGAAAATCCTGTTAGGGGAGGAAGTGTCTGATAGACTAGAAGATAGATTGTCACATGATTGCAAATTAGTTGTATGTAAATTACTCTTGTTAAGCTATAATAGGTCCTACTTCTGCAAGAAACTCTATGCAACCATTGGGGCAAAGCTGCCCACTTGTATCTGATAGCAAATTTCCCAGTTATTTCAGCTCCTCTGGGCTCAGGTAAAGAAAACTGAACAGCATCTTCACCTACAGCTCTGTAGTTCCAGATGGTATTTTACATCCATAGCAAAATGTCCAATGGACTGTAATAAGAGATTTTCATGAGGTGTGGGACACAGAGCTCAGTTAGTGAAGTGTTGGAAGCAGGGATTTTGCAGAAAGCCTAAAGATCATCATAGACATCACTCTGTCTTTTCTTCTCGCTGTCTCTCAGTTTAAAAGCAATGAATGTGATAAACAGAAATGAATGTCTGAATGATTTGTTTGTAAAGACTGCTAGCTTACAGAGGAGGGTTTTCTGGTAGCAGTAGGAAAATCAAATACTTTTTCATTTTATGATATTTTTAGCAACGTTCCACTTTATGCTTTATCATTTTAAATGAACTGGTAAAAAATAAGCTAGTAACAACCATTATAGATTAATAGTCAGAGATAAATCTCATTGAATTCAGTAGTAAGACGTTTAACTGTAACAAGCATGAGATCAAGACTTTAATGGTACAGGATACAAGATAAGTACCTTTTGAAGGTGTCACTTCAGAATAAAAGAGGAAAAATGTTTGAAGTTTTCCTTCTGTCAGAGAGGAAAAGATGTGGTTTTAAACTAAAATTGAAAAACCTATCAGATGACTTTGCTACATGATTTTATCTATTAGGTAGTTAGATTTGGAGATTCCCATATAGATTATCAAACTAATAATTGTTTCCATGGCATTGTTAGTAACCACAGCATCATTATTTAGAAGTTGCCTAAGATGAAAATAAATATAAAGGTTATGGGAAGTCACTTAATCCAGTGAGGATAAAAGCAATAAGAATGATTCTGTCAAAAATTCTTGAATGCAGAAGTATCTACACTTTACACAGAGGTTTTTTACCCCACTTCCCTATTTTTAAGAGGAATAAAATCCACCCCTTTCCTCGGTTACCTTAGACACTTTTTCAGCTATGCATAGGTTTTATGAAAGGAGAGCTGGGTGAAACATCTATCATGAAAGTAGCTTTTGGATGAAATTTACTTCATAATGTTTTAGCAAGACAGTATCAATTTCATGTTTATTGAAAAACAGTCCTTAGGGCATGGGTGAAAGTGAAGGGTAAAATTTATTATTTGGCCTAAGGGGATGTATTAAATCAATGTAGCTCTAATTATTTCAATAGTCATATATTTCTTGCAAGACAAAGTGTGTCCCTTTTAAAAGAGTTGAAAATTCCTCAAGGTCTTCATTTTGCAGAGTGCCACATCCTTGAGATGCAAAACTAGAAACTGATACACAATTAGATTAAGGCTAAAATTCACCCAAATAGAAATACTTGACTGGTGAAGGCTTGGTTGTAAGAGCTGGAAGTATTCAGCCCTTGGGAAGTGAGCTAGGAGACATGTGTGACCACTTGTATCTGAAAAACTTTAGAGATGTTTTTCCTGGGAGGTGACACAGAAGTCAACAGACCTGAGACCTAATACTAGTTCTCCTGGCTACCTGTAGTACAGGCAGGACACATACAGGTAAAGATGGTAAACAGCACAGACATCTGCTTTCTTCCACTAGCCTTACACTTAAATCAGAAGAAATACTTGCAGTAATAAAAAGTTTGCCCTTTCAGCTTGGTCCTAATAGTTCTGAATGATGCCATGAGCTCTGTCATGAGGAATTTGACTTCTAGAAGATGGACTGAGATCTTATCCATTTCTCATTATCCATAAAACCTTCTATTGCACTAAGCAGGAGTTGCCGGCGAAATTTTTTGGGAGCACTGCAATCAATTTTTCTCCATCTTTTATGAATTTCCCCTCATGTTCATCACTGTAATATCTGATCATATTATCTAAACCCAAGTCAGGCGCCAGTGATTGTGGAGAAAAGAAATGGTCACATAAATATAATTTTCTTTGTGTTTTGTTGTGTTTAAGGCTGCTCTTTTGTCATTACCATTTAATTTCATTATACAATTCAAATCTGAAACACTAGCCTGCAAGTTTCCACTGGAGTGTGTTAAAAGGGTATCTGATGTCCCTTCTGTTTCCCCTGCCTGCTCTATAATTTTTCCACAGAAACAGAAAATTAAGGGTACACGTTTTCAGCACAATGGCAGGGAGAAATCTAAAACATTTAATACACCAAGGCTTCTTTGCTTATGGAAAATCAGGCATGTTGCTGCCCGTTGGCATGGGCTGGGGGCTGAGCAGGTGAATCACAGCTGCTCCAGAACTCCACACAGTTACTTACCCTGCACAGCCAGGGCCAAGATGCTCTGATGGGAGGGTCACAGGAGAAATATGAGACCTTTTTTTCCCTAATCCAGGGTAAACTACCTTTCCAATAAAATATTGGTGCAACCTTCAGGGTGCTGGAGTTTAACTATGTAGGTTAGGTTATTCAGAATGCTGAAATGAAAGAAGCAATGACACAATTCGTTCAAATAAGCACTTATTTTTGAAGAAGGATGAATAGTGCACCTATGTTGGAGCCCAGCTGGACACTCCTCCACACTGGACACAGCAGTCCAGTTCTGGACACTCCTGAAAATCAGAATTTTTATGCTGAAAGATCAGTCACAAACCAAACCCAGGCATATTAAGAAAAAATGCCACTTTGTAAAGAACTGAAAAAGTAGGCTAAAATTTCAACAACTCATGAACGAAATTTTACTTTTGATAGTATCCTGGCCTTCAGCAATTTTTCTTTGTGGTTTTCTGTCTCAGACCTAACATAGGGAAAACTGTAGTTGAGTTTGACAAGATGTGTTCTGATTACTTTCTAGAAACAAGCCCCCTAAAAACTGTTAGCGTGTGCACAAAACACAATTTTAAACACTAAATTCTCCTACTAGAACCAGGTAACCTTTGTTCAAACATTATTTTTTTTTCTTGATGAGCTTCTGCTGTTTTAAGAAATGATTCCTTAGACTTTTTACTTTGAAGATTACTGGACCTGAAAGGCATAGTATTTTCTCAGTAATTTCAGAATGTTTGAGCTCTTTAGTATCTTTAATGTATTTTTTTGGCAGCAGGTAACTCGTAGGTGAGTCCCATTTTCTTATTTATTGAATTATTATACAGTTTTGAATAATCCTTTTATAATACTAAAGGTTACAGAACAGAGAGTTTCACAGTCTTGTGTGGGGTGTTTATCTGCACCTAGACAGTCCCAGACCATCTGCCAGGATTGTTTTTCCTTGATTATGGATCAGAAAAATTATAGTGACAATGAATAAATATTTTCCATGGTAAAGCAGGAGGCAGATGACTCAAAAGATGAGTAAAGCCTAGAAAACAAGTCTTTGCCAGTTCACTGGTTCAAATTAATTCTGGTTCAAATGCAGATTGATCCATGATGAACCAGATATCAAGCTCAACTAATTTTTGGGGTAACTTACGGAATAGGCTTGGTAGTATTATTTTGACTGTTGTGGCACTTCATGAGAAAGTGTGGAAGAATGAGAAAAGAACTAACAACCTCAGGACAGGCTCAAAATCAAGCTAAAGTAGATAAAACAATATGAGGAAGGATTATGTATACTTATCTCTGTCCATCATTTTCTCTCATCTGTTCATTAACTGAATGCATTAATGTGCTGGGTGATATGCAACTCACCATCAGACACATATACACCAGGATTTTCCCCCACTCTGAAAATTACGGTATTTTACTGAGTAAAAATAGATTTAGGTGTTTTTATTAGCTACTTTAGCAAAAAGGTTGTGAAAGTAGTAGGACATGGGGCGTGGACTCCCCATTACAGTGAGTTAAAGCTGCCTGTAGCCTGCACTTGTCCTGCGAGATGGGCAGACCAGAATACCAAAATAGTCCTAATGTGTGCACCTAAAAATGCTTTCACCCTGAGCTCTCCACAGCTGTGAGACCTGCAGAAAGAAAAGAGCTGTGAATGTAGATGGCTGGAGTGGCAGTGTTGCTGCAGGAAGCAAGCTGTGGACTGGGCAAACAGGAGCCTTGTCAAGGAAGCACTGCCTGATACTACCTAATACTGTTGTACTTCAGGAGTTAGATGTTTTGCATTGCTCTCCCTATCTCCTTTATTTCCCCCTCCTTTCTTTCCTATTTAAGATAATAAGATAATATTGTCAAGTCAATTGATTTGCTTGCCTAAGAGAAAGTCAAGGCAGAAAATTGAGTTTTGTTTTCCTGAGGTTTCTGAGATGATGTTCCAGATGTTTACTAGTGATCACTTTAGATTTGAACCCAACCCTTGTTGCTGTCAGTCAGCGGTTGGCAGAACATCTAATTCTATGGCAGCAATATGATGCATCAAGAAAAGGACATAGTGGCCATGGAAAAATACCCACTGTTTGAGTGTCTCTCCTGGCACTCATGGGAACCTGGCAACCAGGTTGAGACTGAGTCTGCTAAGAACCATTAGTAAAGCAGCTGAAATACAAAAGTAATAGAAGAGGCAGTGAGAAATCAGTCCTTGAAAGGGGTTACGAAAATAATAACTATTTATACACTTAATGTATAAGCTGTCATCTGCACGTCTCAAATGGTTTTATAGACACCACTGAGTTAAGTTTCAGTGAACTCTTAGCAGACATTTTACTCCTATTTTGCTCCCTTAATTAATGTATAAATAAATGCACAGGGAGATGAAGTGAGCTGGCACTAGGAGTGCTGTAGGTTTATGTGATACAGTATAAAAATTAGGCCTAATGTTTCCAGGTATCTGCACCCCAGCCATTACACCCCTCAGTTTCCGAGGGTCTCAGTTAATATACTCAGGGCTTGTCAAATTGTTCACCTGCTGTCCTCATAAAGGTTGGAAAGAAACAAGGGAAATTATTAGAATTTCTGTGCAACAATTACAGATCATATTCCCATTGATTAACTGAAAGCTAACTAGGTGCAGGTTTTTTTCCCCTAGTTACTTAAAGTGGTGTTTCCCCACGCATAATGATCTCTCTTTCCCCATTAAAAACAGAGGCAGGGATACCCCCCTGAAATTGTTTAAAAACTATGCAAAGGTTAGACAAAATTGCTATATACAATGACCAGCAATATCAGCAGTGAGTGTGAAAAAACTCAGACTGAATATACTTCTTAAAGTTGTGCTGGCTCCAATGGATTTTAGGTTTGGAATAGTTACAGAGAAGATGCACTATAGGATGCATCTAGCATGTATGTTTTTATCCTGATGTATCTTTTGATCTAGCAAACAGGACAGGTTCTTACTCTTTGAAAAAACTAATTCTGAGTAAAACCAAAATCATGTGTCTTCCTGTGATCAAACTCTCATTTTCCTTTAATGATTTCGGTATGCATAAGGAAACATATCTTTCTGGTTCTGATTTTTGGTTCAAAGCTCTGGTTCACTTACAGGTGTTTTCCCTATCCTTTTGGATTATTTCGTAGAGTACACAGTGAAACAAGCTTAAATCAAACTGGAGAAAATAATTGGCTTTTGTAAAAGCAAAAACTGCTGCTCTACTTTTATTTTTTTTTAATTCAAGCTTCAAAAGATCTTTTTCATATTAGAGCGAGTTTAAAAAATTGGTAATTTTAAAGAAGAGAAATATGCTTTGCCTGTGGTTTACTTTGTTCCCTCTACTCTTGTTAAAGGTTTTGTTCTTTTTCACCCTATATGCTACAGTTCAGGGCTGCTGTCTCTCCATAACAGCCCTTTGAAAGACGCCTGATTTTCCATGGCGTTACTCTAGCATTCACTTTCCTGCTGTTTACTTGGTTTCAGGAGAGTATTCCCAATTTTCATTGGTTGGCAGCTCAGAAGCCCTTAAGAACAACAGCTCTGCATCTCACTGACAGTCTTCATTCAATGTTTGATTCTGGACTTCAGTTCTGATCACATAGAGCCTGTCTTTAGTGTGTAAATAATTAACACAGCGAGAAGTGACTTCTGTTTAAGATAGATGAAGCCCAGCTGTCCGAAGAAGTACCTTTATTTCTGCTTCCTTCTAGTAAAGAAGGGATGATGTTAATAATTTTATTTTTTAATTTTATTTTCCTTCTGTTACATTTTCAAATTATTAGCTGCCCTACACTCTTAAAAGCTTGATGAAACCTAGGCATATACACATATCTTCTTCTAGAAATGTGAAATGTCTTTTGGGGAAGATTTTTGAAAGCACATAAAGGAATTAGGAGCACAAATTATTGGGCTTTTGAAACCTTTGATTCCTGGTTTTAATCCTGTTTAGGATTATAGATCTGACAGTGTTATACAGGGCAGTATACTTTTGCTTCAGTTTCTTCACAGCTTGGCAGGCTGGCCACTGAGAGAGCTGTCAGTCAGCTCTTGGAAGGCACATATGGCAGACTTGTTAGTGTGTTTGAAATTGAGACTCATTCCAGATTTTTAACCTTTTTACACCCCTTTAGTCACTCATGTCATTGAATACCTTCCTTGACTTCTTCCTTCTTCAGCTATGAGGGCCACTGTCATGGGTGTAAGGTTTAAAAAATAAGCTCCTAGCTGCTGTTTTAAGGGATGTATTAGTAAGCAGGATTTACTTGATAAGATATAGCCCCATTACATATTTAACGGGAGAGAATGGTTGCACTGGCCTCACATCATTCTTCTTTGAATACTTCCCATGCAGATCCCTCAGTTACCTTGTCTGTATTTCTATCTGGTTCTCCATGCTAAAATATTCTCCCATAGCCAGTTGTGTTACTTGGTGGAAAAACTGTCTTTCAGGGAGAACCCAGTGTATGGACAGTGAAAGGACTTCAAAGTCAGCTTACCTTCATCATCTCTGCAAACTGGACTAGTTCTGAATGAAGGTAGTCCTATTTGCTCTGTAGGTAAGTAGCACTGCAGCATTGCTTGAACATACTCCTTCAGTCAACTAAACTAGCCTGTGTCACAGATTTTCCACATATATACTAAGGGATTGTTTTTTTCCCCCAGGAAGGCTCCTATTTAACTGTATATTAATAAAATACACCTTCAGCAACAGGGATAAATAATGCCGAGCGCTACCTGCAGGGTAACTAGACTTTATAGGATACAGTGCATAAGCTAGTGAAGTTCTAATTACTAAGTTTCATACATATGATTAGGAGTATAATATGAACTTGAAAAAGAAACTAATTAAAGAAATGCTTCTTGTGGCTGGAG
>JAYRBT010000177.1:46080291-46144364 GCA_036023395.1 Myiotriccus ornatus | reverse complement strand
TCACAAACACCATCTTGGAAGCATGGTTACTTTAACAAGTTCAACATACCTTTATATACCACAAATATATTGCAACACTCCTCAGCTTTCTTCTTCGGTAATCAAATACCTTGAATCCTTGTGACATGCAATATGGTTTTCTAGCCCCTGGATAATTTTTCGTAAAATTTAGACTGTGCAGCAGGAAGGAATTCACAACTTTTAAAACACAGTTTTTATCATAAGAAACAAGCAACAGAGATGCTTCTGAGTGGGCTCATCTGTGCTTCGCTACTAATAAATTTAAATTTCTTTCTTCACTGATGTATTGCCAAAATGTCATAGCTGTTGAACATCTCATTTATTTAGCCTTAGTGTTGTTAATAAGGCTTGTTCTTTCTAGGAATTATTCTACCATATATAGTGGTACTAACAAAGATTGGGATTATACCTCACATATCGATTTCCAGTCAAACAAAGAGGAAATACATTATTTCATAGGTATGCCTTCTCTGGTGTTACTAATGCAGACTCAGAGTTTAGCCTTTTTTACCTGAAAGGTCAGTAATTTAGTAATGCCAGCTAGTTGGCTCTTTTCTTATTAGCTCATTAATATAACAAAGGGTAGCTATATCCAGAATGGTTATTATGGAATATATGTTATACCCATCTGTTACAGTAGGATATCGAGAGCCTAGCGAGGATGATTCATAATTCTGAGGCAATGTCCTATGGAAAATATAGAGCATGATAGCAGATGGAAAAAGAGGGATCCGAGCAGATGGATCTGGGTGTGGTTCATGTCGCACATGCTGGTTTACACCACGACAGAGCACTGAGGCTAATTGCTCACCAGCAGGAACAGCCTGCAATGTGCACTTGTAGCCATCACCAGCAAATATCAAAATAATTCAGCTGAGAAGGCAGGTGTGCTACTTATGCTACTTATCCCAGTGTGACCACTGGCAGTGCAGCGGCACAGGAATAGCCAAGCACAGTATGTTACCGCCAGAATAGTATGCCAGAGTGAAAAACCATGGAACGTGTTCAGGTATGACTGCTGATGGTGTCTAGGTTTATTCTGGACTGGCTGATAGGGCTTCACAGATGCCCACAGTTACTAGTCAGTGACAGTGAGGTGACAAGCACACTGACAGTAGAATGTACTGGACCATATAATCTACTGGAATGGTGATTAGTACAGGAATGTCAGAGTTTGAATGAAGAAGGCAGTTCTTGGGAATGTTAGAGACTGTAGTTTGATTCCAATACAGTGTTTTTAAATAATATATTAATACTTGTGATAACTCCAAAAAACCCCAACCTAACCAAAAGAAACATTTAGCAATGACACTACTTTGAAAAAGCGAATCACACTGACTAAATACTATTTTCTATTTAAAATTTGAACGTGCCATTACTAATACCACATGTGCTACTTATTTTATGAAATAGGATGTAGCCCAGATCTCACCAAACTCACTAGGACTCTTTCCTCATAGTCTGATAGGAGCTAGATTATGCCTTTTGTACACTGATATTGATCTTGGGAAGGAAGTTGCTCCATAAAAAAAACCACAAACGTTTACAAGCTGAGACAGCACAATAAGCCATATACCTTATCATAGCTGTCATTAATGACTTTTCTAACTTGGTTTCTGTTCAATTCACAAATTACACTAACTATGGGTTTGAGAAGGGAATATTCCCGATGAAGGTGATTTCAGGAAAAATTCTGTTCTAGATAACAGTGTAAATCTTCAGTAACCCCACTTCACTGAGTCTTTCCAATGAGAACTACATGTTTTTGCTTTCCTTTGATCTGTAGGTGGTAACTATTAGGATTCATCAAGTATATTTTAATCAATAGTGAGGATTGGCAGTACAAGTATGTGAATGGTCATTTTGACAGCCTCTGGAGCTTTTGAGGTTATTTCTTCACCACAATATCTGTCTGTAAAGAGACAGCTTGAGGGAAGAGAGAAATATATTTGAAATATACCAAAAAGGTGCCTGTGCCCAAAGGATGTCCGCAGAAGCCTGTATTGGGGCCCAAGGGTAAACTGTGATTTAAGAGGCATGTTTGGCATGGGGTTGTGTATGCTCGACATTTCTCTCAATAACATGCACAGAAATAGCTCAAATTGCTCTCCTCAGTGCAGGTAGCAAGTGACAGCTTCTGCCAAGTCTCAAGTGTCTGTCGGGATCTCAGCAGCCTCTGTTCCCATTAGCACCATGTTGTCTCAGATCCTGCTCTTCAAAGCTTCTGGATAAGCTATAATTAATGACTTAACAAGATTTTGAGGACCTCTGAGGATCTCATCAACTGGACTTCAGAACCACTCAGAATCGGCTTGTAATGAAAAACAGCATTGTAAAATAGGCTTTTTTATGACTTTGCACACTGCTAAAAGCAGTATAAGATTCAAGAGAAGCTCTGAAAGCAGAAGACAGATGCACATTGGTTGTATAGTCTCATTTTGGGCCTTCCGCCCTCTCTTTCAGGAGGATTTTTATAGCTACATTTCCCATTCTGTACCTTCTGCCTTCATGCCTATATTATAATTCTCATTACCCTCAGCTGAAGAAATCAGCTGCCTAACAGCCCTGTCTATTTTAGGAAATCTAAATAAATCTAAAATGATTTACCTGTAAAGGGAAAGGCACATGTCTGCAAGGTTCATCATTGTAAGCCTTGTGATTCTAATAAAATATTGATTGTCTCTCATCCAATAATTTATGACTTGATGGAGCACCCTGGCATCTTTTTCACAATATAAAGACATCACCAAGGGAGTTAAGGTCTTTTTAGAATAAGAATGTGCTGTGTCTTTTTTTTTTTAAGATAGTATATTCATATGAAGCTGTGAACAGTGTTATTAGAGATAGATGAATCCCTGCAAGGCAAGCACTGTTGCCACACCCAAGGGAAACACAATTTTATTTTTACACTTAACTGAATTAATTTATTGAATTGGTGCACACTATAGTTAAAGGTCACTATGTACACATAATTTCTAATAGCTGCAACTTTTATGTGAATTCTCCAGTGCCATAGATAGAAAAATGAAAGCCGTGTTGAAGACAATGGGGTTCTCCCATTCTGTACTGAGATGATGACTTCTTTAATATCCTCTTTATAAGAATCTTTGTGGTTTAGCACCTCATATGAAACTTAATACTTTACTTAATACTAATAGCTGACAGCAAGGAAGAAATACAATTATACCAGGACAAAGAAGTTATTTTTAGAGCTCTGTATTGTCTGCTTGGCATCAGTTTTCTAATACTTGATATGAGCATGACATATATAACACATATATAGTTGGACTACTTGCTGCACTGTATTCAGCTCTGATCTTATTTATATCTTTGCTTTGGGAAGTTTATATCCAGATGTGGTGACTGACCAGCTTAGCCATAGCCTTTTTTCACTCTCTGGCACAGTCACTGGAAATGCAAATGATATTGGCAGCAGCAGTTTGCTGATAATGAATATAGAAGAAAAATGGGTATTTGGAAAATAATGGCCATTAAAATCTATACTTCTCTATTCATTAGAAAATAGAGACTATGCTGGTGCCCAGCATTTAAGATAACATAATGCTGGTTAGGTAGGGGTGGCCATGTGATACAGGATCCATATTGTCATGGTTTACCATAATTCAGGAAAGGGAATTTTCTTGGCTGCAATGATTCTCTGCAAAGCCATTTTCCAGCAGTCTTAGAGCATGGGCATAGTGACTCTGGCCCAGCAGACATAAGCAGACACTCTGCACAGGATCAGGCCTCTATGTTCCCTTAGTATCTGTTTCATATGATCATGTTCCCAAAGGACCAGAAATTTCAGATATCTCCTTTGTTGATAAAAGTTTCTGGGATATATTTTCTTGTTCTCTCTTGAATATCATAGAGTGAAAATTTTTGAGATGTGTTTTTCCTTTGGTAAATCACACAACCTCTTATGCTTGAAAAAAGATTGTGTTACTGGGAAATTACGATAATAAAAAAAAAAAAAATACTTGTGTTGGTGGGAGTTATTAAGAACATTACTGAAATATATTCTGAGATTAAAAACTAAGCCAGGTTCCAACACTTCAAAGATTCTTTCAGTTACAGAGTCTGAAGCTGAAACCAGGTTTTCTTGACAAGGATTTATATTCCCAGCATCTGAATATACCACTGGTCCTCCTGACACATTTTTGTTGTTGATAAGCACTGTTGGCATTGACAATTACAGACCAGACAGAGTCAATATTGATGGAGATGAGAGCATGCATCCTCCCTGCATTCAGCTCTGCACCCACTTACTCTTCCTAGATTTCAAAAGAGAAGGATGAAAGACATTTTTCAAGGTTCTTGAAACGGAAGTATAAATAGAACTACTCAAAAAGCCTCCATTTCCTTGTTGTAATTGTTGATTTCCTTACTTTGTCTGATAATGGGAAAATAGGTTTAGTCTGTGGGTAGGAATGACAAAAAAAATAAATCATTGTGTGTATTTTCAAAGCAATGGCACAGTTTAGAGAATGCACAAAACTCCACAAGGAAGAGATACATTAAAACAGTCTTTGGACACACAGATATGTGGGGTTCTGACATAGGGATTATAACTGGATTATTGTCTCCTCTTTCTCTTGTTTATTGTACTGGCTAGGGGAAATACTGAGTTCCAAGTTTTTTATCCTCAGAAGACTTTGGTTACTTTAATTAAAGGAAGCTTTAGATAAGACCAGTAACAGACTACATGCATACAAACCATTTCTGGAAAACTCTCTCAGTTTCTGGTAATGCTTTGACAAAAATGGTAGGCTATGTATTCATTACTAGCAGTAGGATTTAGAGCTAGAGCCAACACATCTTTCATCTTCACTGCCTACATTCTCTTCTGTCATCAAGGGACAACTTCGGTCATGGCTCGATATCTGAAATCACAGTGTGGAGGCAGAACAGGTTAGTGGCTGATGTCACTGAAGTGTCATCAGATGAAGCACCCTTAGAAGTGGCAGCTACTAAGCCTTTCCAAAGCTTCCTGTGAATGTCCTCACTACTCACCCTGGGAAGATTTTCAGCTGTGCGTCCAGTGCTGTCCACATGTCCATCCCACAGCAGCCTGTCTGTCCTTGTACCTGTTCTTCCTTGGCAAGCTGCGCTTAGAGGGTAAGAAAGCAATGACGCTCTGGCTCCTGAGGGAGCTGGAAAGGCTTTTTGTGTATCTAGTATCAAGTTTCATGGTAAGTAGCTCAGAGAATTTTTAAATAGGTATAGCTTATATATTTACTTGAGCACCTCGTTGCAATGCTTATATATCTATAAAAACATTTCAAAGCAAATAAGTACATTTAGTATTTTCTCATTGCTACTCATATTTGAGAATATGGAGAAAATTTCTCAACAATGAAAGCTGATTACAGATAAGCCGACTTCATGGAAATTTCTTCTCAAAGGTCTTTTGAAATGTGACTAATGAAAAGACAGCAGGGAACAAATCTGCAGTAGAAGTGGAGTGAGTGGATATGTGGATATTTACTTTTATTTTTAAGATTCTAGATGTAGATTTCATACTTACATGTATTGACTCCTTAATTAGGTTTTAAAGGAGTTAATTTTTTTTTTACCAGGGAATTTAGCTCATGTGTAATTACCTTACACTGGTATCCACACAGCACAACTCATGGCTGAACTTCTAAAACATTGCATTTGGTACCTTCCTTTTTGTTAAATGTCTTTTACCTTAACTCTCACTTGCAATTAGGGCATTCCTAAAAATAGCTTGTGAAATATATATCAGTCTTTGCTGAGTCAATAGGACTAGTGGAAGACTCTCATCCCTTCCAAAAAAACTTCAGTAGATGGTGCAAGACAAAGAAATGTATTGATTTTTATTTTAAGTAACACAAAACCATCTCATTCTCTGGCAATTTTTTTTCCTGCTTTTCATTGCAAGAGGAAAATCATCCTGTTCTAAACAGGTAGTTGTTATTCCTGCCCAACATAGCACCCTACGGTTATTCTGTGTTTATTCATATATAATTATTAATATGATGTAAGAGCTCAGCAAGATTCTTCTCATTATCCTTCAGAAATGAGAGCAAAATGAACTAGCAGTGAGCTACCAAGAGCTAAAGCAGTGTGTGGGAGAACAGTATGGTGCTAAAAAGTTAAGGATTTGTCCTGCTGGCCCTCTGAGGATGCATATGTCAATTTTCCAGTGAATGTGCACCAAGTAGAGTGATGAGTGACACCTAGCATTTACAAGCTGGAAGCTTTCCTGATATAAAAGTCTGACGTGAGCTGATGGAAAGAGCCAGAGCTCCTCACAGCAGCAACAGGAGGCTTTACTGTCCAAAGGCTAGCTTCCTAACAGATGTAAAGCTGCCTCACTCCACTGAAAATATCTTCTCCTTATGCCCAAGTTTCTTCATTTATATTGAAATATAAAAGCAGATTGAGAGCTTTAGGTGGGTTTCCTGGCAGACAACAAAGATGAATTGATTAATCTTTCTTCTAGTTAAACAGAGAAGCAAAAAAATTAAACTTTAATGTTTTGTCTCAAATGGGAATGCTTCATTCTGGTTTTGAGTATGAAAAATGGTAAGATCTCCAAAATATTAGGCAAATTATAAAGAGAACACTCTTCCAAATAATCTGTCATGCTTGTTTTAGAAAAATGCCAAAAGAAAGCAGTATGTTTTTATCAATATTGTCTTCAAAATTATTTGCCCTAAACTAGTATGAATTCATAAATGTGTTCTAGTTACCTAATTTTTTAATAAATATTGATTTTATTTTGCCTATTTCAAAAAAGGAAACATGCAAGAAACAGCAACAGTGACATCGCTCAAAAACAGAAAAAGAAAGCCTCAAAAAAAAGAATTTATGTATGTATAGACAACACATCTCAAAGAACTTTGAACAGTTATAAATGATTTTTTTTTGGTCCATCTGTGCATTTATGCTATAAAATATTCTCCACTATACTTCTCTTTTATCTGAAGGTTGGGGGCTTCAAGCAACTGGTGAATTTCAGACTGATTCATCATTTGAAATACTATATTATCTCAGAGACATCCAGGTATGAGGCTTAGGTACATGCAGGGAAATAGAGGAAAGACCTGTGTGCAAAGGACATGCCTCTGCAGCCCATCATGGCCTCATGGCCTCCACATCATAAAAACATGTAGTCCTCTGAATGTCCGCCTGGAGCAAGAGCTGGTGGTGGATCTTGGCATTATGATTCTGATTTGAAGGCTGATAAAAGGGCACCTTTGCTTGGTAGGCAGGTTCTGGGCGCTCGCAGTGTGGTGGGTTGTCACCAGTGGCACTGCTGATAATGGTGAGAGTGCTTACAAAGGCAAGCACCAAGCTGCCCAGAAGTGCAAAGTGCTCCTGCCCCTTTTTGGGGAAAGGCAGGTGGGCCAAACTGGAATCCTTGTAACCAAACTGCTACTAACTGGAACTGCCCGAATACAGAGTTGAACCCACTGACTTTTTGAAGATAAGTAGAGGTGAATGTGGCTCTGGGACCTGGGGACATCCCAAACACAAGAGGATCACAGGTTTCTCAGAAACCACTAATTCAAATCATTATTATGACTACACCTGTACTTTTCTGAGAAAAGCTTATTTATCTGGCTATAGTAATTTCTTGAAATTCAACATGAATTTAGATCGTGGTCATAGTATTCTAAGGTAAAGATGTGATGTTTATTCTAATAACCAACTTCTAATTTTAAACCCACATTTTTGAAGTTACTTCAGTTGCATATTAAGGAGTTCTTCAGAAAAGCAACTAACAGGGAGAAAAATAAACCAAGTAACAGGAAAAACAAAAAAAGGGGGAAAAGCACAGAAGGTTGCAGTAGAAAGTAACCTCGGTTACACGACATCAGTTTATTTTGTCATCACATGTATATGAGACTTTATGAATGGTTGGCCCTGAAGTTATTCAAGCTCTGAGAAAGTTCTCACAAATCCTGCTTGTGGCTGCCATTGTAGTAAATGTGTCCTTTTGACCCAGCCAAAACACTGGTACCTAGTGAGCTTTTTTTTAATCTTCCCCACACAACATGATACTTCCGTGTACTCTGCTGTGGCTCAGCATTGCTTATTTTGGCAATAAAGATGTGAGGAGCTGAACACAGTTTTTTTAATAAATATTCTTCGGGACATATAAGGGAGCCAGGTGGAGCAATATAGAGGAATGAACTTTGAAAAAAAAAAAGAAAAAAGAAAGGAATGAATGTCGAGGACTAGTGAAATGGAGGCAGAAGGAAAAGGAGGAAGAGAAGCCTGAGGCTTTCTGTTGGATGGACTTGTGCAATATAACATTGAACATTTTTTCCTTTGTTAATGTTTATATACATATAATTGAACCAGCAAAATGAGAGTTGATGGTGTACTACAGGACATTCAGTGTCAAAAAAAGAAGTACGTATAGTTCAATGCAGGGTTTATTAGCTTTAATTCCTTGTTTTATTTGCAGACATTTGGAATTATCTCAGAGTATCACATTACTGAACTGTCATTTTTTCGTATGGATAATATAGCTTAGAATAAAATCTGAGCACGTGAAAGTTAATAAATCCTGAGAATTTAATTAATTTCATACTGCTTCCTGAAATACATAAATCACTTTGACATGAAGACCAAAATTGTTCAAAAAGCTAGCTAATTAATGAATATTTTGACTTCTAGTGATGTCAAAGAACGTGACTCCAGTGAAAGAACTGAAAGGTCTCATCACTGAGAAAACATGCAGATGAAAATGATTGTAATTCAGAGAAGTGAATGTCTGAAATGAAATAAAAAGGTAAAGCACACATCTCTTTGGGGGAGTTATTCAGCAGTACAAAGCATATTCTGCTGTATTTGGGGACTAATAGTAAGAGATCTGTAGCCTTGTGAACTCATTAGCTATAAATGTCAGAGGAGAGGAGACGACTGATTTGCCAGGTGAGTTTGAACTCTTGATGAAATGTGCCATACCCCTGCTGGTGTGATATATCCAATGTAATATTTTGGCAAGCACAGGGTAACATTACAGCAGCTCTGAGTAAGAACTGGTGATACCCTGGAATAGGTGCCCATCCCAAGAACAGAGTTCAGCTAATACACGAGAAGAAAACTGCTAGTGAGATGAGTTTGGGGATGAGTAGCTCATGAGGCTTTTTTAGCAATATAGATACCTGTTGCTTGTATATTAGTATACATATTTATACTGGAATAAATACTGCGAAGAAAGGAGACACAATTAGACAAAACAGTTATTACAAAGAGAAGTAAGATAGACCAGCAGTTAATAAATCTAGGCTGGTAGAAACCTTCAAGGCTCAGTTTTTTGCTCTTGGGTGTGATGATTCACAGCCTGACAGCTTGCTGGAGCTCAAGGCAGAGGTTGAAAGGATTATGACAGCTTACCCAAGCTGCATGGGAACTTGGGGCACAGTGGCCAGCTCCATTCCCAAACCCCCTTTTCTTCTGTACAAAAACACATCTTTAAACTAGGGGGTTTTTAATGCTTTTCTATAAAGCCTGGCTAAACAGATCAAAATCGCCACCTAGTGAGGATAGTCTCTCAGCTCACTCATTTCACACAAGTCTGTAAATACAACTGAATATTCGTAATATTCCACTGAATTTGAATGTAAATGCTATAAACACTTTGCAGGGAAAAAAATCAAGCATTTAAGGAAAAATGTGACAGGAACACAGGTATTTTCCATAAAGTAATATGTATCCCAAAACAGGGATTCCTACCACCTCTCACTGCAATCATTAAGGTGCTTACTTTAATGTCTTCAGAGTGTATTTACAGGTATCTTGAGTGCAGAGCCAGATTTCTTGTCTGTGTTGGGTGTGTTATGCCTCCTGCATGGGTAGTGTTTCAAAAGGTCTCTAAGTTCTTGATCCTGGTCTCTCTGAATGAACTGCTAAAAATAAACAAACTGCATAATTGGCTAAAACTCAAAGAAGTATCTAAAAGTGGTTTCACTTGAATTATGTCTGTAATGAATTGAAGTGAATGAACAACAAAGATAAACCTACATGTACCATGTTAGCAAGGCTTTTGAAAGGCTTCCGGTTAAATCCATTTTGCAGGTTCCTTTGGCTTGATCTGAGTGACTGAACAGGCATTTGGAATCTGCAAACCTCTCCATAGTTATCAAATAATTTTTCAAGTTTCCACTTTCTATTATTTCAACCCTGACACCCTATGTAAGTTGCTTTCTGTTACAGTGAAGAAATATACTGACTATTAAGGTTTAAAAAATGCATAGCAAATTACTGTTAAGATTTTATTTTAAAAATAATTAAAGTTAAATATACTATATTTTAGATTCTTTTTTTTCCTGTCCTACACTTTAGTCTTCTAAAATTTAAATTGTAAAGACTGTGCAGTTATGAACATAACCCATAAGAAAAAGTAAGGGAAAATATACAAGAACCTCTGGATATGAGAGGTGTGACTTTCAAATAACCACATAAAAGAATTCTGAAGAAATTGTGAGTAAAAACAATAGTGAGATAGGAAGTATAAGCTGTTTTTTTTCTCAGATTAAGTTATTTTCCTTGACTTGCCTTGGAAGACATAGAGTTGTGGTGCTTACTGCTGATGAATATTTCTAGATCTTTTTGAAGCTGCCTATCCCAGGCTTATTTAAAATCAAATTTTGAATCTATTAGCAATGTAATAGGGATCAAAAAAAAACTTTAGGATCAATTTATTTTGCTTTCCAAACAGGGCTACTTTTAAACTGCTAAATGCTACTACCTAAGTTTATTTTCTGCTTTCCACATAAATAAATTATCCTCTAAGTGTGAACACTAGACTTAATGATGAAATGTGCTACTCAGACAGAGCATGGGGGATTATCATGGCTGCAAAATTCAATGAGAGTTTGAATGTGGAGTTACCGGCAATGCCTTCACAATACACTGTAGTATCTTACCCCTTCTGCTATGAGGTCCCAAAGGTATGTGAACAGGACTGAGACACTGCGTTGTGAACAAACAGCCATCAGACGGGGAAGGAAGACTGGCACTGATCACACAACAGGTGCCCAAGAAATTACATCATGTATTTCACACATTTCTGGCACTAACTCTGTAAAAAATGTGAATGCAGCATTGTTTCCCTGTGCACAACCTCAGTATGAAGCTTCTTCTTAGGTTGGTTGTGCTCCACAGAACCTGTACTACGTTCATGTACACCGACTGAGCTGCCAGACAGTGACATGTGCTCGTTTTCTGTATGCCAGGAAGGAGAGCTCACTTCTCCCTGCATGGGATTACCAAGAATACATCAGCAGTCATAGTCATAGTTTGACCTTTTCTGGATTTCTTTTTTTCTGCTGTAATACATTCTGAGGACAAGCAGAAACTTTGGTTTACTGTGTCTTATCGAATGGGTTGCACTGCATGAGGATAAGCAAAGAAGATGGTGAAAGCCCTTTGTTTATTCTCTCATTCTGAGAATACAATGAATCTCAGGAACTGCTTCATAGATAGTTGGTACAGTTATAGTTCCTTTTGCCCTCTAAAAATTAGGGCTTTTTATCTTCCTTCCTATTTAAGAGTCCTTGGTTCTGCTACAGTGAAAAGCCCACTGTGGTAGACACAGGAGTGTCTACCTATCACATGTGAGAGTTGATGCCTCAAATTAGGATACTTGTAGGAACAGTGGGGAAAGGAGTTACAGGGAACAAGTTACAGGGAACAAATTAAGGGAAGGAGAGGAAAACAGTGGGGATGAGCTATGTCCTGAAGCCACTGTCTGCCCACTCTCATACCCAGTAACAATCTGCTGTGTCTGGAGGCACTGTGGAAAGCTGAAATGGAAGAGACTGTAGGAGCTATGGAACCAGGAGGGTGACCAGTTGTGGATGCTGTACCACTTTGGCTCGGTTTTCTATCTGGCATCTAGAAGCAGTTGTTCAAAGGAATACAAGGGGAGAATGTATTTTCATTGGAGCTGCCTTTTATAGCCTTTCCTTCTTTCTCTTCACCCACTGGAGTGGAGCCGCTAATCTCTGCGACTTCCCCAGAACAGACAATGTCATCCGTCATGCCTCTTCAGTCTCAGCAGTTCATTTCATTTAGGGATGTGAGCCTAAGGAATTCTGCCCACACTGCACTGGTAGGATCAACTGCATTTTCCTCACAGTGTTTCCTCACACATATAATTAAGTGTGTGAAACACAAGATAATGTATAGGTCTCTCTTTTAGACTGTAGCTTTCCGGATTTAGAACTTGCCATGACATCTGCTAGGATACCAGCTATCAGATGAAGGAAACTGAGGTGACAATTTTTCCAGTAGCTGAATATGAGAAATTACTGGAATTGAGAAGCAAATAAACTGTGCTAAAATGCTAGAAACTTGAAACAAAATTGTTCCTGGGTGTAGTTTTTCATGTGGGGTCAGAAAAATAGCCATTATGTTGTACCTCTATTGTTAAAAGGAAAGAAGACTTTAAACAGGGAGAAATTAAAGGTAAGGGCAAGATTCTACATGAAATGAAAATATACCTACAGCTGAGATGTAATATAGCACAAATTTGGGGATATTAGGACCAGCTTTTGGGAAAAGCTTGTGAAAGCTGTTGTTATGTTAAATAAACTTCAGTATGTCATCTGAAAGGCAATGAGCCGCAACTAGACGATCTGAAGAATCATCATAGAATCATGGAATGGCTTGGGTTGGAAGGGCCCTTAGAGATCATCCAGTTCCAACCTCCCTGCCATGGGCAGGGACACCTTCCATTAGGCTCAGAGCTCCATCCAAATTGGCCTTGAACACTTTCAGGGATGGGGCATCCACCACTTCTTTGGGTAACCTGTTCCAATGGCTCACCATCCTCATGGTAAAGAATTTCTTTCCTATATCTGATCTAAACCTACTCTCTTTCAGTTTGAAGTCTTTCCCCCTTGTCCTGTCACCACAGGCCCTTGCAGGAAGTCCCTCTCCTTCTTTCCTGTAGGCTTCCTTTCAGGTACTGGAAGCTGCAATCAAGGCTGAAGCCTTCTCTTTTTCAGGCTGAACAAAACCAACTCTCCCAGCCTTTCCTCACAGGAGAGGTTCTCCATCCCTCTAATCAACTTGGTGTCCTTCCTCTGCGCTGACTCCATCCGGTTGATAACCTTCCTGTGCTGGGAACCCCAGAGCTGGATGCAGCACTCCAGGTGGGGTGTCACCAGAGCAGAGTACAGGGGCAGAATCCCTCCCTCAGCCTGCTGGCCTCACTGCTTTTGATGCAGCCCATTTGGCTTTCTGAGCTGTGAGCACATATGGCCAGGTCACGCCCAGCCTCTCAGCCACCAGCACCCCATAAAGGTTACACATGATTGGACACACCTGGGTGTGCTTTCACCCAGTCTGTCAGCACATCCGTTGTTCATCCAGCAACAGATCTTGACTTTACCAGGAAAACAAACCATGGAAAAGAATCTTTTGTCCCTGCATTGAATCTTTAACCAAGCAGTTGCTATAGCAATACAATTTCTCAAAATACTAAATTTAAAATAACAGCTCCTAAGAGCTACCTCTGCTCCTGTGAGACATCTTTTTGTTTCAATTTCTCTCACACTCAGTTTAAAGAAACTGTGATTCTCTACTCCCACCACCAAAATATTCAAAGTTAATTTTGAAAACAGAACAAAAAAGGGATTGACCTATTTTCCTACTTTTTTTTCCACCTCCTTCTGTTTTAGCATTCCCATTCTACATTAGTAATATGATGTGTACACTTTGATGTTCAGGGAGAGATGATATGGGATACACAACCTACTGTACACAGGTTGGATAGAGGCTGTAGGTGATACACTGCTGACAATGCCTCTGCGTTGGCACAGATTAGAATCTGAGTCTGTCTTATGCAGTGTCTTTGTAATTCACTTGGATCAGGCTTTTTATGTATCATTTGATACAGTCTTTTCCTTACTATTTTCTGTTTGGTTTTTGTTGTTGTGTTTGCGGGGTTTTTTTGGTTTGGTTTGTTGTTTTTTTCCCCAAAGTCCAGAATGGAATTTATGTCTTTCTAGGATATTATAGGATTTAGGTGAAATATCTTTGTTACTTTTAATTCATAGCTGAACAGCCAAAACTTCCCTGTGTCAGCTTAGGTTAGCAATTTGCTCGTAACACAGCCATTGTGGTGTAGCAATAAAAGAAAAACCTTTATGATATGCACAATGTGTCTCCCTCTCTTTCCCCTTATTAGAGGATCACTTATCAGGTACTGCCTTGGATCAGCAGCACTGGGGACCCTGTAGGTGCAGATGAGTTGGTGGCCTTGGGCAGGGGCAAGCTGACACCTTGCAGGGCTTAGGGACCACCATGAGCTGCTGTCTCATGCAGAAGGAAAACCCTGGCAACTAGCAGCACTGGCCTATGGGTGCAGCAGCTGCCCCAGCTCCTGCTGAGCTCAGAGCCCTTCTTCATTTTCCCTCCCTGCAGCCCTGCTCTGTGCAAACAGATTTTCTGCCACTGAAGTCGTGCTGGTCCCAAGCCCCCTTACACTCCATGTTCTCCCTCTGTGCTTGTGGAGGTGTGAGCAAATAAATAGTTTGGTCCATTACCACCTTAGAAATAGAGAAGTCGACTGATGGTGACACTGATGAAACTGGTGATTAATATGGAAAGTGGCACATGGCTAAACTACAGCCCAAGAGTGACACTACTGAAGACTGTTACTAGACCTACCAGAGTGATTTCAGTAGCGTCATTCTCTGTGTATGGAAACAGGAAGTGGAACATGTTAATCTTATAAATCAAATTCACACTTCCTTTCACCTTTTTCAGTTATTCTGAAGTTCAACGTGTTAGAGACTAAAAAAAAAAAAAAAAAGTCCCAAAAAAGGAAAAGGGTAGGCCGGTGTCTGTTAGCCTACAACCATGTGAGTCAGGACTGACTGCAATGACATTAACAAAGGGAAGCTTATGTGTAGAAAAGAATAATGTCAGAAAAGAATAATGATCTGGGGTGATGGAAGTTGTGGCTGATGGTTGGACTAGATGATCTTAAAGGTCTTTTCCAACCTTAATGATTGTAAGATTCTGAAAAAAGCCAGATTAAATGAAGTCTGAAATTCCACCAGCTAGGTCACCACAGTTCACTGAAAATTCCCCAGCTTACAAAGCTCAGCTATATATTTGCTGGACATTTGAGAGATGGATTCCACTTTAAGTGAATTATTGAGAGACAAATTCACCTCTGCTGTTATTAAGCTGATAGCAGTATTGTTTGGCATGGACATTTCATACCCTGCAGATATTAATTAAATTACCATCACAGCCCTTCTAATTATCCATATTCTTATCATACAGATTTGAAGTGAGATAGGAACTACGGTGACTCAATGAGACCATACACTTATGTTTTTAGGCATTGTCTGTGAGGAAAATGGAATTTGAATGCATGCCTTTCTTCTTGCCATTAAATAGACATTTCAATTTCATAAACTTTTCTATAAGGAATGTCCTTGCTTTGGAACAGTTCCTGTGGATTTGTATTTTTGTTTTGCCTGTAGAGCCATCAGGAATTCTACGTGGAATATTCAATAACAATAATACACAACACGAATTGGAGTCTGGATGACATTTACCATGTCCTATGCCTCCTGTAACACTGCAATTTTAAACAGAACATAGATGTTCACTTTCATACAGTAAACTTGGTCCAACTGGGTCAATGGAATTTGGAGAAAGAATGAAAAGAAGTGTAAATTTTTAGCTATGTAAGAATAATGAAGTAAATACACAAATGATTGAAGTATAGGACACTGTAGTCTCTCCATCTGGAAGCATCGTCATTTCTCCAGAGAGTTGTGATTTGAACACATAGACTGAGCATTTTAGAACTATCTAAGGAATTAGGTACTTATATTTTATTATAATAAAAGGATAGGACCCTGGACTTACTTATATTTTATTATAATAAAGGGATAGGACCCTGGACTTAATTGAGTTTTTTTGTGAAGCCCAGCCTACGGACCAGCTACTGTCATTATTTTCCTTTATCCTGAAGTGAATCTTCAGCAACGCAGGGAGGTACTATAGGAAATGATGCTATGAAAAATATCCACACATACCAATGTGGGCTGGTCCAAGCTATGGCTTTCATGAGCATTGGTGGAATATTAAAAAAATATAAAATCTCAGGATCAAATTTTCTGGAAATTAAGCTTTTTTGCATAGGGCCAGGGCCCTAAGTTTACCAACAGAATCTGTGACCACCTTAGGGATTGACTGCCTGTGCACAGGCCGGTGCTGACGTGGTGCTGCTGTGCGCAGCCTGGTACCTCACAGATCCCAACCTTGCCTTCCTGACTTGGCTTCCCAGCTTGACCTCAGACCTGCCTCGTCACTACAGATTTGTCTGGTGATCATGGACAGTTGGCCAATACCAGTTACCATCACCAGACCTTCTCTGTGTGCCTCGCTGGGGTGCCACGGGACTGCGTGGCTTGTCAGTGATGCTGCTGCCCAGTCTGACTGGCTGTTCTCTCAGCTCCTGGACCACTGCCCATGCAGAGCAGCCAGCTCTCCCTAGTCCCTGACATGCAAGTTAAATTCCACTCAGTTTTGTTGCTTAGCTTTAGTTTTCATTATTCTTTATTCTGTAAATTAATTCTTAAATTCTTTAAATTAAAAGCACAAATAGAATTAACTTTCCAAATTTTCCAGCATGTGAAAGATCTAAAAGTGAACCACTGAGTTCTTCTTTCCGTGAAGTTACAGTGAGGTTTGGTTCTGCTTTTGTTCCAGTGCTACAGTGAAATTTCACATTCTGTTACAAAATGCATAGGTCAGCACAGGGACAAATCTGTGGTGAAATAACTTGCACTGCTGCTTGCATAATTTTTCCTTCATAATACATAAGAAAGAACTACAGGAAAAAAAACCACATCAAAACAACACATCAAAACAAAATCCAGCAAATGGAAACAAAAAAGAGAAGGGAACATATTTTTCTAGAGAGGAAGGCAACAGCCAGAACAGTGACAAACACAGTTCACAGGATCACAGGACAACTGTGGTTGGAAGAGACCTCAGGAATTCTCAACCTTTTGCTCAATGGAAGATCAGCTATAAGGCCAGACCAGATTGCTCAAAGCTTTGTTCAGTTGGGTCCTAAAAACTTCTCAGGATAGAGCACACAGAACACCTTGATGCAACCCGTTCCACTGTTTTTCAGCCCTCATAGTTCAAAAAATCTTCCTTAAATCAACTCTGACCCCTCTTGCTTCAGGTTACACACATGATTTCTTGTCCCTCCTTCTATGAGCTCTTGTGAAGAGCTTGGCTCCATCTTCTCAATACCCCCTTTGCAGGATTGCAAGGCTGACATTAGGTCCTTCAGCATCTTCTTTTCTTTTCTCTTCTGTTCTCCAGGCTGAACAAGTTCAGCTTCCACAGTCTCTCAAGTTCCCATTTCAGAACGTCAAATTAACTGAAAATATAAATAGACCCAAACAGCCACTCACAAAAAACTAGGGAAGTGCTCTTTGTAATGGAGAAAATTTTACTTTACACACAGAGTGATGTTCTCATAAGAAATTTCTTACTGATTGTGACCACTGTATGCACACCCTCCACCTAGAAATGTGCTGAAAAGTGATGATCAAAATCTTTCCACCACACAGACTTGCTAGAGGAGGATTTTTTTTTTTGATGGAAAGAAAAATCATTTCCCTATGAAACTGAAAAACCACCGTTACCAAATATTGTTCCTGGCAGTTGAACAAAAGTAAAAATGTAGTTAGAGGTGAAAAAAAGGGAAACTTTCCATTGTGTTTTAACTCTTTTCAGGGACCCAAGTGCCTGCTGCTACCAGGGAACCAGGCAGCTGTTTCTGGGGCCTGTGCAGGAATAGGTCCCTGAATTAACAGCTACACTTCTGATTTAGGCTAAATCAAAACTCTTTCAAAATGTGGGTTCTTTTGCTTCCATTCCTATTGTTTGTTGGTACATTTGTGTTCTTTGCTGGTTTGTCATTTTTTCTGATTGGCTTGTTCAATTTTTTTAAAATCGGCAGACTGAGAGCCCTGGAAGCTCTAGCTGAGGCTTTCAGGTGCAGTTAAGTAAATGGATATAAACCTTGCTCTAATGACTCTGAAAATGTAACCACACTCCAGATTTCAGTCATAATAAGCAAGTGTAAAGGCTGGCCCTTTATGTTGTGGAGATGTGAAACCTCACTTTTCAGCCTTTCTCTTCGTCCCTGCATATATCAGGAAAAGTTTCATATGAGTTAAAACACTGGTGGCTAGAATTGGTTCTTTATAAGTACTTGAAGTAATGAATCTTCAACTATCTGAAACCCAATATTTATATTGTAATGAAACTGCATAAAATATGGTTATACATTAGAACATATATTTTTCAAAGGAAAGAAAAGCTGAAAAGCTTAAGAGCAGGTTAATACCTCTGCACATGAGGTAAACAATTTTAAGAAGTGGCTGATCTCAGGTGTATGCTGAAGAACAATTTGAGTCTTCACTGAAACACAGGATCCATCACAGCAGCCTAAATTATACCATGAACTTAGAGAGAAATTTACCACACTCCCTCTGTCTGCTTCTTTGTCAATCAGGACGAGAAGGACTTCAGCCTTCCTCCAGCTAAGCACATCTATGCCCATCTTGTGGGCTAGCTAGCAAGCTGCAGCAGGAGGCAGTTCTGTGGGGAATCCTCAGTAATTCTGTCATGTCATGGTCATCCTTCTTGACTGTGCATATGTTTCTTGTCAGTAATTCATGTAGCATACCTGATTTAGAGATATGTGTTCACACTCCATTGATTTCATTGACCCTACAGTGAATTCTTATTGGCTTCAGCTACTGATTTTTTTTTAGATTGGCATCTCTGACTTTCAGGGTATTGCCTGGGTACAGACTGGAGAAGAATATTTCTTTCTTTTCCCTTTAGGTCATCCAATTTTGCTTTGAATGTGCCCACTCAGGCATTTTTGACAGTCTCTGTTTCACAGGAAGTTCTGTAGGTGATCAGGGCATTGCTTTTTGTAGCAGAACTGCACAGAGCATGGTCTTTCACTTGGTCTTCCTCACGCTTTCGTAGGCACAAGCAACATCTCAGCACGTTCAGAATGTCTGTTTGTGCAGTCTCACTCACAAAGCAGTAAAGAATGGGGTCAGCAATGCAATTCAAACTCGTTAAGGCCTGTGTGATTCTGTAAACCTTATACATCTGCAGCAAAAGATGTGGGTCAGTGGTGGAAGGTTCTCTGATGCTGCGAATAAGCAATATAATGTGATATGGAGTGAAACAAACAATGAAACTAATTGTGATATTCAGAATAAGTTTTCTCACTTTTTTCTTTTCTTCATCTAGTGTGGCTTGGTTACACTTCACTACTTGGTAGATTTTATGGTAGCAAAACACAATGATTATCAAAGGGACCAAGTACCCTGAGCATATCCGAAATAAATTTATCCGTGCCTGCCACCCTTCCAAGGGGTATTTATCATAACATAATGTATGATTAGTGAAATTGCAAGGATCATTGAATACTTCTTTGTGCACCAATATGACTGAATTCAAGATGCTTTCCAGAAGCCAAACAGTTGCGCTGACAATCAGTGAAAATCTTCTTGTGCGCAAGTGCTGGAGCTTCAAGGGGTGAACTAATGCCAGATACCTGTCAACGGAGATGCAAGCAAGGAATGCGGTGCTGGTGTAGAAATTCATATACATAAGGAAGGCAGAAATCTGACAAAGTGAGGCAGAGAGCCTCCAGTCATCTCCATTCCAGGCATAATTAATCCACAGAGGTAGAATCAAAGAGTACAAAAGATCAGCCAGGGATAGGCTAAAGATGTAGACTGCTGACTCATTCTTTTTCCTCACCTGAATGCAAGATGCATAGAGGGATATGCAGTTGATGGGGATACTGATTATCATCACAATGCTGTACACAAATGGAAACAAATATTTATCCAGGGTGTGATCATCATGGCACTCAGCAGTGCTGTTGCTCATTGTCCACCCTGAGTAGTATCTTTGGGCTAATTCCAGCCTGGATGCAGTAAAGACCCCTCTGTAGTCTGATGGGTCGCCATCTGTCAGTTCTTCAGGACCTCGTTGACAAGATTCCCACCTCCTGTTGCCAAAGAAGAAAAACGTCAGCTGGAATTAGGACTGCATAGGATGAGGAACCCAAAATCTAAAGTGTTGAGGTCAGTTAGATGCAAACTTCTACAGCAGAAGCAGGATGAGTAGTTAAGACACTTCTGGGGGTGGGGCTGTGTCCTGCAATCCCAGGTCTCTCTTGTGGGAGAGTTGAAGGAGAACAGAAAGGGGACTAGAAATAATAGAAAGGCACTTTCTATTTCCATAAATATGGCAGATTTCTATCCCAAATAACTTCCTCCCCTCTAAGTCAATGAAGGGACAAGAATAGAAACACAGGGATTCAGTTACTACTAGGATCTGCTCAGAAGAGGAAAATGTGTGACTGGTATGTCTTCCTATTGTGAATCACTCTCTTGTTGCATTCTCACACATTCCTGCTTTCTCTCTCCTCCTTTGTATGCAATCCTGCAAGAACTTGCCATCAATTGTGCTATTCCAACAAAACTTACTGCATGTCCCAGAAACCCCCACGTGAAACCTGGCAGGCTGTTGGATTCCTGCATGCACAGGAGAATCTGCAGAGTGTCCCTTTGACTCATGTCAGGTGGAGACTCTGAGTACAATTGTTCATTTACACTTCTTTCCTCTAAAAATTGTAGCTGCCATGCATGAGCTATAAAACCATTAGCAATTAAGTTTATCATTACCAGAGCTGTGGGTGTCAATAGCTTCAACATGAAAATACCAATAAAATGGCAGCCCTGACTAAAGCAGTGGGACTGAAGGAGCTGTGTATGTGAGATGTAGAAGCAAGTACAAGAGCTGACCTTTAAGTAAAAAATGGTGTACAACTGTAGTTGTGAGACAGTTGGTACTCACTGGTTGTATCACAGATCTGACACTCAGTAGTTCTCTTCTCTAAAGACCTAATTGTTATGTTCAGGAAATATGAGAATGGAGAATATTTGTTGTGGTCAAGTTCTACTGCCAAATATACGAACTGCTTCAGAGACTGCCTGTGGTAACTCATATGTGTTTTGAGCCTGGACTACCAGCAGGGGAGGTGAAGAGGCTGAAGAAGGAGTAGGTTGCAAGATAGCAAGTTTGCAACTGTCCCCACATGGGAAAGAAGTCAAACTGAAAACAACTTGTGTGTAGAAACCTTCCCATGTGGTAAGAAAAATGCAGCCTTTTATGGGTTTGATGTGTGTGTTTGGGGAACTCTGTGGGTTTATCAGAGAAACCCAAGCAGGTTTATTGCTGAGAGGTTATTATATGGATCTCTTGTCTATAAAAAAAACCCTTTCATGCCAAAAAAATAAAGGAGCAATGACAAAACTAGTCAGAAAGCACGTATTTAATTTTACCAGCCACTGCTTTATTTGATCAAGTTGGCTAACCTTTTACAGTTAGAGCTAAATTAATTCCCAAGCTTGAAAGACAAGGAAAATTCTTGAGAATGACTTGCCAGTTTGGTCCATTGAAGAACTTTACCTACATGGGAGCTAATTAAAAAAAAACGCAGTGTCTGTATTTAAGACAAACATAACAGGTCTACATTTCAGTGTGGTTTAATGAAACCACATGGTAAATAGGGCATTGTAAGCTTACCAGTATAGATAAGTATCACAAATTAAAAATCTAGCTCTAAAAATTGGACCACAGGCTTTTGCTGACCCACTTCATACCAAAACCAAACAGACCAGATGAGTAAAAGATAAAATACCTATCTCTTCTTCTAATTACATTTTAGCATCTCTTTTCCTATGACAGGTCTCTTCATGTCTAACAGGGAAACATGCCCTTTCAAAAGCATGTGTGTAATGTAGTGTGAGGCAGCGTTTACTAGTCTCATGACTGAGAAACTGGAATTCCTTCTCCCTCCCCCATAAACTCTTTCTCTTTTGTTAGTTGTTGTATTACAGAATCATCATCCTTACAAGCTCCTAATTGTCTCCATGTTGCTCACAACAGCTTCTCTCTTTCATATCTGCTCACAGACCAACATACCAATTTTCTCATACCACCCACCATTTTTGCTTCAGCTTTCTCATTTTAGCTCATTGTTTCTAAGAGTTTTGCCCTGTTGATCTCACTGATCATAGGGTAAAACACTTGTCCTTTTATTGCACTTGTCTGAATAAGCCACATGTTATTTGGGGCAAGACTTTGCTTTGCTTTTTTGCCATCTGCCTTAAGGAGCTAATATCTGAAGGTATAATTGATCGGTGGCAGGCTGGGCCACTGAAGATGAAATGCAAAAAAAAAAATGAGTTTAGACCACACAAAATTTGCCATCTTGGAAAGTTTTTTCTGTCCTTCATGGTCACATCACTATACCCCATCTTTTTCTTTTATTTTAAAACAGTATGTTCATTAGCTTCTGTGAACACAGCCCTGGAGACTGTTTAACATTCCCCAGGTAATCCATGTCCCACCTGTGATGACGTACTGATGGTACTTATAAGAACATGCTTTCAATGAGTATAATAAGAGAAGTGTGTCATTCTGGCATGTATTGATGACCTATACTTAAGTGTGTCAAAGAGCCAGCAAATGAAGCATACCACAGTGCATGCTGCAGTTTTTTGCACAGAAATATAAAGCAGAAAGCACTGTTTTTCCCTGATTACAAGAAATTTCAGTCAAATTGCTTGGAGTCTTTTTTTAGGGGAAGTCATCCATATCATACTTTGTTGCTTAGTTGTTTTTCTGATAATTAGGACTTTGTAATGCAAGATGATTTTTCTTACCTGAACGCATTCCCAGGTTTTCTCTCAGCTACTGAGCGTACCTGCTGGTTTTGCCCAAGAGCATGGCATTGGTCTACAGCTATTCTAAAAACCCATATTTGATAATTTACCCCATTGATTTTTATTTAAAACAAACAAAACAAAGCAAAACAAACTATAAAGGAATTTCTGTTTAATTATGTAATTTAATGGTTTGACTTTCATGGTCCAAACCCACTGTGACTAATTCTGTAGACTTCTGACTTATTTTGTAGACTTGTTTTGTTGAATTGCATTTCAAATGAAAAAAAAAATATTCTTAACAGTAATTTTTTTTTTTAGACACATTATTAAATTATTATCATAATTCCTGCCTCTGTCATTTTGCTACAGAAAACCTGCTGTACAAGAATTCTGCAGAGTCAGCAAGACCTAAAATTTAGAGAAATGGACTAGCAAATGTTATGCTTCAAGTAACATATGCAAACAAGCCTGTAAAGGAACCTTGTGAAAGTTTCTAGAGAACAGTAGTAATTACATATTGTATTTGTTATCAATGCTTTCCTACAGTATCTTCTTCATGTTCAAAGAGAGCTTTATGTAGTCTGTCCATTGATGACATTTTGAAAGTAAGAAAGTAAGTAAAAGTTAAACTTTCATAAGCATAAATACACAAATACTCTTATCTGTAAACAACTTTCTAAGGGAAGAAAGGAACAGTGCTGTGTGAGCTAGCGCAGTAGGTGCCGTAGTGGTGATACTGTACATAAGATGGAAAGACAGACAACTTTCTGATTTCTTTTTTCTCTTAAACAAATTTCAACAAAGTAGATTGCTTTGTGTTCTCAAAAATAAGTTCTTTTGCCAAGTTGATTTCCTCAAGAAACTTCACAATTCAGGAGAGCTGAAATACACTTTTCCGTAACATGGAATTTTTTTGCTTAAAATGAACCACATTTTTCTTCAAGCAACACTAAATTTCACCCATGGGTCTGCATGAGATTCTGTAGAGACTCCAACAGGTCTTAAAGAGCTCAGCCTTTTTAACTTGGAAATACTCTTTATGGACTGTTTTATTGAGCATAAACATTCTTTTAATATGAGCAAACAGAAAAAAAAAAAGCCACGTCTTTCAGGATGTAGGCCATACAGGCAAGTATTATTTTGCTATATCATTATGTGCATCATGTTTTCCTCTATGCATGAAGAAAGATGTACAACATATTTTCATGTACATGATAATTGGTATTCTAAGAAGTTAATTTCACCGGAGCTTATTTTTCTGCTAAGTTTTAAGTTTTGTGTGTATATATATCTCTATCTATCTATCTATCTATCTATCTATCTATCTATCTATCTATCTATCTATCTATCTATCTATCACTGAGTATTTTGTTAGTGCCATAAAATACTAAAGAACAATTATAGAAGAACTACTGGAACCCCCTGCTATGCCTGAGGCACTTTTTGCAGTGACAGGACAGCTCAAAATATTGAAAACCCCTCCTGTAAGCAGCAGGTATTTTGATCGTGGCAATATCATTACAACAAACAAAAATCAAGCTGGCATGTCTTTCCTAAGTCAACCTTTAGTTGTCATTTGCTCCTCAGTCTCACATTTCAGTTGTGCTGAGATTTAAATAACCCTTCTCCCAGAGAAATCTTTTCCAGCCCCTTTTGTGTCCCTTCTTTTTGTTGTATGATGCCAACCTCTCATTAAGGCAGAGGTAGCTTGAAACCTGTATCAGAATGTAAGTTGTGTGTCTGACTTCTTGGATTTTGAACACTTACCTTGGCAGCCATGTGTCCCTGAGTAGCAGTGTCCCCGTTGTACCATTGGTAGTGTAACCCGTGTCTGCTTCTGAGAAAAAGTGTCTGCTTCTGCTTTATCAGATACAAGACAGGAAGCTGCTCTTAGAAAATGAGTCACACATTTCATATATTTCTTAATTTTTTTTGGCCTCCTTTTTTCCCCCCCCAATTCCTTGTTAATCTAAGCTTATCCATGGGAAAAAAACCCCAAACATAATTACAAATAACTATGCAAGAAGGACAGTGCCAACCTTGCTACATCTAAAAATACTTTCAGAGTTTAAAAAAGTTTAATTGAAAATACTGCCTAATTACATGAGCAGAGTATATTTTAAACCTGTTAGCTAGGAGACATTACGTTCTGCAGATAAACCATTCCACAGAAATAAAATACTCTGTATTATTTGTGTTTACTTGTATATGTTCAAAATATATCATCTTTTTTTTGACTGAAGGACCTCACTTGCCTTTCCCTACAAATTTATCACAGAATCAAATAAGAATGCACTTAAGAAGAGCTCAAAAATACATCACTTCAAGACTTTGTGGAAAGAGAATTAAGTATTTTCAGAATTTATGGGAAGTTTGACAATAGTTTTAGTTAACAAAGGATAACAGAATTTTATATGCTGTGACAGGTTACATATTTCTGTATTTTTACATAAACTGAATCTGAGGTTGGATACAGCTTTCACAGGAGCGATTCCTTTAGCAGGTAATTCTATTCAAATAGGTGAGAAGTTGTTACATAAGCACAGTTCTCTTTCCCCTCTGTGATCAGAACAATTTACGTATTTTTTCTTAAATTCTGTTTGGAACGATAGAATTCTTTAAGAAACTGGGTACAATTTCACTTTAAATGTAAATCTGTGGGGCAACACAAAAACTGTCCTGCGATGATTCAGATGCTAAGGAGAAATGAAACAGATGAACAAATTTAAAACCTCTAACGTAGAGGCATACAGACTTCCTTGAAAACAATACCAGCCAGCTCTATAATATTTAACCACTGGATGGAGAGATTTGGTTCCTTCTTTTTCATCCACATTTTTTCAACTGATGCGCTTGTTACACGAAGCCTAAATTATTAAATCATTCTGTACTTGTGGCCATTCTCAAACTCTTATCATAACCCCCCCAGTTTGGTGAAAGGGAGGCCACTTGGTTAGATCAATTTTTAAAATGTCAGTCACACCTTCATTTTCATTGAGACAAAAGTCATTAGACAAAGTTTACCATTTTCCACCTGCCTTTTGGTAATGTGGTGCCTACTAAGAATGGTGTGTAGTGTGCTGGTTCTGCTGTTTTGTTGAGGATTCCTACAGTTATGAAGAAGTAACCGTTATTATTATTATTAGAAATAGAAGAACATAGTTGAAACATTTCTACAGTTCTTCACTCTAACAACTGATAGTGTAACTGAAAGATCAAAGAAAGCAAGAGAGGATACAGTGCTTTTTATATGTTCTGGAAGTAAAGCTATATGTAAAAATCAACTCTTGACTGTGTCCATATGCAACAATTTTATTTCTGATGTAAACAGCACAGTTTTCCAGGGTTTTTTTGAGATCTCGACATACATGGTACCTCAGATATCTGGCTATCCTGGGACCATAGGTGTTCTTAGTGTTTTCTCAGATTAATGTACTATCAATAAAAAGAAGAACTGAAATAGACAAGCATTAAGAGTGGAAAACTATCTAGAAAAGAAGTAATGAATAAGTCCTCAATAATTTTACTGGATATATTTGGACTTACAAAGGGTCCAGATCATATGTCCTTGGGCCATGAACAAATGTGTAAAGAAGATTTAAAGCAAGGTCAAGATTCTTAATGCACAATAAAGCTCACAGAGTCACACAAAAATATCCCTTTATTTCCATCAAAAACAGATCCTGAGAATGTTTTTCTGTATCACCTGAAAAGGGGAAGCATAGGATGCAAATACAAGTTTTGAAAACTGACACTTTTAAGCTCCTACGAGTTATTAAGAGACTGAATCTCACTGCTGAAACTTTCTATGTGGAATAAATTGATGCATTAATTTAAGAAACTATCAGAACTAACCAACTAATAATTTATGATGGTCTTGCAGACCTTCCAGGTGTGCAAAGCTGTACAGTCTGCTGAACGAATGTTAAATAGGACCATGAGCCACTGCCATTGTGGCTCTGCCGCTGACTCACTGTAGCCCTGAGGAGTCACTCTGTCCTTCTACATGTAATAATGATATTGTATAGCTCATTTGGGTGTGAGCAGGTTCATTAGTTAATACTTGATATTGCTGCAAAGTGCAAAATGTTTTGTGAGTGCTTGGTATTGTTATTTAAAAAGAAATAAACAGGAAACGTCAGCCAGGTATTGTCATCACTGAGACATTAGATCCCTAAATGACAAGAGCCGCAGAGGCTCGAGTAACAGCATTCTTTATGGATAGAAACGTGCAAAACCTGGGCTTTTCCACAGCTCTTACACAATGCCCCAGGACATCCGCAACGGCACCTTCTGGTGCCTCATTCCGCCTTCGGGCACATGAAGCATCTCCTCTGTAACACAGTCAGCACACCGAGACCTCCCCATCAGGAATTTTCATAGGACAATCAAGCTGATGGCCAATCTCCTGATTACTTTTCCTCTGAGCCGAATGCTTGTATGCTGGAGTCTGAGGGACCACCCTGGCTATCCCCACGGAAACTCCGGGCGTGTGGCACAATCTCAGCTGCTCACGCTTTGGTGCGGCTGCCCCACAGCGCGCCCCTGAGGGCGCAGAACAGAAAGGCTCCTTCAGCCCCTCATATGTTAAACTCCACTTTCAGGATCCCCCTCTGGGGTCGTGTTGACGCAGCAACTGGGATTCCCCGGGAAGGGCGCGGGAAGGGCTGCGGGGCGGGGCCTCCGCGGGCCCAGGGCCGCTCCCTGCCGCTTCTCCGCGGCGATCAAAGGTCCTTCTCACAGCGCGCCAGAATGTGCTGCTTCAAAGCGCCGACTTGTGCCGACTCTTCAAAGGATTCGGCGGCAGCCCGAGAGCGCGGCAGAGCCAGGAAACTGGCTCCGAGGTGCTGGCGAGGGCCTGGGAATGAGAGACGCACTGGGAAAGGCCATTCCTCACCCAGGACAAGTATCGAGCCTTGTAAAAGGTCCCGAAAAGGAGGGTCAGAGGCTTCGTAAAAGAGAAGCAGCTGAGCTCTGCCCCGACCCGCGCCTCCCCAGCCACGGCTTGCCTTGCCCTTTGTCAACATGGCGACTGTTGACTTCAGCAGGAGAAGGCTTGCCCGTAAAGCGTCTTCCCCTCCCTCCCCCTTTCCCTGGAGCAAGATGGCGGCGCGGGCGCTGGCGCCCCGCCCCGGTGATGCGCGGCGGCGCGGTCACGTGGCGCGCGTTGCCGGGCAGTGCCGAGGCGCTGCAGGGACGGGGCGGGAGCGGAGCTGGGTCGGCTTTGGGATTGGGATTGGGACGGGGATGGGGTGCGTGGCTCTGCTGTGGGGCGCGATCCTGCTCGGCTGCAGCTGCGGCCCGGGACCACCCAGGGTCGGTGCCGCTCCGCTGCTGACGGCCACCTACGTGCTGGACGATGCGGACGGGCTGGGCAGGCAGTTCGACGGGATCGGGGCTGTGAGCGGCGGCGGGGTGAGCGGCGCCCCCGGGGCTGCGGTGCGGGCAGCGCTGGTGCCCTGCCTGGGCCGGCAGGGGACAGGGGCTGGGCGTTCCGTCCCGTGGGAATGTGCGGTGGCTTCGGCGGGGCCTGGGCCGGAGGGGGCTGAGGGATGTGAGAGCTAAGCCGGGATGGGCTTTTCTGTAGAGGGTCATCGTGGCTCCTCGTCTCTGCGTCTTAAAATGCTGGAAGAGCAAACAGCCAGTCGTCGTCTTTCCTGTGGTCCAGTCAGCAGAGCCGTGAAATCCCTGGAGTTTTTACTCGCTCAGGGACCTGCTGGGGTGCTTTCCTCGCCCTCCTGCGTGTGTGCCTCCTGCTACCTTTCGTATATGGTGAACCAAAGCAGGGAGAGTTCAGTAGAGTGGGAGAAATGGTACGGGGAGGAAGCTGCGTTTTCGTACCGTAAGCCTGTGTAGTCTGTGTTTCTCTGTTCTCTCTTTGCAGTGAATTGCAGGTAACCAGAGTACAAGGCAATTACAATCTACGAAACCAGAAATGCACAGTTGAAGGGTTAGAAACGCATTTCTGTAGGGGCTTAGCTGCGTTCCTGGTGCTATAATTATTTTTGTAGGTTTATTAGCCATGTGAAAGTCTTAAACTGAAAAACTGGGATGTACTTAAGCATTTGAGTTGGGTTTTCATATTTTTCATGTTTTCTTTCCATCTTAGGCCACATCTAGACTCCTGGTGAACTACCAAGAACCTTACCGCTCCCAGATTTTAGATTACCTGTTCAAGGTAAAGTTGGTTTCACTGCTACAATAATGTTTAATTTCATGCAGAATTTGTGATTGTGTAATGTTGGAACTCCAACTGTAGTTTATTCAGTGCTACCTGAAATTAGACAAAATCCTATCTTATAAAAAATTCTACTTTAATGTTTATTGTTACCAAAACCTTAAATTTTAGCTGTTGTTTTTGACAACCAGGATTTTGTTCAAGAGTCTGTTTCTTCAAATTACTGTGAAAATTCCTTTCATGTTTTCACAATATGTTTTAAAAATACGTTTTCAAAAGTGTATTGAACATACATTGATCATCCATGTGGGCTAAATGAGAAATCCTTTTTATGGGTAAAATTGGGGATTTAGCTGTTCATAGTGATGACAGTAAGTGGGTATTTGAGGCAGTTTTGATTTTTTTGGGGTACAGATAGATTACATAACATGAAAATGACTGTGCAGGCTGCATGATTTTAGTAGCATATCTATTCCAAACTAGTCTCAAGTGTAACTGCAGTTACTCTAGAAGGTGTGCAGATGTTGTTGGTTTGAGAGCTGCCTTAGTTAGCAAGTGTAACCCGTGCAGTTGCCCAACTTATTATAAGGCAAGATTATTGCACTGGACATTAATAGCTTGCTTTGCTTTTGGCACTGTAAATTACACTGCTGGAAGAGGATGTCATGTCACTTTCAAGTAGTGCAATCCAGATGGCTGGAGGGGAATAATTTACTGTGTAGTTTAAAGAATTAAAGTGTAGAGTAAGGCGTAATATGTGAGTGGGTGATCAAACCCTATGTTTTTTGGAGACTGAAGCTGTGTGTTACTAATACAGATTTTCTGAAGAAATCAATAGGCACATGGTAAAAGAAAATTTAACTGAGGGATTATGATTTTCAAAGAATTTTTGACATGTTCTTTCACCAAAGCCTCTTAAGGTATCCTACTGTGGAGGGGGTATACCTTGCCTTAGTCTTGTTGCCTTTTAATGTCAGTCAACTTTCACGATGGGGATGGGAGAATAAATGTGTTAGAAGTTAAAAATCAGAAATGTCGGGAAGAGAAATGGTATATTGGAAAGATGTACTTTTTATTTCAAAGCAAATAAAAAAAATCCAAAACTTGTAAGCCAAACAAGCTACTGTCTATGCAACTTATTTTTTAATCAAAATGCATTGTCTTACAACATTCTTTGAGATACTAGAATTACACTTGGGTAATTCCATGGAGGAAGTCAGTGGTTATTAAAATAATGATTAATTGTAATTTCTGGCTTGAGCAACTCCTAAGCCATTAATGACTGGAAGAACATACTAGGAGTAGGGTCACCTGTGTGAGCTTGAATTTTATATTTGTCTCCACCGTCAGATGCCAGGGGAGGGGGACAGTCAATTAGGTGGCTACTTGTTTTCCCTTGTGGTGGGTTTTTTCCCCTCCCTTGCCTTTCTTCATCTAGTTAGCAGATTATTTCTGACCTGTATGTATGTTCTGTCACATAAGCAGGATAACCTTTTACACTAAAGAATAAATTATTTACAGAGACATTGACTTCAATAATTTGATTTTAAAAGGAAACCAATTTGACTTCTAATAATGTTAAAATACTGTTGTGCTCCTCATGTAGCCCACATCCTACTTTAAGAGGGGTTCAGTATTTGCTTGAGCATAACCAGTTTAAAATCTGCACAGTTGTGGAGGTGTGTTGTTAAAAGTGCAAGAATCAATGAAACCGATTAAAGACCAGTGTACAATTTACACTGCTTGATTTTCTTTTGAAGCAGAACTCTGTGGAGCTCTTACTACATTTATAATGGGTGTTTAAAAAAAAAAAAAAACACTGCATTTTTAGCTACTCAAAATTTTATCTTTACTTAATGCATTCTTCTTGTTAACAGCAGGATTCTGTTTGGTTTTCTGTCTCTCTTTTTTCTAGCCTAATTTTGGTGCATCTTTGCATATTCTCAAAGTAGAGATTGGCGGTGATGGGCAGTCAACAGGTATGGATTTTATGTGAGGACCATTTAACTTCTTGTTTCAGTGTTGCTGTAAGTAACATCACTTTAGCTGAGGCATGGAAATGCAGTCTGTAGTTGTACTGCAGTTGCAAAAAACCAATGTATCTGCTAACTTGTAAAGAGAGATTTATACTAACCTTATGGAGACAGTTCTCACTATCGTATGGTTAATGGGTTACATTCTAGAGGAAATTAATTCTCCCCACCCTCCCCCAGTAGCTTTCTGAATTGCAGAGCATTTCTCAAACACCAGTTTTGCAATACTTAAAAGCACGAAAATGCAGCGACAGCTGGTCAGAAGCAATGACATTTCTTTGGTTTAATGAGCTGCTGCATTTCACTGGAGTGGCATTGGCTGACAGTTGTTACTATTTTTTTTTCTTTTTTTTTACCTGAGCAGAATTGCAGATGAAAATATCTTGGTGTAATTTGCCTAGCTGGTTACATTCACATATAGGAGAAGCTCTTTAATAACTGCTTGTAATCAGAAGCTGTGAAGCAGTGATGACAGCTCTTATCTTTCTTTTCTTTTCTCTTTTTAATCTTTCCTCGAAGTAAGTCTGGCCACATCAAGAACAGACTTAAACCAGACACAGTTAATAAACAGAAAGCATAGAATCTGGTTTTGTGGCATTATATATATATTTATTTGTAATGCCTGTGTTTGTATAATACTGGTTTTTTTCCTCTGGTTTACTTTCCTTTACAAAAATTAGCATGATGAAAAGTACTATACTGGGTTTAAAAGCTCAGTATTTGTTAATGAGTTGCTGGTGAGAGGAGAAAGGAGTCGTCTTCTGGCAGAAGTCTAAGTTTGGAATCTAATTATTCTGTGTCCCTGATAAATAGAACTTCCATGTAGTCGAGTGTTAATAAAGTAAAAATATCAATCCTGTTTTCTGTAATGAAATGTCCTGTTTAAGCAGGCTTCATTTAAAAAAAAAGTCTCATTAAAAGAGGTCTCTGCATATATTTTAACATAAATAATTGTTGCAGTTGTGTGCACAAGTTATAACTTGACTTTTGTGTGTAATGACTTCCCTTGCAACACCGATTCTTTTGCACCTTTCTAGTTTGTTTACCTTTGCCTGAGGAAATTCAGTGCATAGCGTTAAGTTCCAAAAACTCTTCCTGCAGTCACTGAACACCATGGAAATGATAAACTACATATTTTACTGTAAAAATAAAAACTGCATGTTTCCTATAATTGAAAAACTTCATTGTAGTTCCTTTCTTTTCTCTCCCTTGACTTGCCTTGCACAGAATAAACAAACTATAACCTTCTTTTGTTTGTTTCTTTGGTTTGGTTTAATTTTTTTGTTTGTTTGTTTTTTTGTTCCTCCTAATCTTAATGCCATAACTTTCCTAGTGGTTATTGGGACCAAGATAATCATGAATATAGATTTAGATATAGATTAGTGTTATCATAGCTAGGAGTAGAAAATGCCCAACAGTTAACCATATCTGATGTTAAAAGCAGGTAGAGTCCCTTAAAAATGAAAAATATTAAATTTATGCTAAGTTAATATGCTAAGAACAGAGGGTGGCAAGTCTTGCATGTTTCCTCCCACTCTTCATTTTGCTCTGAAATGCATACCAAAGAACTTGTGAACCATGTCGGAGATATGTACTTGCATACTGTGACAGTGAGCAATACAGCAAACTTTGCCGTGTGTAACAGCTTATGACACAGAGCATAATTGTGAGCTACCTGTCTCTTTCCTTCCTAGATGGTACTGAACCCTCCCATATGCACTATGAAAATGATGAGAACTACTTCCGGGGCTATGAATGGTGGCTGATGAAAGAAGCTAAAAAGAGGAACCCCAACATTAAACTGATTGGTAAATTGCTTCAAGCTTTAAGATTTAAATGCATTTTTTATTCCCCTGACTAAATTACCTATCTCTCACACTTAATTAACATATTAATTTTAATGGGCAGATATTTTGATGTTGCAGCAGACAAAGTAGAATCTCTAATATTTATTAAGCTTGCCTTGATGCTTCACTTACTTATCATGTTTTACTTGGTTACAGCAGCACAATATCCTTATGTTGGGCTACTGTAACAAGAAGCTTAGGGTAAAAAATGTCAAATAATTTGCTTGTGTCAAGTAACATTAATGCTTAGAATGTATCACAGCAGTGAACTTAAATGATTTATCATGAGAGATGAATTTCTGAATAATAGAGTAAAAAAACTGGGAGGGATAAAATAAAGCTACTGGAAGTATAAGTCTGTAACTCTTATACACACTTCATTCAATTATATGTTCTTATTACAAACTGATCACCTCCTCCCCACTCTAGTGGTTCCTGTCTGCTGTTGTGTTATGTATGTAGAGTTGTAAGAGGAGTTTCCTGTCTTCCTGTTTTGATCGTGGGTTGTGTATGTGCCGTGACAACACAGATGTGGAACCCTAGATTGTATTTTTGAAATACAAAATGTATTTTACACAAAACAAGGTAAGAAACATGTCAGTTAAAAGGTGTCTAATCCCCCTGGTCTTCCGGGGGTCAGGCCATATCCAGCCACAGAGCATGACTTGCTGCAGGATTTGTCAGTCAGGTTCTGTTAAGCTTACTATCTATGACTAATTGTGACTATTAATAACAACCCTCTTCCCTCAGATCAAGCTCTCAACAAAGGAAGGAGGGTTTACCTTTAAATTAGCCTGTGGTATCTTGTACAAGTCAGCTGAAAACTTAGCAGCATCTGGTTAGGTTAATTTGTTGTCCTACTTTACTACGAGATTCTAGTAAACAGCTGGGAGAGAAATTCTTTTTCGTGATCCTAATTTTCCTTCCTCTATTATGATCCTATCATCACTTCTGAAATTCATATACAGGAGATTAACAACTTTTTATGTTCAGTATTGATTCTTTGTCTTAAACTTTGTAAATTTTTATCCTAAAATTTTTTGATTTTTAAACCTGTTGGAGCTAATACCATACAATTTAAGGATTTTATGTAGTCAGTCTAGTTGTTCTTTAGTAATGACGGTTTTCTACCTCAAAAATACCCAAACAGCTGTTAATATGTTTGATCATGATTTATATTAGAACATACTCTCCAGTTAAATAAGTTATGTTTTATTCATTAAATAAGTTATGTTCCAGTTCTTCACTGGAAGTAAGTGAATTTGAAGTGCATGTCTGCTTCTTCATTTTGGGTAAATTACAGCTTGATATTGAAACTTACTGAGTAATTTAGACCAACCACTTACCTTATTCATTTGTTTTTCTTCTCTTTCCAGGACTGCCTTGGACATTTCCGAGATGGATAGGGAAGGGTGAAAACTGGCCCTATGACTATCCAGATGTCACTGCTTACTATATTGTGTCTTGGATATTAGGAGCAAAACAGTATCACGATTTGGACATTGATTATATAGGGGTCAGTAATGCAAAATCTGTATATTTTCTATCTTCATTCCCAAGATCTTGGTCTTGTCTCTCTCTTTGTTGATTATTGGAGGAGGAGGATGGAAAGAGAATTTTTTTATTTTTTACTTTTAATTGCAGTTTTGGCTTGTTCTGTTGCCAGGGAAAGGCAGAAGTTATGTTAGTTTACAGTCTTTCTGCAGTGATGGCTGTTAAAGCAGGACCAGTGTCAGATGGCTCCTGCCTTCCCAATTCTAGAACAAAGTTACCAGAGAATTTGAGTGTTCTGAAATCTTTTCCTTTTCTCCACTGCTTTTTGTGCTTGGGTTTCAGCAGTTACCAAAGCATTAGTTAGGACAGTTTGTGCAAGTCAGCTAACATGACTTCTTAGGATAAAATGTGTCTGTTATTTTGCAGAAGAGCAATCCTCTGCAACTTCTTCCGTTTTTACCTGCATTATTTACAGTAGTTAAAGATGCATGCATACAGTACATTGTAGCTGCTGTATTGTGCTACAGTGCAATATATGGAAGTAGTAAATGAATATTTGAGAACAAATGTCATAATTTGGAGATGAGAAAGAGAAACAGACAATCTGGAAAAACACTTTTCAAGTTCATTATTTGACCAAGAAAGTGTGTGGCTAGGATTCCTTTAAAATCAGTCCTGTACTTACAGAACACTTATTTTGGACTTTGAAGTGTTTTTATATAAGACAGTTTAACAGCAGAAAAGCTGAAAATCACTTCAGTAGTCCAGAACAAAGCTGCTAAAACTGTTCCCATCCCTCAAAAGAGGTCTGACCTTTCTGCTGTAAAGGGCAGGTGTACCTCATGTATATGTCTTCTGGAATGCATCCCCCTTGGTGTCCCTCACTTGTTTCAGCTGGGTCAGTCTTGCACTGTGGGTAACACAGTGATGCTTCAGCAATTCAGTTGTGGAGACAGGGGGAACAAACTACTGTTACATTTTTCTCTGCCCTATGTTCTTGGACTAGAAGGTAAGTTCTGCACTTCATATATTTAAGTAACGCTCAACTTCTGTTTTGTTACTTCATGGTAATTGGCCTTCTGAAGAATTGGCCTTCTTTCCTTCTAAGAAAAGGGAGTTTCTACTTCTACGGGCAGTGTGGTGACACTGCATATTGTTTAATTTCTTTGTGGGTATAATCTGAAATACATGAAATCAGTGAGATTTGTGAAGACTCAGAAACTGTCAGAACAATTTTAATGCTGTTATGATTTTACATTGTTAACCTTTACCACTGTCTTTGTTTATAGCACTTGTTCTGTATTGCTATTTACTTTATGATAAGATGAGCCTTTCAGTAAGTAACTTTTTGACTGGCTCATTTCTGAAGTCACGTTAGCATTTATTGAAAGATCTGGAAATACCAAAATCAGTTGGGCTTATCCCATCTGCAGGAAACTGCTTGTACATGGTTGTGTAATCTAATCCTATGGGGGGATACTTTTGTGTTTGTTTGCTTAAACTTTGCTAGATCTCTTTTGTGTTCGAGTTTGGATATAGTCCTGTGTGAATTAGAGCTGTAATCTTCACTGAATTGTTCAATATGTGACTTAATCTCACTCTCCTATGTCATTGTATGGCAACAGGACCCATTCAGTAGGTCACACTTTGAAGCCACAGTATGTTTCTCGATGGTTCCTAACAAACTGTAGACCAGTTGGTAACAGTGTCATGTGTAACACTGCTGCCATTGTAGAGCTCAAGCAGCTCTAGCACTCTTTTCAGCAAGAAGACAAGCAGGAGACCTTACAGAAAGATAAAAACGCAGCTTTTATGAACTTCCATACAGAATTTTACCCTGAAAAGCTGATAACAAAACCAACCAGAGCACTTTCCTCTAGCACACCAGAAACATGAAGTTGATTAATGGATTGTATAATCTCACATATATATATATATAAAAAAAAATCTTGCATTATGTATTGACATATCCTGATTTTTCTAAATGGATTTTTACTTTTCCTTTATAGATATGGAATGAAAGGGCATTTAATAGCAAATACATTAAGGTATGTATTTTTTTCTTACTTCTGTAAAGTGAAATGCTTATCTTATGCAAACAATTAGCTTTTCTGAATTTGCCTAGTAAAGGGACCCTAATTCTGCAACTACTTCACTTACTGAACTCTGTTTCTTGTAGTTGCACACATGGAATGCTAAAATGATCAGATCTCTAGGTTGTTTATTTTATGTGTTTGAAACTGTTATTTTGAACATAAAGCGTGTCAGTGTATGCTAAATGTTTAGGACTTTTGCATTTTAATGAACACTTCAGTTGATGCTACTGAAATCATACAAATTTGTATCGTCTTCATACCGCCTTGGATATAGCCAGAAGTCCAAGATCTAGAATTACTTGAAATTCTGCTGCAAAGTTCTAAGGTTATAGTACCTTAAATATTGCTATAAACCTCCAGGTTCTTATTTTATGGAACACATAGCAAATGCCCTGTGTTTTTAGCTGTGCAAAATTCAGTACCTTTTGTTCTAAAAGGTTGGAGGAACACAATATTACACATAACCAGTCTTGAGTCTCTAATATTTCTCACTGCTGAATGCCCCTGCTGTCCCCTGCTGTGCTTTGAAAACTCTTTTTCTATTTGTTACATTATCTTGCAGTGAAATCATAAGTACAAGCTTCTGCTTTCTTCCTTCCCTTGTTTCTTCGAGGCTAAGAAGCTGTAGAATTACCTCTTCTTAAAAGCAAATAAGACTTATAGAATGGCTTGACTTGGAAAAGCCCTTAAAGATCATCTAGTTCCAACCCCCCTGCCATGGGGAGAAACACTTTCCACTAGATCATGTTGCTCAAAATCCAGCCTGGCCTTGAACACTTCCAGGGATAGGGCATCCACCAGTTCTCTGGGAAACCTGTTCCAGTGCCTCACCACACTTAGAGAATTTCTTCCTTATACCTAATCTAAACCTACCCTCTTTCAGTTTGAAGCCATCCCCCTTTGTTCTATCGCTACATGCTCTTGTAAAAAAGTCCCTCTCCATCTTTCCTATAGGCTCCCTTCAGGTACTGGAGCCTTCTTTTTTCCAGGCTGAACAATCCCAACTCTATTGTGTCATCTGGAGGCTTTCTCCTCTGTCTTGGCTTACTAGTGGGCAGAAGGAATGTGCAGAACAAGCTGTGGAGTCTAGGTGCAGCATTCTGTTAGCTTTTGGAATGCTGTTGAATTAAGCTTTTGGCTTCTAGAGCTTAAAATTTACTTTAACATTTATTCTTAAAATCACCCAAATATTTACTGAAATATTTTGGCCTTTCCTTCACTGTATGTTAAGTGATAAAAGTTGGGGTTTTTTTTAACACCTGTTTTACCATTCATTCTCTTACAGTATCATGTGGCACCTGTTCTCTAATCAGCATGATAATTCTGTTTGCAGTTTGCCATTTTGAAAAAGGTCAACGTACTGAAGTGTGCTGCTGCACATCAAACATTTTCTGTAAGGTCTGCTAAATACGTGACAGATAAGCTCTTAGTTATCTTAATTGTAAGAAGTTATTTTAGTTACTTCATCCACTCAGGCATTAGTTATGTTTCTTATTATTCTACTACTGCTTATAAATTCTCGTTCAAGAAGATCCTGTTCCTCCGATTATATCTTTAAATATGGCCATCTTTAATCCTAAAATTTCAGGAGTATCTGTACATAAACATGAGTACTGGGTGTGGGGGAACCGTTCTGCATATGTGATCGTGGAGTGCATTTTGAGTGTCTGCAATTCTATGTTCTTGCTACTTATCTTTCAGCCTGGAAGTTCTGCAACTGTTCCAGTCATTTTGTTTTTCTGAATTATCTCTATGGTTAGGCAATATTTCCCAATGTCTAGCTAGCTAGAAAGATTTAAATTGTGAGGACCTTCTAGCATTATGAATTTTTCTTCTGGTAAACTTTGAGTTTCAAAGGCTTCGAACAGCTGAACAAAATTTCATTGCTACTTCTCAATAAGTTTTACGTCCTTTAGACCTAGGCTTTTATTGTCATCAACACTTGGACTTTGATTTCTGTCCTTACTTGATTATATGAAAAACAGAGATGCTCCCTATTCTTCACATTGCTAGAGGGCTATTACGAAAACATATTTAAGGATTCATGCTTACTTATCTTTGAATGGTTGGAAAATTCTTTCTTATGTGTGCGTTCTTGCACATAGTGCATCCTTCCTTTATATGTAAGATTGAAAAAAGCATTTCAGACTGTGGACTGATGTGTTTTTTTTTAAGGTGCAACTGTATGTGCAAGTTGCTGAAAATACTTTTTTTTTTTTCCTTCTTAATTGAGTCTTCAGATAAAACATGGTATATTTTGCATGGATATGCTTTATCTAAGGAGTTCTACAGACAAATGTGAGAGGTTTATCATCTTTAACAATGAAATAGTAAGGAGAAGCTGTGAAGACAGAATAGGAATTCTTTTCTGCTGGCATGTTTGAATTCCAAGTTGGTTGTCCATCAGTTTTGTTATAAATATGCAATTCAAGTTATATTCATTATGTTCCCAAATGTTAGTGAGATGAGCCAAGTAGTGAGTAAACTTAAATATCAAACACTTAGGATATCAAGAATTTCTTTTTTCTTCAAAAAATGGGCTGTGAGAAGAATGTTTAAGTGCTCTTCACTTGAACAGGACAGGTGTTAGGCAAAGATTTTTGTTCCTGTGGAGAACTGCATGGTTACAAGGTCTTTTCTATTTTGAAACTTCAGTCTCTGTTTTCTCATTATACTTTTTTTGGGATCAGGGTAACTTTCGCTTCTTTCACTTGTGGAGGTACGTCCACTGCCACATTCCAGCCAGTCATTATTTTTAGATCAGCTTAATATGACTGACTTTATGATAAATCCATTACTTTCGTGTACTGAATTGCATGCATGCAATGGAGTCAGTATGTTGAGAGTGTCCAAGTGAGTATATGTAGGCACATGGGGTGTCAAAAGTAATCCAAGTGATGAGAAGCCCCTTTTTGTGTAATAACTGTCTGAACATCATAGACAACCCTTCAGCTTTAAAAATATTTACCACTAACTTTGTCTTAGTTGTAATTTGAGAAGTGAGAACTTTTCTTATCCATCTTGGTCTGAAGACAAATGCTTCCGCTGATGACTCCTACAGTTCTTAAATTGTTTTCAGTCTTAAATTTTCATGTTGCCTCACTGATGAAGGCTGTACTTTAAGTGGTGTTGTCTGTTACTAAGGTGCTTCGACATTCTTTGGACAGACTGGGTCTAAGGAACATTGGCATCATCGCTGCGGATGGAGATTGGAACGTTTCAAAGGAGATGATAGTTGATCCCTATCTTAATGATGCTATTGAGGTAGTCGGGTAAGTGTGGGAGAAGGGAGGAATTTTAAACATTCCTTATTGCTTCCTCTCTTTAAATAAGTTTTCATCTCCATTTTCAAGAGTCATATATTCTTACTTCATAATTCCTAGCTGTTCCCATTTTTTTCATCATCATGTACAGTGGTGATGGATTATTCTTTCTTATCTTCCTCTCTTTCAGTTTAGTGCATGTGCAAGCTGACCTTATTTCTTCCATTATTTCTTTTAAGTATCAATGTAGGAGCTATGTTTTAGGCTTCTTAGCACTAGTGAATGACAGGAAACTTTTAACTAATCTGCATGTGCATCTTCAAAGCCAGAACAACTTTAGGACTGAATTCTTGGTCTGCAATTGATTTTAATTTCAGGTGAATCTGAACTTTTACAGTGGAACTTATCACCCTGGGACTTGCTATGCTTGTGGTATTCCCTGGTACATGCTTGTGATTTTTCTGGTCATGTCCTAAATCTAGAATTTTCTGTTTTATTGCTTATATCTGATAACAGAATATTAGAAGTGCACACATAGGCAGTAAAATAGAAGTAAGAAAAAAAAAGACATCCAATCTTTGTAAACTAATACAACCTACCTCAATTTTGACAGCTAGGAATGTCCACTGTTGCAGTTCCAGCAAATATCAACTCAATTGTTTTCCTTCGCTCTTGTTCCATAATACAGTTCTTACTACCTTGCTTCTGTCAACTGGCTTGATACTTACTCTGCTGCTCCTGCTTTCTTTGTAATCTCTGGTTTCTCAAAACTATAAATAGTTTTTTAAAAATTACAACATGTTCCAAGTGGAAATGACCTATATCTGTATAAATTGCTCACTTGTGTTACATTTGTTAACTTATCTGTTGTTACTGTGATAAAAACATTTTTGTGGTCACTAGTGTACCAGTTATCCTCTGTGTGTAAGGAAGTGTGATATGCTCATCATTGTTTAAATTAATGCATGGTTCAAGGGTTATAGTCAGTTAAGCAGGGATTTTATAAAGAAACTGCTTTCGTATGTGTTGAGCTTGTAAACACCGCTCACCTGGAAGTGGCTGCCGAAGAAATACAAATTATAATGTCAGCATTGAGTAACTCCTTTGTTTTAATAATTTAGAACTTTCCCAGATTAGGCAAGACTTGCACCTCAGCAAGTTATAGTGCATTAGGAAATGTTTTAGTAATGATTTCCATGCCAATACAACTTGCAGAATGAATGCACTGAGTGTGTATGGTTCTTATTTCTTTAAGAGCTTGACAGAATCAAGGCTAGAAGTACCCATTATTGCTTGTGCCTTTAGAACCACAGATGTGTTTTAGTTGTTCTTTAAGAGGGAAGTTCTTTTTGTAAGAGGTTTTTCTGGAATGTCATAGAGATTTTTCTCCAACTCCCCCTGTCACTGCTGATCACAGAAAAGGAACAGTTAGATTTTCCTGTGCAGTGGTGTTATCTGTCAAGAAATTAAGGGTAGTACAAAACGAGAACACCATGTTTCTCAGCCAGTGCTGACTTTAAGATACCTGCTATCAGAGTTCTTGCTGACCTAGTGAAAGATAATAGTATTTAGGCATCTGTCCTTCAAATGCTAAGGTTCATGAAGTTGCTAGAAGTCAACTGTATCTGTATGTCTCTTAGATAACCATGTCTAGTTGTTTGCAAAATCTGCTAGTCAGTCTGTTTTCCTAAATAGCCTTAAATTCTTACCTTAGAAATCCTTTTCTGTATATTCTTCTGTAATCTCTTTCCAGTTATAACCTCTCGGTGACTTTTTCTTAGTTCTTTTTAGATGGAATGGAGACCTTGGTTTAAATTTATATTGTTTTATTTAGAAATTATCAAGATAATTGAAGGGATTGCTTTGGCATTCATCCACAAAAAGGAGCTGTCCTTTCCCTCTCTTGGTGTTTCATTTAATTTTCAGTTTTCCTTTCCGTTCTGTTTTTGCGTCAGGTAACTTTTGCCCTGATACCACTGCTCCCCGTGGACCTTTATCCCTGCCTAAAATACCATTTGTAGTCTGAAGGATATCTAAGGTAGATTTAAGGTAAATGGGATGTGGGGAGAATTAGAAAGGTGGAAGTGAGAAGTCATGAGTAAAGTTAGACAGATTAACAGCAAAAGCAAAAGCTTTGTCTGCAAGCAAAGCAAAATGTAAACTTTTAGAGTTTTATTAAAAACATCAAATGGGATTTTTCATAATATAAGCCAGTAATCTGCTCCCTGACTGCACTTTTCTATCTACCCAGGTGGAAGGCTTTGCTGATGTCAAGGTATATGACATCCACTGATTTCACTTTGCCCACACAGGTGATCATCGTGTTGTAGGAAGCAAACATCTTTGTCAGACATGATTTGCCCTTGGTAAATCCATGCTGCCATTCCCAGTTATCCTCCTGCCCATCTAGTGCTTTGACAAGGCTTCCAGGAAGACTTGCTCTGTAACCTTCCTGGGGACTGTAGTTTTTGATGGCACTGTAGTGTTTCAGATCCTCCTTCTTGAAGATGGACATTAAAACTGTTTGTCTCTAGTCATCAGGAACTTCTCCTAATTGCTTAGTAGGTTACTCTTTTTATGTATGTCTGCAAACCAAATACTGCCTTATTCTAAAGAAAGGTGTAATGAAAAGTACAACACATTAAGTATACTGTTAGTAATGTTATTAATAGTAACATCGTGTTCAGCTGAAGTAATTAAAACTTTGGGGATGGAAATCTTGATGTTTCAGGCTGCTGCCAGACTGCACATAGTTCATATTCTGATAAGTGGATGAAAAATCTTGCAGCACTGCTTTGTGCAGATAGTGTGCCCTGTAACAGAAGATTGTATCTGGTAGAAATACACAGAATGATTTGAAGATAAATGGGCATTTCATGTTGCATGAATTTACAAGTAAAGCAAATGCTGTTGAGGGGACCTCTGCACTACAAGAAACTGCATCATTAGACTTGACATTTTAGATTTGTTTCATTGACTTCAGAGGTCTTAAAATGTCTGTAGAGAAGTGAACGGTAGTTGCAATTTTAAAGCTTGAAATACAACACAGTTGAGTAATAAGGTTTGCACATATCTGGGGGTTTTTCATGTTTCTTCTGTTGCTTGTGTTTAGGAAAAGCTCAGCTCATTTCTGTTGTATCACTGTTAAACTGGAATAGCTGATGAGCAGGGAAAATAGGGGAAATCAACTCATTTTCTTAATGAATTAGTTGTTTACTGTGTTTTTGGAAGGTTTATACATTATAATTCAGTTGCCTTGTATGGGGTCCCTGTAGCTTAACCATCAGCATTGTAACATCAAAGTGGCTGATCTGCCAATAGAGTATCTTGCATGAAATGTGATATCATTTGTATTTATCTGTAGTTTTGTATCTGTGAGAAAGGAAGAACCCAATGTTTTTAATTTTTCCTTTTGTTATGTACTTGGGGGTTTGGTATGGTAGAGGAAGAAAATGCCAATCTCTGAAGGCACTTTGTGCTTGACGGTCTAGTACATTTTGTTTCTTGTAACAGTTGTTGTTCAGGTTGCAAAAACAAGAATTGAAACATAATTTTTTTTTTTTTTTAGCTTTGTTCAAATAGTGCTGAAAAAGAAGATGCTACCTTTCCCAATATAAAGTGTTAACAATTTGAAAAACATTTTTTTTATTTGTCCCTTCTCTCTGTTCTTTGCTCTCCTTTTTTTTTCCAAGCTGTTGAGATACACATTGGATAAGCGTGGGCTGGAGCAGGTGAGGATCATAGCCAGCGATAGACTGTGGGAGCCCATTTCCTATGTCTTGCTGATTGACTCTGAGCTCCATGGAGTGGTCGATGTGATTGGGTAGGGGGTTCTCTCTTTTTCTTTCTTGGTGGTTTGTTTATAGTCTGTCTTCATCTTATTTATAACTAACACAGCCAAACTTTTTCTTCTCTGTACTCTTACCTGCAAGGAAAGGATTGATTGTATAATCTTTCTTACTAACCCACATCAAATCACATGGCTATTGTCCTGGTAACAGCCTCAACTCTTTTGAATTGTGAGTCCTCTATTATATTGAAGATTCCTGCTGGATGTGAACGCACTTTTGATGAACTGAAGGTTTTTTGGACAACCTTCTTTATTCTGAGGGTTTTTTGGTTACTGCAGTTGGTATGCAAAAAGTGCTTTAGCTTTACAGCTTTGTTTACAGCCTTGTATTACTGACTTCACTGGTCTGTTACTCAAATGGTTGTGACCCAGAAATGGATTTGGGCTGTGATTCTTCTTTGAGTTACAGTAATGTCTTGATTCTTAGTTTCAATTTTGTTTTGATGAGAAAGTTGTGTTTGGAAAGTGTGCAACCAGATAACTTGTTTTACTGGTTCTGGATTTTGTCATATGATGCTAATATCATGCTAGATTAAATTTGAGATTGATTACTGACTTGATGGCTGAATGGAAATGTGTGTAAGACTTGGACATTAATTTTTCTTTTTACAGTAGCTATAAATTTTAATTACTTGCTTCAACTTGGGTCTTTTTCACCAATCTTTATATATCTGATCCATAGGAGGTATAGAAATGAAAGCTTTTACTCCAAATACAGATAGACAGTCAGTGTCATTTACCCCTGCAATCAATCCTTCCTGCCATTCTGAACATGAACAGTATCCTGGCAGTTTTTCATAGGTGGAATCTTGGATCATGTGTGGATTACTTACTGTCTAAGCAAGCTGTAGTTGCTTAACTCTTCACAAGTGTAAATTTTACATCCCTGCTCTTATTCAATCTTAACAAAGAGGTTAAATAATCTCTTATGTATTTCAGCTTTTATTTGGCAGGGATGTTGACACATAATATTAAACACCTTTTCAGGATATGGAGTGTAGAAAGAAAGATTATTCCTTCTCTGCCTTGTTTTTGAAAGCTATGCACTTTATGCCATTACAAAAACCTTTGCTTGGTACTGAGGTAATACTTATGTTTCCAAGCCAAGGGGGAAATATACAGTAATCTCTACAGCAGAGAAGAATGGAGCTAAAATCTCTACTATCAGTTACATTTCCATTAGTGAAGCTTTGTATGAAGGACTACACTGGCCCATTGTCCAGTAGAAGGAAAATAATGAAAAAAAAAAACCCTAACACTCAGCCTAGAAAAAGTAGTGTTTCTTGTGTCCTTGCCATGAATGTATCAATTTGTCAAGTTTCAGGCCAACAGTAAAGGAAGTTATGCTTTCCTTTCCAGTGCTGATAATTTAATTTTAGTGTATGTACTTAGTGTCTTCAGTGAATATGCTAAGTGTTTTCTGCAAGTGATTTAAAAAGGTTTTATTTCAGTCAGGCAAACCTTGCACAATGAATCAGTGTTGTGATTGAGTATAATCAATAGTCTCCGCTGGGAGAAAGCTTCTCTCCTCGTACAAAGGAAGATCTTGAAAAGAAAATTAGCTTCATTATATGTTTCAATTCTTTTCAGTTTATACCTCTGTAACTTCTATAGTCCAACTAGCATGCTTTTTTGAAACATGAGTTTGTTAAAAAAATTAGTTAACTCCATGTTTAGGTCCGAAGACATTCATGCAGTTAAGTTCTTAGAATAATGCCTAGTACTGTTTCTTATTGTTGATTTTACAATTATTTATGGTTTTCTTTAATATATGTCTTTTCTCTATTTAGCAGATTAGTTAGGAAAATCTTCAAGCTCAGTTTCAGGACAGAGCTTTGCTTTAACAAGCACAGCGTCTTTAAGTTTACTTATATGCTGTCATATATCAGAAGAAATAATCTTCTACTGATGCAAATACAATAAGCCCTGGAATGTTATAGCTCTCCCTTGGTCCATTTTCTTCTATTCCACTTGCAGTATTCCAAAGATATTTTGTTTCTCATTTCAGTTTGAAGGAGATGAATCATTGCTGCTGTATATACTTCCAAACATTGATTTTTCTCTTTGTCCTAAGTGCTCTTTCTTTCTAAAATATTATGTAGGGCTCACTATCCTGGGACAAAAACAGTGCAAAATGCCATCTTAACTGAGAAGAAACTATGGTCTTCAGAAGATTACAGTACTTTCAATGATGAAGTAGGTGCAGGCTGCTGGGCTCGGATCCTGAACCAAAACTATGTGAATGGAAACATGACCTCGTAAGTGTTGTCCACTGTTGCTCACTTTCTCAGCTTGGTGTGTAAGAATTATTTAAAGAGCTATATAAGACATCTTTCCATCTGCTATGGTAAGAAAGCAGCTAAACTGAAACTCGCCCTGGCATCAGTCTGAATTCAAATATAGTAATGTATGAAGTCTGCTGTCCTTAATTCTTTCTGGGGTAGAAGTACCGCAGGTTTTAGTGTGTTCTTGAGTTACTGTTCCATAGCATCCAATGGTTTATGCAGCTAATTTGAGATGCCTTTGAGACTGGTAATAATTATTAAAAAGAGAATGTTAAGAAAAACGATCGACATGAAAAACAGTGGAGAAAAATATCCATAATGCTAATTTGTCTGTATTTTTCTTAAAGTCTTTACCAGATTGTTTGTCTTCAGTTTAAAGTAGTATGTATGGATGTAATTATCTAGTCTTTCCATTCAACTTCTTCCTCAGAATCCATTCTAAACCACTCAGTCATTTACTGATTTGCACATTTTCTTTCCAAACTGGAAACTGGAAGAAAGCTGTTCTCTTTACTGGGAAATTACATAACTCACAGTTTTAGAAGAGATTAGTAAATATAGTTTGATGTTTTGAATGCAACAACTACTAATTTGAAAAAGAAAAGTCTGATTAAAGAAAATATAGACATCAAGATGTAAGCAATATTGTTCAAAGCTTTTAGTTTTTCTGTAACTTCATTTTGAACAATAAAGACGATTGTTTTTGTCTGAAATGGTTGAAGTGGGGCCCTGTACAAATCACTTAGATACTGGTAAAGGAAAGTTTCTTGAGTCACCTGGTTTTTACAAATCTTTTTCCTGCAAGCTGAAGCTTTCTAACAGATTAATATTTCCTATGTGAATTCCTGGTAATTCTGGTTGCCTCTTAACTTTCATATGCTTTAATATCTTAATTTGGGGTCAGTTCTGTTTTTACAAGCCCTTTCTAGTTATGTGCATCCCATTTGTTTTGCAGCTGGACTACCAGGCATATGTATTGTATTTATAAATTATTGTAGAATCATTCTAGTCCATATATCCAACAGTGAAATTATCTTGGCTTTGATATTGAAAACAGAATCTTCTTGATGAAAGACAGCTTATCTTTCTCTGAGCTTGTTTCCTTTGAACTTGAGTTTCCTGCATCTCTTTCTAAGTTTGAAATCAGCAGAACAAGTTTGATGTGAGCATGTTGAGTTTACAATTCAAGAGTTGTTTATTTTATGAGCATGTTTTTGTAGAATTCCAGAGTCTTTCTTTGCAAATCGTTTTCAGTGAAGACCAAATCAAAGTACCTGAAGTGATTAACCTTGTCAGTATCCTGACAGTATCCTGTTGAAATAGCAACAGCTTGTGGAGGATGGCTGGTTTAAATTGTTTGGTTAAAACCAAATAACACCCCAACAAAAAGCTATACATTTTGCTAACAAAATTTCTTGCCTTCAAAACAGGAAAAAACTGCAAACAAATGGAGTCTTTAACCCTCAATACATATTTCTTTTAATGTGCAACTTTTTATGATGGTATAGCCAGGGAATGTATCACAATTTTTGCATGAAGCTCTCAACACTGGAAGCTGATTTGCTTAATTTTTCTCTCCTGTGGTTTTTTGTTTCCCTTTAGTTGGAAAGATATTCTCCCCACCCGCATCCCCCAAATTATTTTCATTTTATGCTGGAGAAAAAAGAGGAATGGATTCTTGTACTAAGTTAATATAATACTATCCATCTGAGTGGAGCCAACTGCTGTTTTTCTTCCAGGACAATTGCATGGAACTTGGTGGCTAGTTATTATGAAGAGTTGCCCTTTGGTCGATGTGGGTTAATGACAGCACAAGAGCCGTGGAGTGGCCATTACAGAGTTGAAGCTCCTATTTGGATTACAGGTAAAAATGTTGCAATTAAAAATTTGGTGATCTGACACTGAGCATCGCTGTATTTTCTGAAGCTTTCATTTATTTTGTGTGTTTTTGGTTTTGTTTTTTCCAAATTAAGGCAGATTTGTGAAAAATTTTGTGAATACTTCAAAAAAGGAGAAAAAAATTTTCCTTTCAATAGAAAGCAGAAAGATCTAATAGCAAGGGAAATACTAATATTTAGTATTGACCTTTAGATGTACCATAAATGAATAAGCTACTGCCTTTACAGCCACTACTATTAAAATATTTTGATCCAAAGTACACATAAGGGTTAATGTGCTCTCATGTTTCCTTTCCCTCTTCTATTTTTAATCTTTGAGGAGTATCAATTTCATTTGATACTTCTCAGTTTGAGAAAATGGTACAAAGAACCTCTGTATTCTTACCCTGCTTGAGATTCTTGGCTTGCGTAAATCAGCATTTCCTTAAGCTTGGGGAAAGCGAAGAGTGTTCACATAGTGTCTGTTTATGGACACACTGGCTACTCAGTAGTCCTTCTGTATGTAATGTTTTACTGTCTTTGCCACAATTCATTAGAGCAAGTAGGATTTGCAGTGCCATGCAAACACTTTGAAAACAAATACTTAAATTTTCTTTCTTTTTCTGGTTACCTATATATGTAAAAGCATTAAGCCAAAAATGGCCATACTGTCCCATGAACAGTTCAGAACATCTGAGCAATTGTTCCAGTATCCATGTAGCTCAGGATTTTCAGGATCTGGGTCTTATTCTCTCTTTTATGCTGAAGACCTTATTTATTTAGTTATTTATCATGAAGATGCCCATATGTGATTTCTGTGGCTCCAGTGTTTACTTTATTTAAAGAAAAAAAGAGATTTGTGAAAATCTAAACTGTGATGAATTTTCAGATTGCATATATGTGAGTACCTTGTATAGAGGTGTAATAGCTTGTTCTTCCTTTCTAAATAACCTCTATCATTTTAACTGTTTTGTCTTCCAGATCGTTGGTTTTTTAAATTGTGCCTTAGAATAATTCTTTAATCTTTCTTCTTGTATAGGTAGAATTTGTTTTGGAAGTTCTATTACTTTCTTTCCCAAATCAGGTTTTTGTTGTGTAAGCATGTAAGTGAGAAATTTAATTAAGAAAATGGTACTATTTTTTATTAAGTCTGACTGCATTTTGATTTTTGTTTTTACTGTCTCAGCACACACAACACAATTTACTCAGCCAGGCTGGTCATACTTGCAAGTGGATGGACACTTAGAAGGAGGTGGAAGTTTTGTAGCTCTGACAGATGGTCTAGGGAACCTTACCATCATCATTGAAACTATGGTATGTGCATCAGCAGTTCCAGTGAACTAAGAAAGATAATGTTTTGTTATGAAGGACCTGTCTTGCTTTATGTAGTTCAATGTCTGTGAATGTTCTTTCATACTGGTAGCTTTGTTAGTGAGTCCACTAGAGGTCCTTTTTCCTACCTGAAATTTTGAATAGCTAATTGAGTCTTCCTGAAGACCAATATATATGTCATCTTTATCTTTTTATCACAAATTAGCTTTAATTTGATGACACACTCTGGGAGGAAGTTTAATCATGTGCTTTTTTAAAATCAGTGTTCAAAATAAATTATGAAACTAGTGTAATTGTAGTTATTATGTTAACAGTGAAATAAATGATTGCTTTTTTAATTTCAATTCTAAGCTGTATGTTTTTCATATCGATTGCCTTGTGATACATTTCAGTAATGAATGTTCCTTCTGTTAAATTTATTTTTTTTCCTCAGACTCATAATCACTCTCAGTGTATCAGGCCTCCACTGCCTAATTTCAGTGTCACACCTCAGAGAGCAACTTTCTACCTCAAAGGGTCATTTGTAAGTAGATCTTGAATACACTTGAACAGTCATGTAAAATGAAATACATACAAGACAGTACCACAAATTAGCAAGAAATTAACAGCCTCCAATACTAGAAACTGTACACACCTGGCAAAGTTCTAAGCATTTTGACAGCATTGGTTTCCTTTAGGAGGAGATAGCTTGGACAATTCTATTGTCAGTAAAATGGTTTGCTTAGGAAAAGCAAACTCTTAAGTTGCTTGCTTATATCCCTAATTATAGGGATTAGGTATGATTAAAATCTGTAGCTAATGTAATTGATATGCCATAGTGTTACAGATTTTTGGAGATCTGTAAGCAAAATACTTTGCTCAAAAATGAATATCAAAGGACCAGCAACTAAAAGGTCTCAATAAAGTGAAATGAGCAGGAGATTATTTCAGTCTAATTAGTTCGAGGCAGAGAGCTGGTATTAAAAGGGTACCATTGTTGGTAAAAGAGAAACTAAAGATTGTGTTGTGTGATTGTAATGCTTTCTGTCTTTAAAACAACATTGCTGCATGTTAGGACATTCCTGATGTATAATTGATAAAAATATAAGGCATACGGTATAAGGTAATGGCTATCTGAGGAGAGTCGTGGCCTCTAATGTGATCAACAGCTTTAAAATAAAAAAACTAGAACCCATAGAAGACTAATGCTTCTCAAGGTGAATATTCAAGGTTTTTTATTTTGCTGCTGTTGCGTTAAATTGTATATTGTGCTTCATTGTAGTTTATGGTGGAAACCCTTCAAGTGTGGCATTCTAGACTTGGTTTTGAATCTGGAAACTCCAGTCTTTTTCAGCGACTCCACCCTGTAAAGGTGAGTTGATCAGTTTTAATTAGAGTCTCTCTCCAGTTTCAGCTGCGTCTTCTGCCTTTGCTGAAACTCCTTGACTTTCGTGCTTCAGGTGCAAAATTAGGGCACACTTCATTAAGGCCTTTTGATTATAATTTTATCAGCTATATACAAACTTTTCTGGAGGTAATAAAGAATTTGGGGGAAAGGAGTTCTCAAAATAGCCTGGAGATATTAAATGCTGAGGCAAAAAGACAGGACGTTTGCCTTAAAGCAGGACTTTAGAGGATCTTGTTTAATTGAAGAAGTTCAGTATTTTCTCATTTAATTGTTTAATTTTTGCAGCTTAAGCTTTCTTCAATTCTAGGTGTGGAGGGGAAGATTTTCTTTAGATCTAGATGTGGATGAAGTCTACACTTTAACCACACTCAAGACAGGACATAAATGCATTTACCCGCAGCCGCCTCCACCTCATCCCTTTCCTTCAAATTACAAAGATGATTTTAATATACGTAAGTCAGAATTCTCTTATCCAAAAGCTTTATTCACACGCAGATATAAGGATAATGTATAAAGGCAGTAAGTTATGCTCTTTAAATCCTCTACATGAGGTAGTCTGAAGGTCTGTTTTGGTTTTTCTTTTTTTTTTATTATTTATATCCATTTCTCCAACAACTTAAAGCTGTATACTTCACTTGAAATGAGGTGTATTTTAGTCTATGTCTTAACAGGATGTTCACTAGCAGTTTTAAAATTCTTGATGCAAGTGGTATAGCTCATAACTATAGCGAACTAGCTTTTGGACGGAAGGTAGGGAAAAAGGCAATTTACTTGATTCATGTGTTTGTGAAAACTGGTGTCTACTTACAGACTTCAGTTTCAGAGACTGTGGTTTGATATAGCAGGTGTAAAAAATTCTGGAGAAAATTTTCAGGGGAAATTTCTGAAAACGAGTATCTAGAAGAAAAATAATGTTTTGGAGTTGATATGTATTTTATTTTCTAAACAGGTAATCCACCTTTCAGTGAAGCCCCAAATTTTGCAGATCAGACAGGCGTCTTTGAATACTTTATAAATGCTTCTGACCCAGGAGATCATGTGTTCACACTCCGCCAGGTGGTGGTTCAGCGGCCCATCACTTGGGTTTCTGATGCAGACCAGACCATCAGTATCATAGGAAATTTTCAGTGGTATGTAAATATTATTTTCTGGTGACATCTGGGGAAGTGTCCTCCTTACCAGTGTGAGTTATGATCAGTTAATCTGTCTCAAGCCTCATTTCTCTTGGACAGAGGGCTTGTGCTTTTGCATTCAGATTCTCTGTACACATGTAGGAATGATGTCATAGGGACCTCCAAAAGTCATTGAGCCCTGCTCAGGGCCAAAGATCAACTGTGCCTGTCTAAATGACTCTTAGAAGATGGGGAGTCCACCACATCTCTTGGTTACTTGGCCCACTGCTACACTGTCTTGGATATTTTTGCCTGCTGGGCATATTTTTTTCAAGCTATTTTTTCAGAAGAATGGATCTGATGTACTAGAAAGACCAAGTCAAAATCTTAACTCGGAATGAGTCCCAAGTTTCAATATTTTTTAAATGGGACAAAAAAAAATGGTTACTTTTAAATTAAATAATTTTGAGTTATCTGGATTAATTGTTAACAATTTGATCAATCTTATAGTTCCCAGACTATTTAATTGATAATGCAGTTGTATTTGTTGCAGACTGCCATCTTCTGAGCAGTTCTTAGAATTGTGTGCATTTGATTCAACTGCTACTTCAACCAGTTTTATTTCTGGGTAAATGTAATTGAGGTTTACTGCTTTGATAAGAGTATGATTACAATTGCAGTTCTTTCTAGGAGATGTAATGGTAATTTATAATCAAACAGCATTTTTTAGAATAATGTTTGTTTAGAATTAATAAGCATTTGGGAAAGAGCCTGTTAACTAATTGTGATTTGATAGTAATGATAAACTTCATGCTTAAAACTTTTTCTTCTACTAGGAAGTCTAGCTTAAATTCTTTTGGTATGTTCTTTAAAGTAGCGATTCTGTCAGGTTTTTCTCACTTTGATTAGATCAATGATCTCCGAAATGCTTTTCCAGGACTTGCTTCACACTTCTAATTTCAGGCCTGGAGAAGTGATTGAATCACTTTGGTCTGAAGCCTGGAAGAATACCATCATCTTGTAACTGGAGCTTGTTCTTCAGTTATCTGATGCTTTCTTTTGCAACCCTCTTAAGAAAAATCTCATATTACCCATATAGTCAACTTTCCCTCACAAAGTAAATCATATTCAGTGATTCCTATAACAGCTACACAGGCTGTATTCTTAAATTAGTGTAGTGAGATTCCTAAAAACATCCTATTATTTCATTTTTGATCCATTTCTTTCTGAATCTTCATCTTATTTACAGAACCAAGCTTGTGTCCTGAGTATTCAGCTGATTCTTCAAGTTTTACTGATCTGTAACTTTTCATAATGCTGGTCTTCAATTTCAGGCCCTCAGATTTGTTTGCTTCATCCTCAGTTTAAGGCTAATCTTGTCGCTGGCAGATATTTTCAACAGTTAGTGTGTGCCATTAAAATTCTGAACCAATCTTGCACTAAATTTCTCTGTGGAATCATATTTGACCTCAGTCGTTAGTGGCAATTTATTATGATTCAATTTCAGGATTATTTAGTTGGTTTTAGTTTGCATTTTAAACTTGTGCATGTGAAAGCTTTCTTTTCCCTTGTTCTGAATTTGTTCGTTTTTTACTCTGATTGTTTTATTGAACCTAGCTCTATTCTGAAACATTACTGTTTAATTAATTAGACACCGCTTCCAATCTCTTTATAATGGCTTAAGGAGGATGTGGGGGTTCTCTTGTTTAATACTTAGGGAGTCCAGAAAGTAATCTTGTTTGTGTAATGAGTATATATATCCCAGAATCTAATACTTCTAATAACATTACTATTGTGTTAGAGGTGAGGAGAAAAGATATCTTGAAATAGATATTCTTTGATTCAGTTCTCAGCTGAGCTGGTGTCCCAGAGTATTTTCACATTCTGTAAATAATCATGGATAATTATAAACCTCCTAAATATGTGACCTTGTGGCTCTATCCATATTGCAAGTGCTTTCAGACATGGGATATAGATTTTTAATTTGAATATACATTGTTAGAGGTAAAGAATGCTTTTAATTTTTATGGTTGTGAGGCTTGTAGTGCAACTTTGGGGAGGAGGAAGTTGTGTAAATTTACTAAATGCTATTTGATGGTTCTGGTATCACTTTGCTTTATTCTCCATCACAGCTGTCATTATGTATATAAATAGTGTCTTACTTTGAGCTGGAGTATCACCTCAGGAAAATCAAATAATTTCAACTTACTTCAACATTTTGTTTAAAAATATTTGTTTTGGCTTTGGGGCAAGCAGTCTGGATTACTTAAGACTTGCCCTGTATTAAAAATCCTAGAGAAACGTCAAATTTTAGCAGATGTGGTGCTATGACCTTGAATCTTGGATTTTATTTAGTTACCTAGAAGCAAGTTTTCATTTTGCAGACCTGACAGCTTTTCTGCGGACATGCAAAAGTACTGTTTGGTAGATTTTTGTTTGTGTGGGTTGATTTTTTTAAATTTTATTTTAATAATTAATTGAAATTTGCTGACAATACACTTTGTTTTGTTGTTGGTTTCTGAGAATTGCCATGCCTATGAAAATTTATGAACTCACATGTGGGAATGAGTCTAAAGAAGTTCTGTGCTGCTCCCACATTAAGATTGCTAAATCTTTCCTCAAGAAGGTTGCTGTACTGAATAAGGAATAATCTTCTACCTGCTCAAAAAATTTGATTCCTTCCTTCTAAAAACACTGAACTTCTCTTACAGGGTAAACTTGACAGTCACCTGTGACATCTACATAGAAAAGCAGCTTGATGGGGGCGTGTTTATTGCAGGAAGAGTTGACAATGGTGGGATATACGTTCGACGTACCAAGGGAGTTTTCTTCTGGGTTTTTGCAGATGGCACCTACAGAGTGACTCGTGACCTAGGTAAACAGCTCTTTGCTAAAGAGGATGCTGGCATATGGACATGTCTTTTTGACAACCTTGATAAAAATGGCCAACATTCAGATTTTGTAGTTCAGTTGTCATCACTGAATTTAAGCTATTATGCTCTAATGATGGCCACTTTTTGTAGGTGGAGAAAGCATCTTAAGGTTATTGGGTGGCTACTTAGGCCAAGATTTCAGCATTTTTTTCTTTTTCCACTGACAAAAATTATTTTACATTAGAAAATACAACCTATTTTGCTTTTCATACATACTCTGACACAGTATTAATTACAGAAAGATTTGATCTGTATTCTTTAACTACACATTAAAAAAAATCCTGAGTGAAATGCAGGGACTTGTCTTGCAGAGCTGTGCAAGTCACTGTACATGTATCTGGCTTAGGTGATGATGATGAGTGACCTACTTCCTCAAATTATGCGTCCTGCTGTTAGCCTAGCTCAGTGGAGTGAGAGCATATTCTACCTGTGATGTTAACATTCATGTGTGCTCATCTGTAGAGCGTTTGACAGGCACATGAAAGAGTGTGTCATAAAATTTCAATAGTTAAAAGTTCTTTTCTTTCAAATAGTGGCAGATTATGTTGTTTAAATGCACTTCCTATCACTCCATGAGTTAAAATTTTCAGTAGTTTCTGTTGAGTCAAATGCAGCTTCTAGACCTACAATAGTACAATAAAAATACAATAATGTATCTGATAAGATATATTGTTGTGTGTTTGTGTGTGTGTTCCCTTCCTTTTTTACCATGGATAAGTAGCATAAAGAAGGTTTTACATATCTTCTCTTAGCATACTGGTGCTCCTTGCAATGTCTAACTCCATAAAACTTACATTTCAGCTATATGTGAAAATATACTTGTGTTTAGGATCAACTCTAGTATTTATTTTTAATAAGACATCACAACATTACCCAATTAGTTTCTCAGGCTGTCAAAACTAATTTTTCCTAGATGAAATGATTAAACACCTCATTATTTCAGGCTGAGACACTTGTTACACAATATGGTAATTTTTTTCTGTACAGTGATTTTTGGTCATCTTTATAGATTTGTAGAAGGGAGCCTGAATGTTAAATTACCTTGCAGCTTAAACTGTCTGCTGAATAATTGAAGACTTGTAGCACTTAATTTTTTTTTTTCAGGTCTTCCATCCAGGTGTCAGCCACACCCAGTATTTGCTTGGCTTAAATTTTGAGTAGAACTAAGCAACATGATGATGTGGCAACTCCAACCCTGTGATTTAAAATAGTTTCAGACAATACACAAAGAAGGAGTTCTATAGAAGAAGCAGAGTGATAGCTACTGGCACACTTCATGAACTCCTGCTCTCAATAGAGCAAAACCTCATCTCAGGCCAAATTGCCAAGAGCACTGGAGATTTCAGTGGGAAAACAGTCCTGCCAAAACAGGAGAATGCACTGATAATGTAGAGCTCGGTTTGCATGTTAAGCCTTTCGTGCTACAATTGAAATTGGTAAAATGCCAGTCCTGAGCACGTCTGAAAAATAGATATTATTTTCTTTTTGATGGCTTGGTATTTATCAGTTTCAGCAAAAGGCTGAAGTAGCAGTTTGTTAACTTAAACATGTTTTGCAGCTGGAAAAGAAATATTAATGAAAGGACTCTCTGGTGTCCGGGATAATGCATGGCACACACTTACTCTCAACATTCAGGTAAGGACACTGGCAAAAAGCCAGAAAAACAGTTATGAAACTTCAGTCCTAAATGATTTAGACACAACAATGCTATACTATTGATGGTCTACTTGTATTAGTTTATCCTATCTAAAATATAAATAATATCTGTTATTTTAAACCAATATTAAAATACCATACCAAGTTCTGCTGCCTGTATTTTTAAAGAGATCTTGTGAAATTGTAGAAAGTAGAGAAAATAACTGGAAAGATGAATTGAAAGATGGTGGTAGGAGGGTCAGAGAGCCAAACCTCTTGTTTAAGCCAACAAAAAAGATCTGACTTCCTTTTTCTGAAGACAGTCAGTAAACTACTAACCTGGCCTGTTTTACAAATCTGTCTCCCACCAGTTCCCTTTGCAGGCTAAGGCCTTGTATGTGCAGCTAGTAAAGGACTAGGGAACTCAGATGAGCTGCCATCGTTCTCTACTGTAATAAAAAAGCATGGGCATAATGTTGCCATATAAATGGGCTGCAGTTAATGAGAAGCCTGCCCACATTTTTTCTTCCCCCGCCACTCCACCCCTTTTGACCCTAGTCACTTGGTGAGGAAAGTACTCCCAAACTCTAAATGTACCTGTGCACTCACCTGGGTGTGACATTGGTGCAAGTAACTAAAAGGCCTTGATTCCTTCTTCTGAATACCCAATCCCCTTGTCTAATATAACCATTGTAACTGCAGTGTGGTCTGAAATGTAGGGAAGCTTGAGTCCTAGCTGGGGAGATCTGCTACTGAAGATAACTCTTCTAAAATGATGCAATGAGTCCTCATGCTAAAATGTCATTGAGTATTAGGAGCTGTGTTTTTTTCTCCTGTATTATCACATTTGGAGACAAAGGGACACTTGTACCTCAGTCACTAGAACGGATGTAGTTTAGTTTTGGCTGTGGTACACCTACATTTATGACAGTGATTGCCAACAGGCCAAGACATTTGTTAACCTGAAGGTTTACTGAACATAACTTAAAACACAAGACAGTCATGGTAACTTTAAAATTACGTTGCTTCAAACTTCCGTCTGTGCTCTTCAAGTATTTTGTACCAAATATGCCTTTGATGTAATAACAGAAGTGCAGAGCCCTCTTAAAAATATTCTTACATTGACTCCTTTTTTGCTTTTACCTGTGTCCATAATTGTCTTTCAGATTAAGAAATACAAGTAAACTGAAGTACTTTTTTCTAAATACTGTTTAGTGGAACACTGGCAAGATAAATTGTAATTTTTCCTGAAATAGTTTTTAATTTCAATGGCTCGAAGTAGCTTGAGTGATACTTGAAAGTTCTGCGTCTGCTCTTCCTTTCAGCTTAATGACTAAATTACATCTATCTTTACTTTTGACTTCTGCCTAATTCTGAGGAATTAGTGCCAGGTATATCTTAAGACAGTAGGGCTGTTTGAGGGAGCGTTATGCAAGTGGAAGAGGAAAACCAGTTTACCTTTCAGATTCTACACTGAGTTAGTAAAGCTGTGAGTTGGGGAAGATGAGCTTTTTATATATTCTCTGTAAAGGCATTAGATCTGTTTCACAGAGCTGATAGACACTGGAGGATTCTATGCAATATTTAGAAGCACCTCTGCATGAAAAGTGTGTGAAATGTGGTTGAAAGTTGACTTGACATCTCTCTGCTTTGTCTCGTCTCCCATGTGAGTAGGCTCAGTGTCAACACAGATGCTGGATTTTACAAAGCTAACATTTTCCTTTTTTTGACAGGGCAATTCCGCCTCAGGACTGTTAAATGGTTATCCGCTCTGGGAGAACGTCACTGTTTCTAAACCAAGCCATGGCTGGGCTGCTCTTGGAACTCGCTCATTTGAGTTTGCGCAGTTTGACAACTTTCATGTTGAAGCCAGCTGAGGTGCCTTTCACATTTGGAGAACCCAGTTCTCATATTACTTTGAATAAGAGCCAGTTCAAACTTGGAAGAGAGCTTAATGCTATGCTGTGATTGATCTGTTGGCAAAGAATCTGTATTCTGTCCTTATTATTTGTTAAAGGTTTACTTGAGTAGATGTCAACATGACTGTAACTTTATCCCCCGGTTGCTATGGGATTTTTGCCCTTCGATTTTTGGGGGTAAATTTTAGTTCAAGGTAATGATGAAAACAAATTCATGGATTTAAATATCTTCTAATAACAACATCTTAACTTACCAGCTCACTTTTAAGATAACTTTGAAGTTAACCGAAGACAGATGCATCTTAAGCTGCATTTTTTTAACGCTTCCATGATTATGTCCATTCCTTTCACTGTGAAAGAAAGAATTAAGTGCCAGTAAGCCTTATGAGCCAGTGGCCCCATACTTTTGTAGGTCTATCATTCTCAATTTTCATTTGGATAAAGTACCTAGATTTTCAATAGTAAAAAAAAAAAAGATGTTTTGTCTGTTTCTTTGCTATGGTCTGTGACTAGACATTACGGTTCTCCAAGTGCATTTGATTACTTCTTCCTGATTGCTTCTTCCAACTTGCATTGCCAGCCCTAAAATAGATCCTGTTTTCAGTGGAATGTAAATGTACCTTATGGCTGATCAGGCAGTGCAGGATGTGCCTTACTTCTGATCTACCTCCTCTTTCCAATGAAAGGGTTGAAATGGATGAAAAGATACCATAACTTACAGTTTGTTGATAATAACCTTGTAGGTTTTTTGCATGGTGCAAAGAATAATTGCTTTGCATCATGGATGCTGGCAAGCAGAGTACTTATTTTTGTGTCAGGTCACATGTGTAAAGCAGCCTTTTGTTTCTAGAAACTTGGGCAACCATCTCTCACTTTTGATGGATCTAAAGCTTAGAACAGAAAATAATTAAAGCATAACAATGTTATTTTACTATATTACTGTAGCACAGAGGAGATATGGATACTATCACTTGCTGGTATAGAAGAAAATTTTAAAAAATTAGTCTTTGCCCTTAAGAGCCTGCAGTCTGTTCATAAGGTAAGTGACAGCAAGTGGACACAGACAGAATTGTATAGTGAGCCAGGCAGTGGTACTGACACAGTAGTGTCTGTTTTTCACCTTTTCCTAGATATCACAGAGTGAAATTCAGAGGGAACTTCAGATCCTTGAGAAAGGAGGGATTCTGTTCTGCTGTTGCTTCATTTTATTTTTTTCTCCAAGTTACTGCATTACAAAGAAAGCAAATAATTGAGAATATAAAGAGATACTTAATGGGGTTTCCCTCACACACATTCGAACTTCAATTGGCTTCATATTTTTTCTTGTTTGCTGTTGGTTGGTTTGAATGAAGATGATGTCTATTGTCATAATGAAACATGCCTCTTATGTCCATCTACTTTTCACATTCACATCGTATTTAACTGACAGGTGAGTAGTCTGCAGACTTGCTAGGGCAGTAGTAGCTGTATGAGGCCATTTGTAGCAGGCAATATCTTGAGAAAAAGATTAGCAGTATACTTAGAGTTATAGAGATTATTATTCTGATCCATTTTACTTTGAAGACTTATTCCAGTAAGTGTTAACTTCAATCTTTGAAGTTCTCATGTCATGTAGAGTTAATGTAATACAAATTATTCCTCATTATTTTAATGAAATTTTACTTTCCAAGTTAGGTTTTGGAGAAGAGAATATTCCATCTCTAATAACTGAAAATGCTTTGTCTTTTAGGTTTTATACTGATACTGCTCAATTTTGTACATGCTAGTAACCTTGAAAAATGGTTCAGACCACTAAACTTCAAAACTCTTAGAAAGCTTCCAAATATGAAGTAACTGTTTACTTAACTGGGTGAAAAATGAAAACCTGTTTTCCACGTCCCTTTCAGTTAATGGTTGAAGTGTGGATGCAGATCTGTCCATTACTCACTTGATTTTATAAGGGATGTCACTCCAAATGTGAAGGGTCCTCATATTCAAGTAATATGAGTATAATATCTCAGAATAAATGTATTTTAGCTGTGATGGATTTTCCTAGTAGGATAGAAAAGGTTTTGGGAGACTTCCTGGTAGCTTCTGTGGCTGCAAGTAGTGTTTGAGCAAGAGAGAGATCAGCAATGATGCAGTTATCCCAAAGAAGCTGTCCATTTTTACCTTTCAGTGCACTAGTGTAATAAACAGTACTGTTACATTGTGTACTAAACACAATGTATTTTATCACTGGACAAGTTGATTTTTTTTTTTGTAATCTTAGTTTACAATGTTAGAGGATTAAAGTGCTATGAACAGAGTATGTGATTTAATGGTGATATATTGTTATTCATCTTTGTATATTTGTAATTCTTCACCCTTCAGCAGATTGTAATATGTTTGGCAATAACAAGCTGTCAGGTTTTTCACTGAGAGGTGGATTTATGTTGTTGATTATAAACACTAATCATTCCAAATGGACAAATAAAACACTTAAACACTCTTTATTTGTGTAGAATGCTTCTGTAAATGGGTCTTCGTTTTCTTCAGGAAAAAAGCTGATAGTTTTTCCATTGTGGATTCTGATAAATATGCTTGGCATTAACTTAACTGTGTTGGAAGAGTTTTTCTGACACTCTGAATAGCCAAGCAGTCCTCATTAAAAAATATCTCAAAATCCATATGAATTAGAACTTATGCTGTTAAAAAAATGATTTTTTTATAGTGCTCGATATACATTTTGCATCTTTCTGGGTGGTTTTTTTGCGTTTAGTGAAGGGAATTAAATTGTATTTGAGGACCAGTGAAGCAGAACTGCTGATTACCAAGGTCTTATGAGATTTAGCTGAAAGTCAGTTTCTGCACATGGAAACAGATAGTGTTGTACAGATGTACTTTGAAAGTTTAAAGGAGGCTTCTTTACTTTGAGTATCCTTTTGAATCTGGCTTCAAATGCACTTTTTTCCCCCAGCTTAACTTAAGGGTTCAACTTTACAAAGCGGGAATAATTTCCATACAGCAAGTTTTCCAGGCCATTATACCAGTAGATACTAATTACCCTGGAAATACTGCCTTCCAGTAACCAGGTATGTGCTACCACTACACAAACACTGCATCAAGATCAATTCTGTCCCTTTTCTACCACCCCACCTTTGAGGTATGAACCAAGTAGTTCTTGGGATTTTCAGACCCTGCAAAACAGTGTGATTCCTTTGCTTTAAAGTTACAGGAAACTCTATTACTTTAGGTTACTGATGATGGTTCCTTTTGCAGCCACCTCCTTGTACCACTGTAACAAAAATAAATTTCTACTTCCAGATTTGATTTGGAGTGGTAGTGACCTGCTCTTTCCTTATTGAATCATTTTATTGCATCATAGCAGCAAGTTGGTTGTTTTTACTTAATAAATTTTCACTCGCTGAAGTTTCTATCCAGAGTCTGTTTTCTGGAGGTGTGTGCATATTTTGAAAATAACCACAATAATTACTCCTGTCCTTGATGTGGTGTTTCTAGAACTTGTGTTTTCAGAAAACTTCAAAACACCTAGTAATTGAGCAGAGGGAAAATGTGTTTGCAGCAGTGTTGCCAAGCTTTCACTGTGTGCCAAGATACTTCCATGCAGTTATTTGCCCCTCAAGGAATTTTATTTGGATAAGGTTAGAAAGAGACACAGAACCCAAACATCAGTTTTTTCAGGGGCTCCCAGTAACTTTGCAACTAGTGCATTAAACCTGAGTTTTACTTTTGTACACCCCAGGCTAAACTCTGGAAAGCAGGGATGAAAGTATTGGTTGGAGTGTTGACTGTTTTTTTTTAATCCCTTTTCTGTTCATGTCAAGTGTACCTAAGTTTAAACTTCACTTAGGGCAGGAAAACAGTGATTTGGGTTTTTTTTCTGTGCTCAGAGATTCACAGTGCTATAGTAGAGGTGGCTCAGTACAGATTTCGCTCAAGGTTGTGTAAAAGGAGGCTGAACCTAGTGCATAACAAGGCTAATGTCATGCAGCCATGGTCTGGGGATCCTTCATGGTCTAAGACAGAGGACATTACAGCAAAATCACTATTAAAGAAGCCTAAAACACAGTCACTGACGAAGAAACCCTCCCAACAAACTGCACACGTGTTCCCAAATAGTACAGGGAAAACCAAAGAATAGTCCAGGTTTAGCTTGACTTCCTTTGTTCAGTTCCTGATGGAAAATACAGACATCTTCCTTACTGCTTTCCATTAACAATACTTTAGTTAAATGCCTGTAGAGAATTCAAGATATCATTGTTGTTAAAGAGTAAATGTTCTGCTTTTTATAGACACTGCTGTTTCCCAAGAGCACTAGGATTAGAAAAGGTTAGAAAACACGAACACAGGTTATGCACCTGAAAGGCATGTCTGTGATGTGTGTGAATCAGTCCTGCTCCTGGTTGCAGAAGATTTCTTCCCTTTGAGCATGGCAGCAGAGCTGTATGAAAAGGGAAAATATTTTTCTGTTACTGCCACCCCTCTTTCCAAGGTTTCGGAAAGCTTCATGTACATCGGCCATTCTGCGATCGCACAGGAGTGACTCTATAGCCTCTTAGCTTGATTATACAGCTTTAACAGAGTCATTTGAAAGAGCAGATGGCAATGACAAACAGCAAATCCTGTTAAGGATGTCCATATTCCCTTCTAATGTGATTGCTCTTGTAGTGGGAGCAATAAATGATAGTGTTCACTGGCAAGAGGTCAGCCAGGTTTGTGCTGAAGGGAGGTGCACGCTAATGTCTCAGTGCAGAGATCTGTAAAGCTTCACTGGGATGCACAGTCTCTGGAATAAGCTGACTATTTCTTGTTCAGTCTAAGATTGGTGCTTAATAGTTGAACTTTATTTTTTTTCTTGCTGCTCAGCTGATACTTTATCCTAAATAAATAGTTTTCCCAGCATTATAGATAATATGCTCAATGCAGCCAGGCAAGCTTGTACTAGAAGGAGAAGGCTGAGAGTACCCTGTTGATTGTTCAGCCCATCTCCTTGCTAAATAGGAATATTTTCTGTTGCACAGTTTTGGGACCTGCCTTAGTTAATTGAGGAGACAAAAGGGTGAGAGAGCTTCCAATTCTCTTTTTTAGGTGACTGTTCTGCTATTGTTTTTAAGATAAACATTATCATTGCTTTTGTTTATGATCTATATAAGGGGTGCAGGGAGATTGACCAGCTTTTCTTCCCAAATCACGATAAAGTTTCAAATGCAGAATGTATTTCATTTTTTTTGAGCTCTAGTATTTGCTTGTGGGATGGATGGAGTCTTTCATGAAACACCTGTGATTCACCTTTGAGAGGCAAAATGCTTTGATTAGATGAATACAGATACATTGACTATGAGCACCTACTTCCCAGCCTATGGGAGTTTCTGTTATGGTGTTACTGAATCCATATGGGAGACGCATTTCAAATGCCATGTTGAGGAAGATGTAAATAATTTTTTCTAAATGTTAGTTCTAGTAGATCTCCAAAACAAAAATTCCAGCCTCCCCATATGTAAATATATCCTTTACATGCCTTGGTTTCATTCTCCTTTCCTATTTTCACTTTTAAAACGGTGAGTACTTACAGATATCAAATTCTTCATAAAAGACTTAGCCAGGTGAAAACGCAAGAGTCTTCATCTTTTGCACAATTTAATCTTTCTAGCTCTGTATTGCTGCTAATTATGTTTTTTCTTGTATCTGAATATTGTCACTTCACTTGATTTTTATAATAAATAGAATTCATGTAAACCAGGCTCTGCAAGGAGGCATCAGCAGGGCCCCATAGGCATCTCAGCTTTCTTCTGGTGTTTTAGCCCCCAAGCCACAAGTCACCTTAACTGTATTTTGTCTTTTCTACCTTCATCTCCCCACACACTCCCCAGTGCCTTATAGGGAGGCCACCTGGGTGACATCCTCAGTGGTAGTATTAAGGACTGAAGGTGGTGAGTGTTTTTGGGAATTGGGAATGATAAATGCCAATCTTCTGTACTTTGTAGAATTCAACCTCCTGGAATTCAGGCCTGTTTTTGATCT